>JAOPTO010001065.1:0-309096 GCA_033822845.1 Tetrapedia diversipes | reverse complement strand
CCCGATGTTTGGTCAAGCTGTTGAAAGATCGTCGAGAGTTGCGCGCCGTTTTAGTTCTTCTGAACTGGCTGAAATTAATGGCAGACAGCCGTGTCTTGCGTTCCGTCGCCGATAACATTGTTAGATTGT
Source organism: Tetrapedia diversipes (assembly GCA_033822845.1). Taxonomy (NCBI): domain Eukaryota; kingdom Metazoa; phylum Arthropoda; class Insecta; order Hymenoptera; family Apidae; genus Tetrapedia; species Tetrapedia diversipes. The sequence continues at coordinate 308,967 of JAOPTO010001065.1, read as the reverse complement.
CGATATTCATGGGAATTTTAAACACGTGAAACAGTGGAGAATACGTATACGTTTGATAAGGGGAAATTTACAACAGAATCGTTCGATTTAACGATGTTTTCATGGATATTATAAATTGAGATTTGATAATTCTCAATTTTTTATCACGATTACACTAATACACAACATAGGATTAACTTGGATACGTTGTCAGCCATAGCTTTATATTTAATTTAACACTAGAACTACCAGAGCAGTCAAAATGACCAATTGGTGATTGTTCATACCAACCTTATGAATTCACTATGATGAAGCTTCTTATTTATGAAATTACTCTTGATTACGCTTATCATTTCATGTAGTCAGTACTCTTCATTTAATTTGGTTTTAAGGATGCAGCCATTGATGAATTAAGCTCAAAAATCGTTCGTCCATGTCGAAATACGTAAACGTAAATTACCCTTTGACTTTGATCGTGCTATCCGTCAATCGATTCTGTCACTTGTCGAATAGAAAAATTCTTGCACAACGCTTGGCCTATTTTCTGTTCCATTCAGTATGAAAAAAGAAATAAACACCCTGTACTACTTAACTAAATGTTACTAATTGAATACTTTTGTCAGTAAAGGTTTGCTGTTGAACATAACACAACTAACAGCGAAAGGATGAAATTTCATAATTCAGTAGCTGAGTTTGTTTCGTCAACAAAATGTTAGGCGATACGTTATCAACATAATATTTGGGAAACTACATCTCGATGGTACTTGGTTACTATTATACTTATCTCTATAACGTTGCTTCGAGCAAATGTATTTATAAGAAATTTTCGTTTAATTAATAATACGTGATTCATCGTTTCTACGTGTACATTCTACTGTTTTATCAAAATAATTGTACTGTTTTAGAGAACACAGCTTTTAATTAAACAGCTTGTTGCTGTTTTATTTTGTGCACAATAATGTTATTATCCAATGATGTAATGCGCTACAAATCTGAAGGAAGCGATCGAACAGAGCTTTGCAATTATTTTTATGCGATAATAACCACCAAGCTTGTTGCTGCAATAATAAAAGTGATGATAGTATAACCCAAAACAGCGTAGAATATAAATATTTTCGCTCAAAGCAAGTTACTCCTCTCTTCATTTTCCTTAACATTTATCAGTTCTTCTTCAATTCCAACAATTCAACTACATTCCAAGCAAAACGTCTCGTTCGTTCTTCGATTATAAAATTACGAAACGTTTCACAAACATTTCTGACACTCACTTCGAGCATAATTACAAATAAATAACCGATCTGATCCTCTCACCGTAACGATCCAAACTCCAGCCAACGCTTTCTCGTTTAAAAGCTAGCTCGGTTCTCGCAGGCAACTCTTCGTCCATAGGCGGGTTAAAAGGATATCCAATAATTGAGGTTGCGCCGGTGGCGACCGTTAAGAATTTTTGGCTAACCAAATAATTGGCGTTGATGAAAATAGGCGTTCGCGTGCGCTTCAGCGCGTCCCATCGAATCAATAACTCACCGCGATGCGTCCGTGGAATAAATTGTTCCTAGCCGCGGTGAAACCGGACAGAAAAAAACACGGAGAAATGGAAAAACGAAAAAATAGGGGAACCCTGCCGAAAAATCGCGTGCAATCGTGCCCGCGCGCTGTCCGTTAAATTGATCGACGACATTAAAAGTTACATCGGAGACGGATCGCGTCGACGAACACGTCCGGACTGTTCGCAGCTTCCGGTACGCGGGACCGCCACCTGAGAAGCCGTTGCACCTTATGGCGTAATCCAAAAGTAACATAACGATCTGTCTTTCTTGCGAAAACCCGACGAGTTGGCCGCGCAACCTGCAGAGAGAACTACAACCACGCACGTTTGCACTCGTGTGGAAAAACGCACACGCGCGCGCGCGCGCCCACGTGCACGCACACGAGCGTCGGTGTAGGGATTAGTGGAAAGGGAATGGTGGTGGTGCAGAAAGGCCGTTCGTGCAAATCCAAGAAGCTACCGGAACAAACACGGCCTCCTTTCCACCCCTCGCGCCCACCCCCTTCTTTCGCCCGAACCATCGGCCGTGCTCTACGCCGAGTACGAACCAGCCAGTGGATCCTCGACGGTATTTCAGTGAAGTATCTAAGAAGTGAAATGAAATGTAGAGGGCTGGAGGCGTGACTCGAACTCGTATGAGTCGCGCCAGATGTTACAATATTTACTGCGAGAAGAGTTTTCTCTTATACACCCTCACCCCCGCCCTGGTGTGCGCCTATCGTACACTTGATAACCCTATACGTGCCCACCTGGACGCTTGTGTGAGACACGTGTACACACATTTTTGACGCGTACAAACCTGGTACACGTGTATATGCGCGTCCACACGCGCGCTCGCGCGATAATATTAATGTCACCTAATGGCAGCCAACGAGAGGTGGGCGTGGGTAAACGGAGAAGCCGATTCTTCTCGTGATCAAAAGTGAATGGGGATGAAGTGGGTGGTAGTGTGCGAGGTTGTAAATAGAGCAACGCTTCTTTCTGTTCGAAGCGTTCGACCATTTTGTGGAAGTTACAATGGGATTGTGTTTGAGATAAATAGCTGCATAATTAATGAGGATGCGAAAAATAATGTTAGGAAACAAATTATTTCCACAGTAGCAGATAGCGCAGGTACACCAGTATAACAGTAACACAATATGTCAATTAACAATTATAATTAAGAATTGTATAATCTATAATATACAGAATTCGTAATCAATAATTTACAATTATAATTGTTGTGCACAAATAATTATACAAATCAACTAAAATTCCCCTCGCCGCAAAACGTTTATGGAAACGATAATTCAGCATCGCCTCGACGAATTCGCTTTCCCCGTTTCGTGATAACATTCCTAATGAAAGTCGCGCAAGATTCCACAGGGAAGTGGTAAGAGAATCATAGGAAACGTTGTGTTATCTTTCAAGCCATCCCCGTTGATCGAATCGTTCCGACACGTGAAAGTAGGTTAATTGACTAATATAGATCGTAGGAGGACGGTACTCCCACGGGATGCCTTCATCCCTTCCTCCCGCCCCCACAGCCCCGTTCCTTCGCAGCGTCACCCTCTCTTCCATTTCGCACATCGTCTCCGGATAACGCGACGTCGCATTAATGTGTAATTGGTGGCGAGCTGGCAAGGTGACACGATACCAGCCACGCCAAGAGGGAGGCCAGCCGTGTGATGTAGTGGCGGCGGGCCTGCCGCTAGCATAGACATTTTACCCGTGGAAGACGCATGGTCCTTGCTAATATGACGTTTGAAATATGGCGCAACGCGCGTTCGAAGGTGCGAGCAGGGAGGTGCTCGGTGTAGAAAACAGGCGGAATTGAACGCGGAGGAGAGCCGTCGAGGCCCGAGAAACGGACGCGAAAAGAAAGGGAACCGGCGAAAAAAAAAGGGTTGGGTTTCACCACCGCGACTGCTTTTTCAAGGGAGTAGAAAGATGTTGTCGGGAAAAAGTATAGGATTCCTGTATTTTTATTCTGTTATACGCGTCTGGTTTGTTTAACACTATTCCCACCGACACTTCACTTATACCTATTCCTACCGCGACATTTCCACGTGAGACAGACTACAAATTTTTCTCAGAAAGTAAACAATGAAAAAAGAAGCGAATATTGAAAAATGTATTATACGTATATTTGAGAAAAAGTTTAAAGTTTAAAAGCGATTCAATTACGTTGTATCTATGAAATTCTAATCACAATTTTAAAAACGATCGTTTGACCGGTCGTGGTAGGAATAGTGTTAACGCATTGTTGACCGGCAATTTTACTGAAAATTTATCTGACGTCACCGACTATAATTTTGTCATTCAACATGGAAGCAGAACAATATAAATAAACTTTAATAAATTTTATTTATTATTCAATTTTTAACACATTGCACACCGCTAAGAAATCTATAAGACATACGCCTAGGACTAATAGGTTTTTCGGCAAACTTGCACGTTACTAAAATCGTTATAACATTTTTATCGATGAAGTAACGTTTGTCGGACAATTTTGTTGTATTTCATAAGAGACATAACTTGACGGATTTTATTAGCGAAAAATGCAGCATCTGGTACGAGGGAACAATAATTACACTGTATGATTTCTGAGAACGTACTGACAACAGTGATGACACGAGGTAACTCGTGACCATGTGTTAATGACATGCAAAAAAGAAAGGTATTAGAAATAACGATCTGAATTTAACAATGAAGAAGGAGTTTGTTAAGCGGTGATAAAAAGTAACCGAAGTCTATGATTTTTTGAAGTTTCTAACGTATTGTCTGTTAATTTCTTAATATGCGAATTTTAATTGTACGTTGCGAGAAATGACGCATTTCGTAATTTTTCTCCGTTTCTTGAACGTTCAACGCAGCTGAAACTCGCGAGGAACTAATGTGTTTCGCAGATAAGAAGAAAGAAACTTTGCGAGCGGTCGTATCTAAGCGATGTTTCACTGTATCTGAAGTTAAATCTGCGAGCGCGTGAACGGCAAATGTATTCGATTCTTATTCGGTTCATCAGATAAACGTTAATTAATTACTTGCTCAGGGGCCGATCAATTTTGTCTGTCACTTTATTCGTAAATAATGTCAATAACGACAATAGAACGATACGTTTATGAACGTTGCGCATCAAAGTATTATATCATATCACGCGATCGTTATGAGTGAATATCGCGTTTCGTTAATCGAAAGAAATAGGTCACCGAACAAATATGTACGATTTCAACAGTTTCATGTCAAATTTGTATATGTTAATCAATCTGGAAAAGTGTCATATCAATTATTCGAAATAAATTCAATCGTTCATGGTTCTCGAATTCTGTCCAATAATATTCTGACACTTCCTTCAAAATCGTTAAGCAAAACCACAAACAAATGTATGTAATTTCATTAATGCTTCTTAGAATAACAAAACACTTCAGTATCTTTAACAGTATGTTCAAGATACTTAAATATCTTTAACCCTTTGACTGCTATTGGCGCGTATACGCGTCTGACGAAAGCTACTCGCGTGAACTATGGACGCGTATATGCGTTTGCCAATTTTTCGAGATTTTCCATTTGGAGCAACCCAATCGCCAGCGTACGAGTAATACTCCCCGTCACCAACGAACGCTAACAGAGCGCCGTCCACGCGAAACACGAAAATATTTAACACTCAAAGGGTTAACAAATATTCGAACACAGCAAATGCTAAGTTCCAAGCACTACTTCCTCGTAAGAAAGAAACTCTACGTTAAACGTAAAGCGACATTTTCAGCCGCCAGAGTATTTTCACCGCGCCGAAAAGAATCGTCGTACAACGGCCGGATATCCGGGAATAAAACAGGCACCGACAACGTTTGCACCGACAACAAAACGCGCTCGAGAGCTCGAGTAGGAAATAATCGACGCAGAGGCAGCGACTCGCAGCGGAGCAGAGTTCGATTCACGCTCACGGTGGCGCATTCCAGCGATTCTTTGGCGAGTACGGCAAACTCTATTCCGCGGCGTTTTCCGCCACCTGAGAAGCGGGCCCATCCGGATTACGAAACACGAATCCGAAGGGGTTCCGGGAACTCGAAGTCAAAGCGGGGTTGGAGTCCGTTATACCGGAACGAGTCGCGCCTCTACACGCCGCCGATTTATTCGAAAATCCGTGGAAAGTGGCACGTTTCACCCGTTGTGAGGCGCGTCTACCGTCGCCCCCTCCTCCCCTCCATACCCCCACACCCGCACCTCCCAACGCGCCTGTCTACCCAACGCTCGCACCTTCTTTTCCTCACCCTTTCGCCACCCTCGGCTCACGGAGCTCGGTGTCTGGCTTCCTTGGCCGTCTAACGCGTTCCTGCCTCCCATCCCCTCCTCTCCCGCGGGTAGCCCGGTTTAGGTATTCCCGTTGTAAGCTTGCCGGAGCCCCGGAGTCAGTTTAGCGTCCTCTCTCGCGCCCCTATCTGATTTCAATGTGGTTCGGTTACGTGCTTCAAATCAAAAACACGAACGTTATTTCTGCACGTGGTCTCCACTTTTCTCGCTTCACCCATCCTCCCGCCGCCCTTGCCGCCGCCGTCGTTACACCATCGGGAGGGTCTCCCTTCCCTCGGGCGATCGTTCCCTGTCGCGCACCCCGCCGCACGAGTTCTCGCCTGCATCCTCCGTGTCGACGTTCTTCGACGCTTTCCCCGCGCGGTGGCTGCACCTATACCGGCCACCCACACAGGCGACATCTTATAAACTTTTATTTTCGAGCAGGAAACCGGCGACAGGAGGAGGGAAAGAGAGTGTGGAGAAAGAGGACCAGGGCAGAGAAGAGAGTGGGAGGGGGGTGGCGGAGGTGAGCGAAGAGAGGCAGAGGTGAAAGTTGGGGTTAGGCGGAGGAAAGGAGGAGGACGAAAGGATTCGAGCGGGAAGGAGCGTATGTTCTGTCAAGCTGTCGCTGAGAGGGAGCTCGCCTGCCAACTTATGGGACACGTACAATGCGAGCCAAGAATATTGCAGCTCCTGTCGCCCTTTTTACCCCTTTCCGCCCACTTCTCCTTCATCCAGCCGCGCGTCTCCCGTATCCGCGGCCGTATCTCTGCCCGATCTCTCCCAGGTGCAAAGTGTCGCGTACACCGAGGGACTGACTGCTCTCCCTCGTCGGATATTGAAATGTATTTAGCAAAAAAGAAGCGCATAAGCGCTTGACACGGACAACCGTTTTGTAGGCGGCCCCCGCGCGCAAGCACAGCCTGGGCTAACTTGCCTTGCGCCCGAACTGTCTGGGCCCGGTGCTTATAATGTCGTCGAACGTATGACGGCTGTCGGCGTGGATTGAAAGCAGATGAAAATGTAAGACGCGCCGCGCCGGCGGCAGACTTCCGGGTCTCGACACGGTCCTCGTCCTGTGTGCCAGTTCCACGCGTGAATTTGAAATAAGCTGCTGGATGTACAGGTTTGTGGAACCGGAGATATTGTCTGGCGGATGAGGGAACCTCGGATCGCACGGTGTGTCTTTATTAATTGCAGAACAAGAGGTGATGCGTTTGTTTATTGGAGCAGAACAAGCACCGGGGGGTTTTCTTGGAGACGTAAGGGTACCAATGGGTGTGTTGTGTAATTAGAAATTGGTAGGAGATAAAGATGTTCGTGTAGAATAATAATGTCTTAGAGAGAACAAGTTTTCATTGTGAGATAGATTTCAATGTAGGTATGTATCGATTAAAAATGAATATTAGAAGGGTGGTGGGGAATAGGTCGATAATTGGGTAGGCGATAGTACGCAGTAGTACGAAATGAAAATAGTCAGACGTAAGCTTCCGTAGACTAATAAGTAAAAGAAGAGATGAAGTTGTTAGAAAATCGGTTGTTAGAGAGGAAGAGGGTCTATATTCGGAAGAGTTTAAGGCAATTTTAAGGGAAAGCCATATTTGAAAAAAAAAAATGTATGGAAACTGCTTTAACAGCAAAATTAACCAAGCTGTTGGACATGGCCACTTTTTACAACGGTTTATTGCAAATTACATTGATAAAGCTTTTAACTTATCGGTCAATGTTTGTCCAATAAGCGCTGGAAGTCATTTAGTTCGGCAAACTGAGATTTACTGTTACAACACAGAGCTTACACTTTTCTCCTTCGCTGTAACAAGCAAACGCGTCATAAAGCTGAAAAGTTTCTGATCGGCAAAATAAAAATTGTGCTTAAAGGTTTTGAACTCTCGACAACTTTCATTTTGCTGTTAGAACTTCGGATACAGTTTAATTTTCACAGAAGTAGAATCACAGAACGAACAATGAAACAAAACGAATAAAAGATCGATTAATTTGTAACTTATTTAAATTTCTAAATTAATTTGACAGCTGTATTTGTACAGACAAATTTTATCATACATCTGTTAACGATAATACTTACAAATTAAAAGCACCATTCGTATAACATTAGAAGTTTTCGTTTTCATTTCCTTTACTTTTTCCTTCTATAAATCGTTGCTCTTAGGTATAATAGATTAAATCACCTGTTACGAGACACTCTATAAATCTTCGTATCTTTATGCTGTATCAATCGAACGGAAGCTATCTCGTACGCCGTGAAAGTTCCACACGAGGAATCGGTGGCTAAGTTTCTATCGTTAACTCCACTCCCCCACGAGTTGAGCCGCGTGTTGTCGTCGTCGAAGCACGGATATAAAAAGCGGCTTGGTGACAGGATTCCGTGACAAACGATCGCATTGTGGACGCCTGACTTCTTTTCCCCTCGGTATAAATCCTTGTATGCGACGGAGATTCATCTCGACCTTAACGCCTTAATAAACGAGTCGAATGCCGATGTTACACGCCTCGTTGTTACTTCCTGACTACATTATATCGTCGTAGAACATTTGTTAAATAAAAAATTCTAAAATATATTTAGAAAATTGTAATAACAGAAGAAACTGAACGAACGAAAGGGTAAGAAATTTTCAAGATTTGCAAACTAAAATATTAAAATTCACGCAATCTAAAATATTTAAAACTTAAAAATGTTAAAATATTAAAATTTACGAGATTTTAAGTATTAAAATGTACACAATTTAAAATACTAAAATTTACGAAATTTAAAGTACCTATTGAATATTAAAAGTGTAATTTCCACGTTCAGACAGAGTAACACAATTTTTATGTAAATTACATGGAAAGGATGTATCTAAAAATTTGTAAACCCGTTTATTTATCGTCCCCTGGTTTGTGTGCGAAGTTAACGTTAATCCGAACACAGAGTGAACACGTCGGAGAAGGAGGCCGAAGAAAAATCGAGCGGTCCAACATGGCTGCCGGCTGGTGGTCCGCGTTGACCGCCGCTCCGTGTAATCCAATGGCTTACATTTGTTTCAGGCGTAACACGAGCGGCGAATCCGCGCGCGAATTTAGCTCCCTCCGGAAAACAAATTCCATCGCGAAACGCTGGTGAAGGAAGTCGAATGGATAAGCGGCTATAGAAATCGGAGCGCCAGACGAACGGGGAACACCTTCAGCGTTTCTTGTCGTTCCTTTTAATCCGAAGATTTAAATCTCAGCTGCGAAAGAGCCGCTGCCTGCGTTCGGGAGCGAGCTCCATTGTAAAACCCTCGTCGGATCTCACGGGGCCGAATGATGCACGGCGGTGCGTGATTTAAGTGCACGACGTGTAATGAGAATTGTGCGCACCTCGAAAGAGAATAATTTCGCGTGTCCTTATTGCACGTACTTACAAATTATATTTATATATAATATATTAATGTGTATATATATAGAGAGAGAAAGAGAAAGGAGAGGAGAGAAGAGAGAGATAGAGAGAGGGAAGGAGAGGAAAGGAGAGAATTTTTGACTTTAATCTACAAGTATCTTCTTCAATGTCAAATTAATACTTCGAGTGTCGTTCATATCTGAGTGATAATTTTATACATTTAAACGGGGACGATTTTAACAGAGGTGTGTAAAGATATATTCAACGTGAACCGTAGACAAAATTTCTGAAATGCATCGAGTAATGAATGTTTTGTACTTAAACCAAGATCATTAAAAATTAATATCTTTTAGGAATTGTATTATAAACGTAGGAATGTTGAGTGTCGTTGTTCTGAAAACACGTTCACCCCATGGATCAATATTACTGCGGCTAAGCTTTGCAATACGCGCCGCTACTAACTCATGGTCGTACGTATCGAATCGTTGATTTACTATCGCCAATTTCTCAATTGATAGAGAAATACGTGGCCGCTGCGAGTAAGCAATTAACCATGCCAGGGAAGAAAGTACACTTCGATCAGGCTGGTATCACGGCCATGGGTATTGGTGTCTCCCGATACAGAAGTGGCTGGGGGATTGTGCAGAGTAAACTCGATTGTATCTTGTTTGTACGCGCGCCACACTCAAGATCGAAAGCCTGATGAGATTATCGAGCCTATTATCCGGTAGCAATCATTCTTAAAATAGAGTTAATCGTGGACACCTTGTTACTCTCGGCACGTACTCGGAACGCAAACAGGGAAAACGGACGAAAGAAATTGCGAGTCGTGGAATTCGAGACGAATTCGCGCGTTTGCATGATATTCAGGTGAATAGGTCAGAAAGAAATTGCTATAAATTGAATGCAGAAATACTACGAAGCAAAAATTAACCACGAAGCAGCTTTCTGTTAACTTTCTTCTAAGAATCCAAGCCACATCTGACATTTTAGAAATTTCGAAAACGTTAAGAAACAGAAGAAAGGGGCTGAAGGACTCGGAGAGGGTTGTAGGAATTTCGGCCGCTACGTTTTGCTTGTTTCATGACAATACTCGCAAAGTTCAATTACAATTGCCCTTCCTCGTGCTGTATATTAAAGTGTTATAAATATTTCAAATAAAAGTGTATTTTATTTAAGTAACATAAAACCCCATTTCCAATAGAAATAACGTTGAAATGCGTGAAATTGATCGTTTTGCGTTTCTATAAATTTAATTAATTCTGTTAGTCTATAAAGTATGTGTACATGGATAAAGTGTGTGATCGAGTAAAAAATACAAAATTTAAAGTTGTTTTATTCATATTCAATTTTACAATAATACAGTATGGGAATAAAAATCGTTTTACATACTAATCCGATTGTGTATTCTGAAAATGCATTGAAATGCATTGAAATGCTAAGAAATATTGCAGCTAGAGATTCACGTAAGAACAACGTAAAACGCTTTGATATTAATTGATTGGAAAATATAAGTACTAATGAGACTTTGCATGTACATTAGCGCGCTTGTAATAATTTTCTACATTTACGTTACGTTAATGACAGGGTTTTCATCGATGGAAGCTTACATGTGTGTGGTAATCGAAGCAATGAAAATATTCGTAAACGTTACACGTAAACGTGTACATTTTTCGATTGATATTGGAGGAATTAGTGCGGTATAAAATTCATGTCGTACAAATGTAATTCGTTGTTCGAAAATTTAACGAAACGCCATTGCTTCGTATACGATCGTTATTTTTGCGACAGGGAAATCTAGTCCGGTCGAAATAAATCAGCTCTAAATTTGTACGAACGAATTTAATCGACTGTTTTCTCCAATTTTCCCAAACACGAGCGAGAACCAACTTTCATTTGTACGTGTTTCCTGCTGACACTATCGATGCAATTTTACAAAAAATTGAGTAAAAGAAGAAAGGTATCAAATTCAAGTTTCTCCTATTAAAAACGGTTTTTCGATCCATCATCCGTGTTTCCAGGTCAAGCGTTCGATGCGCATTGATGGATTGAATGAAAATTAATTAGAAGAGGATGAAAAATGCACACTGCCGACGTTTCTATTTTTTATGCAATACCTCCTCTTACCGCTTTATTCTTTCGCATGGACGTTTACATTCGTGTTTCATTTCGTTGGACGTTGTAATTCTCGCTTACTGGAAACACTAATTAATCGCATGAAATAATTGTGAATTGGCTAAGCTTATTTATTTTGTACGCAAATTATTCATTCGTTAAATGTATAAATGACAGCAAGAGTTATCATAATTATTATATGCACAACGTATAATTATAATTAATACTGATATCGATGTTATGTATCTTATATCTATTAATGCAAATTTATTAATACATATATGTGAGATGATATTCGCGTGACTTTAATTATCATGTTTTCCTGCTCTTCTAGCTATTATTCTAAAAATAAAATTAAATAAATTATTCAACGTTTTCATATCAGTCGTATAACCAGTCAAATTTTCTATTCGATAATAATGAAAACACTAGGCAGATAAATACATAAATACATGAAGAACTAAGTTATTCAAATTATATGACATAGTAGCTACAAGTAATTTGATAGTATTTTTATTTAAATCTAAAAAATATGATATTGTAAAAATTAAATTTTTTATGATATTATTTAGCCACTTAAATAATCAAATTTCTAATAAACTGAAGTATCTATTTTAATTTCCTAAATTTGGTATACGTAGTCAAACGTTTCGTATTGAATTACGTTCTACCACAGACCTTAGTCAATTTAATCTTGCGTGACATTAATCATATCACAGACCGACTTCCTTTACGATGAATGAATTAATACAATTACATAACACGAATGATACGATAAAATACATCCTTCTACATTCATTGAACAGACTTATCAATGTTTTAAGTTTCCTGGAAAGTGCACGCATTTACTTTGTCGTTGATAAAATACACATACATTGTAGTAATTTATGATAAGCAACAAGTTTTATTTTTTCCTAAGCTTTGTCAAAACTTTTGCAGAATATTTCACGAAAAAATCGTCAAGTTCTTCCCTCGCCATTCAATTTATTGTTTCTTAAAAACTTTTGCAGAATATTTTTCTCGAAAAAATCGACACGTTTTTCCCTTACAATTCAAGGTATAATGTAGAAGGTGTATATTATCGCATTAACTTTTATCGTGTACCTTGCTGATGGTTTCCGGTTCTTGCTGCCATCTTTGACCGAATTTCGTCAAATCGGTAAAAGCAGTGCCTGCACGCTGAACGTTTGTTTATTTCAACGCCACGTCTTTGCAGTACGGTTTCAGGAGTTTCGGATCGAGGACGAGGACTCTGCCGATATTGCAGGGACCTTGTTCGCCTTCTCTGTAGCACCGACGAGTTCCCGGCCAGAGGATCGTGTTCTGAGGACACTTGACGGCGAGCTTCACGTATTCCGCTTGGTCGGGAAAGTAGACGAAGTCCGGGCTCAGAATCGTGTTCATACCGTTCGCAGAATAGGCGAGGACACACCAAATCGAGAGGTATAGACCTATGATCGATAGTAGGAAACGCATCTTGCTTCGCCGTTTGGAGAACTGTTCAGTTTTACCCTTTTCTGGGTCCTGAAAAAATAATATCGATAACCGAGCAATTATTTTCATTCCTTATGAGATATTGACACGTTGAACATGACAGGTGATCGAACTTATTGTCAATTAAATCGATAATGGTGGAAATATGTAAAAGGAAGTGAAAGCGTAGATAAAACTATTGAATAGTTTTATAAGTGAACAATTAACACTTAGCCGATCGAATAGAGAAATTTCCTATTTTTTTCTTAACAAGGTGCTGCCACTGATTTTATTTGCTTTTGTTATTAGTTGGTCTTGAATTAGTATTGTTCATAGTTCACCACATACATTTTCTGCCTTTCCAAAGTATAATTTTTAATCAATTCAACGCTAGCTCAAGACCAACTAACAAAGGTAAATAGAATGAATGTCAGCGATTTTTCGAGGAAAAAATGGGAGATTTCCCCATTCGTTTGACTAAGCGTTAAGAATGTACAAGAGTATATATAATAAAATATCGAATCCATACAAAATACTGAAGGACATTTTTTTTTTTTGATTACTCAATTGAAGCTAAAACAGAGGTGTGAAATTTATTCTGTATTTGGGAACAATATTGCAACGTCAATTCTGTAATACACGAGTAAGTTAAACATTGCGGTGCTTAATGTTATTTTCAGCAAATGCTTGATTACGAGCAACAATTGGCCGACAGAAATTCGGATTAATTTTAAAGGGAATCGTAATGCAAATTTATGAGCTTAGCCTGGACGTCGCGCGCAATTGTTCGTCGTTTAAAAATTAGTTAAAAACCGATCTGCGATGCGTTATGAACCTATTTTAATTACTGGCGAACGTATCGTTGCAGTGTTCTCGGGTTCCAAATAGTAGGCGCCCGGCATTGTTATTACAATTTATGACCATGATTTTCATTTGAGCCGGAATTAAATTTTCCACCGACTTCCGGGTCCTACCGATAAATTATTGAAGTATAAAGTAAACGTTTTATCATACAATAGAATCCGTAGAATATCACTGTGCTCGAGTAACAGTAAGATAAAATTCACGATAACGGTCGATTAAATATTTGAACAACCACGCACAAATATAATAATATGTTCCACGAGTAACGTTAGCGGAAATTCGCGGCTTCACGTTTCCAAGGCGAACAACTTCGAACAACTGCCTTCGTTGGCGGAACAATTAAAGTGGTCCTTGTTAGTAACGTTACAACGATAAAGAGAACGTTGTAAGCAAGTTAAGACGATTGTATCGAGGAAAAGTCGTCTGTGAATTAAGGCCAGGGTCTTAGGTCAGCGTAATTAATCAGGAGATTGGATCTCGCAGGAGTGATTGGAAATTCGCGTCTGAACGGTGATGCGCCAATAAACGAGCGATTTTACACGCTCCGGCGGTCCTTAAATTCTGTCCCCGAATTAATTCCCGTTCCGGCGTCATTGAAACACAAATCCTTGTTGCACCTGGCCATGATTTCTCTCGCACGTGAAGTCAGGTGAATCGTGCTGGCTCGGATCGCTTGAAGCGATGCTAATGAACGTTTTATTAAAAACAACCGAGAACTGCGTACATCATAACGGTGGCATCGGGCAATATTGTAATTCCTAAGGGTATTTATAATTTCACGGTTCGTTAGCCGCGTCGATCTCGATTTGCCACCCCCAAATCTACACTTCGCGGACTGATGCAGCGCGATAATACAGCACCGCTCAAAAGTTTCGCACGTGTCGACGAATAGGTAGGTTTCCTTGATTTTCACGGTTTCGTTGCAACCACATCGCTTGATTTCGTTTCTGCATTCAACAGAATTAAAATAATTCTGTCTTGGTATTAGAAATAATTATATTTTCATTTTGCACCATTTAACCAATATACGTGTCGATGAAATTCCCCTAATTAAGGGGAAGATTTCGCCATCATTCTGAATAACGCTAAAATTCCCACAGGATGCTTTTGATCAAAAACGAATCGAGCAACGTACCTAAGCAAATCATCAAAATTGCGACTTGCATCGCAGCGTACAGGGCAGAAATCCGCTTGCGCGTATCAAAAGTTTTGAACGACGATGTACACCCGCAGCCGCTCTTTAATTCACCGCAAACGCTCGGCTCGTTACCAAATGAACGTATTATAACTCAAGGGTGTTTCGAGTTCTATAAATTCCGCGGCACAAAGCGCGACAGACACGGAGGGGGGGTTTTAGTCGCGTACCCGTGCTTCGGCGAAAGATTTAATCTCTGTTACGAGTAACAGAGGTTACTTTGAATCGAGCAGCCCTGGCCCCGAGCTTTCACGCTTTTACGGGCCACCATAAAAATTTACGTTCCGCCGTGTCGGGGGCCGCAGTTTCCCTCGTTAAACTCAGACTTTGTGGCGGTTTCCCTCTGCCACCCCTTTCGTTTCTTTTGGCCAAACTCCGCCGCGCGACAGCCCCGGGACAATGCGTATCATTTTTATCGCGGAAACGGAGCCGGAAGCGAACGCGAGGCCTCGAATCGACGGATCGACCGCCGCTCGGATCTCGCCCTCGAATTGCGCCTGCAGTGGCTGTCGGCTTTGTTCTGGACGGAAAATTAGATTCGAAGTTTCCGCGAGCCGTGCAAACCGTGCAGCCGCCGCGGAAATTTCGCGAATCGCGATAACGAAGAAAGAAACAAACACGTAACCGTGCGTACCGTTGTCCCGGAACTCCGAGCAATCTCCGTTCTCCTTTTCAGCTTGTTCCAGCCGGGTTTACCGCACCCGGGAAGTTTGCTCCTTTGTACGTACGAACGGCCGGGCGACGTTTACACATTGGCTTGCTGGAGCGTGAAATAATGATCAGATAGGAGGGCGGGTTATCGTTCTCCGGTTCTGTATGGATAATTTAAAGAATCAACCCAGTTGTTGACCGCGTTAACCCCTTCCACTACTTTGACGAATCTGACTCGTGATGAAAGTTTTGTGCCAAACCTGAATATCACGAGTCAGACTCGTTATCGACATTTCAGGCCAAACATGAATATCACGAGTCTGACTCGTGATCCTAATCTCAGGTCAGCTCAGGTCCATTCTCGGTTCCCTATATTAAAATTTATTTCTGATGTGTTTATTATTTCCTTTATTATTATATTTATATTTATATTTATATTATTATTATTATTATTATTATTATTATATGTAATAATTAAAGTATTTCTACAAATTTTTTATTCAAATTCATTTAAATTTTCAAAGATTTTCATCGTGTGAAGTAAATACGAGAGCGGGACTATGTAACTCAGTCGTAAGGTATTGTGTTTCAAATTGTACCACTCGAGCTCCGCCGCTCGGCACCTCCCGCAACCATTCCGACGGCCAAGTTTTGCACGGCTTTTTCAGAGATTCGCGGTAGTGCAAGGGGTTAAAGATCAGGCGTAAAGATGCGTTTTCTCAACTGTCTCGCGACGGGGAAATATGGAGAAAAAAGTTTATGGTTCGTCTTAAAAAATTCCGGATGAACTGATTCTGTTGAATAACGATGAATGTTTCATAGTGAACGTTGATTATTTGCAAGCTGCTGTTAAGCACAGGTTAACATATTCTATTAATAGCTTTGTTATCTCCGAACACACAACAGTGTACATTAGGTGGCAAATAGCAGGGGTTGAGAGGTGTGAAATAGATTAGGGTACGAACTGTTTGCCATATTATAGGTCAAAGCGATAGGTAATTCGACGTAGTGGGTCAACGCGCAAGATTATCGGATCACACCTAAAGGCATAGACTATGGGACTAACAATAAGGCGTTCAATGTACTTTTCAACAGATTATATTAAATTGCCTCGAGATACAAAATATCTGAATGCAAATATAATAAGCATTAATTATATTTATGTTTTACCAGTTTCTAATCATCAGTGTTTCTGACATGTTCTGTTTAGACAATCCTAACTATGTGGAAACGCGATCGAGTGGATTCGAATTTAGGAAAATGTGAAGAGTGATTGAGTTGAGCGACAGCCGTGTGAATGTAGAATGTTTGGACTCGAGTGTTTCTAAGGTGCTCATCTTTCGCACCTGAGAAAACGTCGCGATTGAGGAATTCTAGGTGAACATGAACGAATGCATCGAGTGAGAAAGATTTAGAATCAGAAAAAAAGGAAATGAATGTTTGGAAGAATTTATGACGGGGAAAATGCGAGCGCGTGTCAGAAAGAGTGTGATTTTGAAGGAAGTAAGAACATTGTAGCTGCTAAGTCAAAAAGTCGTTTAAGTTGTTACTATTGAACTGTTTTAACATTTTATCGACCGCTAGTAGTACAACATACTCACTCTTGACCAATTCATTTCAGCATGGATGCATTGCTAATGATTTTATCATTAAACAATATATTCTCCGCGTAATTAATAATTTACATTTCTTTATATTATACATATGATATCGCTTAGATGCGTGTTGCCTGCATTTCAAGGAAGTTATAAAATTTAGTAACAAAGCATGCAAAAAGCCAATTAATAAGCTTCACGTTGGTAAAGTGTTAAATATATATTATTAATATTCTAATCACTTCAATTTATTTTATTCACACCTGAGCCCTATCGTCTCGCTCAACTAAATCAATAAAAATAGAATTTCCTATAACTAACCAGATCGATCGGTCAATCAAAATACGTAACAATTACGTAATACTGAAAATAGGAACTTATCGTCTCAGAAACTGTTTCCTGTTCAGAAATTCCTGAACGTTTCAGGGTGTCATCGGAACGAAACAACGACCGCGAACAAACGCGTGTACGTTTTAACTCGAGCAAAACTTCCGACAGAGGCGGGGCACCGTATCTCGGGCAAAAATCTGAACTGCATCTCGCACGGAACGCCGGAAGACAGTGTATCTGGTTCCCTCAGGTGCGGCGGTGGCAATAATTTTAAGAGTAAGTTTTCAAGTTTCCCGGACGATACAATGACCGACGCCTCCAAGAAGATAGAGCACGCCAGGCTTTTACATTATCATCGTGACCATGCTAGGCGCTACCAGCCGGGCGATTTATTGCGTGTAGATAGCAATTAATTGTAACTCCTGCAACGGGAACAGGGGCGGGGAATTCGCTCGAGGACGATTCTTCTCGTCCCTTTTTTCAGCATTCCTTCCGCGACGAAAGTCGTGCAAAGAGTATTCATTATAAACGCGTAACGGCCTTTGGAACTGTTTGTTCTATTTGTCACAGTGACTCGCGGATTCTCGCTGACACGATATACGCCTGTCGTAATTTTTTCACGTAGCTCTTCTCTAACGCGAGACGGTAAAACGTCTATGGTGTGTTTGAATTTCATTTTTCTACTAGATGTTGAAACGCATCGGTACAGAACCAGTAACAAAATGTGAAAGGTGTTACGGTTTAATCGGCTTGGTGGAATAATTTCTTCTTTATCATCAATTTCTTTAATGCTTGCGGTACCAAGAGTTCTATGGTACCAAAGAAATACATATCTATTTAGTAGAAGTAAAAAGTAATTTAAAAATACTATCTTAGGATTTAACAAAATTTCATTGTCAAACTGTTCAGGTCAAACTTTTAGTGGAAACTGAAAAATTATACAGTGGGCGTAACATAAATCATCTTGAAGCGTGAGTTAAAAAAATTGGAAGCTATATAAACAAATCGAAACCGAACACTAAATTACTGTGTCAAAATTGCTAAAAGATGTTAAATAATTTTTCGACGATATTCTGAAGTCCCTGGAATTTTGATTACCATAATTCACGATACCGCGTATAATTAGTAAAATGTTAAATAATTTATGCTTCAATTTTATCGCAAAAAGGTAACTCAGTATCCCAAATATAGTTACAATAATTAATGCCGCTTTCACTGTACTTCAAAATACCCAAATTACAAATAGAAGCACGGATCGTCAGCTTTTAAAGTTCTTCGCACAATTATTAATCATATCCAGGTCTGAACGTACATTCGTTCGCGTTGCAGCTGGAATTATTTATTCCTCGATATCAGCAAAAACGAAACAACAAGCGAATCGTGCAGCGAAATAAAAGGAACGTAGGTACGTTCATTATTTTCTTTCGCCTGTCACTTCGCGGATCTCATTGTATCGCCGCGCGCGATCGCATAAATTTCCAATGCGCCAGGATGTTCATTAATTACCCGCGGATCAACAAATTAAAACTAACCTCCCGCGCCCGTTCAACGAAACCGATAGCGGCGGCCGACAATCGGCGACCGTTGTTCGCGATACAATAGCGAAAAGTAACCCGATTTAAACTCGCGTAAGCCACGAATAATTCATCATGCTAGCTGCCGGCTTCGATCCGTATTTTCCATCAAATGTAACACGAACCAGCTCGACAATGTTTCATCGATCATGCTGGTTCTCGAAACGTCGCGAAACGCTTCCTTCGTCGTACGATCGCGATCGTTGTCATCGATTAACCGAACACGTTACCAGCCACGTATATCTGTCGGCACTCGATCCTCTTTTTTCACGATAGTTGGAAAGCTTGTCGAGTGTTTCGAACTAATTACCAAACCTACTCTTAACGTAACGGTTCATAGTACACGTTTCACGGTCTGTTATAACAATCGTACAAAGCTTATTACCAAAGAATAGACAATTCAATCCCACACAAATCGAAGTAACTCGTACGTGATAAATATCAAGATGAATAAATTCACATGCAAGTACGAGTTCGAGTAGCTGGTGTACTTTTAACACGACACAGAACGCCCGCCAAAACGATCATTACCAGAACTGCGTCAAAAGTCGCGAGACACGCCATTCGCACGATAAAGCGGCAGCGATCCAAAAGCGTGTCTCTCATCGAGACGCGAGCCGTTTTAAGTAACTGAAATTAAACCTACACCAACCAGGCGCCTCCGTCTCGCCTCGCAACAAGATTAACGATTACTTTGCACTCACGTTTGCTCGTTTATTCTCTCTCCCCCTCTCTCCCCTACCCGTTCTTCCGATCCTTTGTTCTCGACCGGTGCTACCTGTTCCCGGCTGCAGCTGCTAGAGGTGGTCTCGGGCTCAGAGTTCGAGCTGGCCGCCTCCGGGAGGAGAGTAATTCGGCGTCGCTAATAGAAATTTGATAATCGAAAGCGGCGCTGCGAGAGACTGCCGCTACGTGTTCCCAGCTCGCGCGTACGAATCGAGGCTTCAACGTGGACTGAGGAGATCGCGTATCAAAACTTAATCTACGCCAACCTCCGCCAAGGATCCCCGGGCCCGACCGACGGGGGGGGACGCGAAAAGGTGAAGGGAGGAGGGAGGAGGTGGTATCGTCTGGCTCCGGACATGTCGTCAAGTCCACGGTCGACGGGCTTGAGGGTCGGGTGCGAGCGGAAGGGGAGAGGGGATTAATCCGGAGGCAAGCCAGTGATCACCTCTCCGGGAGGAGAGAACTGGTTCGATCGTGAGAGGACTACCTAGGTTTTCGAAGCTCCCGGCATCCTTTTCGGACCTCCCCGGGGAAATGAAAGAACGTATTTATATATCTCCACCGGAAGAACACCGGTGCCGGTCGATAAATTGAATGTCCGACGACACGCCGCGAAAATTCTCCCGATTAATCCCGATGTTTAGGTCCGAGCTGGGAGGAAGGGCTGAGGCTTCGTCGAGGACGTTGCTCGGTCTCCTCGAGATCCTGTCGTCGTCTACCTCTTCGTCGCCACGGCGGCCGGTCTCGGTTACCTGCGATTTAAAGGCGTCACCGGCGGCGAGAAAGCGATTAGTGAGTTTCGAAGTTTAATGTCAGACGTTTCGCTAATGAACGAAACTTTCGCGCCTGCTGGAAGTTACCTCGCATGACGATCATTAGCGTCCCGGCGAAATTGATGTTAAATGATGTACAAAGACAGAGGAACGATAGGACGCTCGGGATAATTAGGGCGATGGCGTGGAGCGAGGCGTTTTAGGACGCGTGATTCGTTTGAGATGAAACAGAGATCGGTGATTGGCGAAAAATGTAATAACGCAATAACAGTTTCGCTGTTACGAAAGATTATGTGTACGTGTAACGTTAACAGAAATATCACAGTTTTACTAAGTATATTCGTCGTGTGATAAAATACTCGGTTGTCACTAAAATTAACGATTTAGCGGAAACTGAAACGTGTTTGTCAATTTTAGTCATTTTTACTTAGACGCACGCTTAGACACACGATCATTAGCGTCCCGGCGAAATTGATGTTAAATGATGTACAAAGACAGAGGAACGATAGGATGCTCGAGATAATTAGGGCGATGGCGTGGAGCGAGGCGTTTAAGGACTCGTGATTCGTTTGAGATGAAACAGTGAACGGGTGGTTCGCGAAAAATGTAATAACGCAATAATAATTCTGCTGTTACGGAACATTATGTGTAGCGTTAACAGAGATATCGCAGAAGTTTTGCTAAGTATACTCGTCGTGCGATATAATGCACGGTTATTACTAAAATCAATGGTTTGGTAAAAACTGGAATGTATTCATTAATTTTAGACATTTTTACTTAGTTGCACACTTTTGGAACGGGGCTACCCGATTAACGGGTTAAATTGTACAAACTTGGAAATAAGATTAAATAGGCAATCGATGAAATCTATGTACATACGAGACGTATCGTAGTTTCTTTAAGTGACTTCTTCGACGATGTGTCAACTGGCCGACTCTGACGTCAAGAATGGTCGCTCGCCGGTGGGGATTTCCAAGGAGTATGTCTCACGCCGTGGCAAATATGCATATTTCTCACTGTTTCATCTAAATTGCAATTACTGTCGCGGCCGGGGCGATAACGAAACCGTGAAGTTTTGATTGTTTCACTGTCGTGTAGCGCAGTTTAGGGAAATTATTAGGCAATTCCATATTGCGAATAATATTTCGAAACGAGAGACACGAATGAATATAATAATAGATATATCGTTAACCTGTTCAGATTAAGGATAAGTGAAACAATCTTATGTCCGATAATAATAATAATATACGTATATTACTATACATATGTGCTGGCGATTATGAAAGTGGTCCAACTCAAAAATTGAGCAAAAGTTATGTTATCGATTGAATCGCACAAAAATGAGGAAAATCGCAAAGAGTATATAATAATATAAAATATAAATTTAAAAAACTATTCGACTTCGATCACTTCAATGATCACTATTCATATATGTATATGTACATTAATAAATATGAAACAAGCATACACGTTGTGATATATTATAACAAATTTACGTTTTGGTAACATAACGTTATTGAAAGAGACAATCAACACAAGTATTATACGATAGAAGTATTATTGTGATGTATATCTGACATAGACAAGGAAAGGTATGGTTCGTTGTCCTGAAACCTTGAAACCGCGGGTATATCTGTATAGGTGATGTAGCATCCTACATTCATAGAATATGCACGCGTTAATGAGGTGATTCATGAATTTATTCCGTCAAGTTTAGTGTATTCATTCACTGGAATTATATAATATTATTTCCATATTAACGCGTAAGCAACAGCCAGAGAGAAAGGAAAGATTGTATCATAATTCTGCTATTTATAAAGTAAAAATTTCCGTTCATTTCAATTCATTCAGCACATTCGAACGTTTGAATCGATTTACATAATGCATTGGAATTTGATGCAGTTAAAAATTTTTAATTTTTTAATTTTATTAATTTTACAGATATAAACCCACTAGTGTGTACATAATAGAATAAAAAGTAATTATAATAGTTCAACTGAAATTGAGTACAATAAAGAAATCAATTAAACTTCTTTTCTTAAACTAAACGTTTAAGAAATTGTCTAACAAACAAACTTTTTCTCGTTAACAAAATTCAGATTTAATTGCCTCTATTCATTAACCGATCAACAGCTTGACAGCTTGGTAATTTGGTTGCAATGAATTATTAAACCCGCTTCAACAGACTCTTATAGCGAGTTAAATACTTCAAAAGTGTTCGTCGAAGTAAATCAGTTTGAAAAAATATCGGAATCACCGGATGCAGCGAGCCACGATTACCGTGTTTAATAATCCAGAATGATACGAACGAGGGGAATCACTCGCAATCGAGAATGATTCATTTCTTTGAAATAGGACTCGTTAGCCTCTTTTTTTTTCATAACCAATGCAATACGTCGGATTTCTGGCTAGCGCACGAGGTAAAAGAGTGGACCACAAAGAAGAATCCGGTACTCATCAATTGGCTGTCCGGGGCAAATGGAAAGTTATTCTGTCGCTTATAGGTTTTCGTGGTTAAGTGGCTGCAAAAGTTAAATAGAAACCGGGAACGTTGGCCAACGGAAGAGTTGTGCAGCACAGAGAATTAAATGGATCTGGAATAATGCCTTTTTTCAATAGGCCCTGGCCTACGCCGCCCGAAATTAACAGACGGGATTGGATTATTCCGGGACGATCAAATATGTGATTTCGTTTCGCATGAAACATTTCTGCAGCGTTAAAAGTGTTTAACGACCAGATCGATAAAAGTTTAAAAAAGAAGCAGGTTATAAAAGCTGTATAATATACATACTGTAAAGGATAACGTACATTATTCATGTTAATCTTGTGACACTATAAAAGTGTAGATTATGATTATTGAGATTTTACTGAAATGTCATCGAATATTTTAATACATTCAATAATAATAATAATAATAATCTTTATTTTGACGGGCCAGTAGCCCATCCTGTACAAAAGTATACATAAAAGAAATTTCACAGACGTTGAATACAATTATATATGTAAGTTTACATGAAGTTCGACGAAATGTAATTATGCGAGAGTTGAATTAATTGTGTCTATTTAACTGAATGCGTAATTGATGTTTGAAATTATGTGTTGGAGTAAAAAATAATAATTTTTTATAGTATGTAGGAGTAGAAAATAATAATTTTAGTAATAAATTTAATTTTGTATTGACTTTGAATTGATTTTGAATTCGTTTAAGATTCTTCCAAAGAAAGTAGAATCTACGGAAAATGTTGCTTATGTCTCGAAATACACAATATCTTTAACGAATAATATTTTTATCAACAGAACAAACTAGAATGATTCACGGTGCATAAGAATTATGAAAGTGTTCGTACATATTGCTCGAAGTCACACAATTCTTGCAAACACTGATAACAAGCAGCTATGATAATAATTATTGTCGCAGCAGCAACAAAGTAATTTCCCGAGTACATTATCGTGATTTAATTTAATACAATTTGAATTTAAAATAAACGTTAAACAATATGATAGAATATTTCTCACGAGTTACGAAACGTTACGAAAGATTCTGCATGGATTAAATTCGTTCAGGGAATATTAAGTCTTCTTGCGTGCAATAATTTTCGAAGTGAAAGATTGCACAATATACGTTGCATCACGGGAAATCTTCATATTTTTCTTAACCTTGGAAAATCCTGCACGATTTCAAGAAGTTAACCAATCCCTTTCGCTAAAAATCTTGTTTATTCGTACGTATGATGTAAATGAAACATAAACAAGCATCGATCCTGCGCAAAGGCACGTATCCACGTAGTGCAGCCATCGATAATTGTAAATTGAGCTGTATCCCGTTTATGAATGCTTTACATGAATGCTCACAGTTCTGTAATCAACACCCGACGCGGATCAAAAGTTAATCACCGTGAGATACTGCCAGTAAGCATTTAATCGTTGCAAATTCTGCCGCTGCACTTCTCACTGAGAGCACGCTTTTAATTGCGATTTGATTACGCTGTCTGCAAAAACTGCTTGCGAATTGAATATCCTTGGATACAGTTCGTTAGAATGTATTTATGTGCGTCGACGTGAGTCGATGGGAAACGATTTCTGGAAGCATCCTAGATCTACATGCGTTTCAAGTTTAACCGTTGAGTGCGAAAGAATTTTCTTGTATATATGCCAAAAGCGCGGGATGAAATGCGTAGTTACTTTTTTTTTGAAAATAATAAAAACGGCAATAATCAACTCAAATTATTATATGAATAACAATTTTCAGCAAAAAAAATTTTTGGATTTATCTTTTCATACCATAGTCAATTTCAGGTAAATTAGATTTTAACATGGCGCTATTTTTATTACCAGTATAGCACTTATCTTAAAAAAATAAAAATAATTTTTAATTTTTATATTATGAAAAACCATAATTTAATAATATTGATAAAAACTGAGATTAATATGAACACAACCGCTCTCAATTAATGCGAAAATTATAGTATCAAACAGCTGCACTCAAACGGTTAACTGTAATAATGAACTACGCTTCAGAATCTTTCGTTTTCAAAGAAACAAGAAACTGCTGCGAATAAACGTTCAAACAAGGAATAATAAGTAACGGTATATTTATTGAATACGTTTTTGTCGAGAATTGTTCCCGAAACGTTTAATATCTCTAGAATTTTAAAAATGAAATATTTTGTTCCTATAAATTTGTGAATTTAGTATTGCGTAAACAATTGTCGAGCGTAGGTTGCTAGAAACCGTAAGACACTTGTTACGTTGTAGGAAAAAATATAGCGTTACGCCATTTATCAAAAATGTTGTTTTGTCGCCCATAAAATATGCAGAGCCGGTGTGTATTCTGGCTATTTACGAGGAACGAGTAACTGCAATCATTCAGGAAACATTCGACATAAAAACTTGCATGTGCAAGTAAAAAAGATTCTACTAACGCAAGGTGTTCAGGTGGTTTTTTAATCTTCGTGACTGTGATCGAATGTACTTAAGCGGAAAATAATGGCAGCTGTCCCAGCCTCACCTTTTCGTATGACGATTATATTCGATTTTACGGCAATTACGAATTGAACGGATAAACTCGGCTGAGTTTTCTCAGAAAATGACCGTTGCCTTTAATATTCCATTAAACCGCATCATTAATATATTATACGCGCATCGGTTACGATGACGAAATTTCACAAACTCGACAGGCTGCGCAAACTTTTCGAGCCTCTATCATCCATCGAAAGCAGGCAGAAATTCTATTAATAAAGATAATTAAACGCAAATGACAGTTCGATCACGTGTGCCGACCGCTTTCCTAAAATTCTTATTAGAGAAATTTCAATCAGTTTAATTAAATTTCTGCTCGTCAAAAGCAGCAGCCGTTTCATCACTATATTTCGTATTATTTCCCCCGGTTATCGTTCAGGTGTTCGAAGTCGCCGCGTTTCCCGTGACTTCCCCACGCCCATCAAACGATACGCCACCGTTCAAAACAAAATGGAGTCGGTCGCTGCGGCCAAGAAGATATTTCAACGAATTCGTTCGCACCGGAAGTGTTTTTTACAGGCGTCATTTATCTTAATAATCCTACGGCTTAAGGATGCAATTAATCAGCCCATTGAGGTGATGAATAATTCATTCGGCGGGAAAAAGAGATTTTCTCTCCCCCCACATCGCCTCCGAAAATATTCCACGGTAACCGATCTTAATTCGTGCCGTTCAACCGCCGCCATTTAATTCAACCACTTTCATTGGCAGACCCGGGCGTTCCCCGCAGTCGCGCTTCCGTTTAACTTGAAATTGATAATAGTTCGGTTCATCGGTTACATTACGTGACCTTACTCCACCGTGAGGAAGTAATCGGCGACCCGTTCCGCGAGGAAAAAGGAGGAGCCGTTCGGAATGCTGCGAGAAAATATGTGGAAAGCGTTGAACGTAGCGAGCAGAAAGAAACAAACAAGGGATAGTCACGTAGGGGACGTATATCGTGAAACGCATGGTTCTCGCTTGTTTCTCGAGCAATTTATTAGGAACGACAAAATAGTTATAGTAAGTACATACTTGGAATTTAATTCGATGAGAGGATATTGTAGGAATGCGATTGAGTGGGTACGATTCTGGGAAAGTGTGAAGAGCGGTTGAGTCGTAAAATATTTGGAATAGAGTGTTTCTGAGGCGTGAAAGATGAGTACTTGAGAAAACGTCGCGACTGAGGGATTTTGGATGAACGTGACCGAATGCATCGAGTGAGAAAGAATTTAGAATTTAGAATTGGAAATAATTTATACCGTTAAACTATATACTATTAAAGTTGTTACTATTAAACTATTTTAAAAACTTTACTTTGGTTTACCTACATCTGAACTCTACCATCTCTCTAAAAAAAAATATTTTTTCCTATAAGGTTTGTAGGAATGCGATTAAGCGGGTACGATTTTGGGAAAATTTGAAGGCTACAATTAGAAAGAGAGAAAATGTGTGTCTGAAAGAAAATATGACGGGGAGAATGCGAGCGCGAGGCAGAAAGAGCGTGATTGTAAGAAGAGCAAGAACGTCGAAAAGTTGTTTATATTATTAAACTATATACTATTGAAGTTGTTACTATTAAATTATTTTAAATACATATTATCTAACTTTACTTTGTTTCACCTGCATCTGAACCCTTACCATCTCTCTAAATAAAATAAAATTTCCTACAATATCCATGTGGAAAACTTGTTACAAAGTTCGACGAATCATACGTATCGAAAGAAATAATTATTAATTGCTTCGACGCGTTTAATATTTAAGCGGAAAAAGTTGTCGGTTACAGTGACACCGGCTTTATTATTTGATTACGTAACGCGAGCGTTAAATCACCGTGAAACACATGAACTGCTCGATCCGTTTGCATACAGGCATCGATTAACCTAGTTCGCACGTAAGATGCTGATCTATCAGGATCACCTGATTTACCTTAGTTAAGTGATTTATGAAGGTGTTATCCGGCGAGATTTTGGCCGCCACTTTAAAGCTGCACCGTGTGCTCTCACCGTTTCACCCTTTGAAAACACGGTGGCCCATTTAGCCCTGGTATTTTTCACTTACCTTATCCTTCGCAAAAACCGAGATTTAGAGAGCACCTGACCGAAGATGCATGGCGTATACTTTAAAATTCCGAACGGTTGTTTCTCATACCGGTGAAAACCAGAACTAAAACTGTGCTACCGCATTGTCGCGGTATAATTACTTAATTATTCGTCTTAGGCGGTTTAACCCTTTAAACAGTAATAACGTAACAGTCACGTCACCGCGCTGAAAGCTACCCGCACTAACGTAGTCACTAGTTACGTTTTTATATTTATCTTAAAGCAGTGTGAACGTATGTGTTGCGATCTACTTATTTTTGTTAGTGAACTACTAAACTAATGAACTACTGAACTGGTGAACTAATAATCTTTGTATAGACGGCTTATCTTTATTTTTCCTATTGATTACTATCAAAATTGAGGTTCTTTTAAAAAAAGTTTGTTTCATACCAAGAAAGTGGTTAAATGATATTTTTCTCGCAAAGTGTCATAATTTTTGAACTAACACAATATAAAGTAATAATATAATGATAAAAAAGTTATTTAACGAATTTAAAAAAAAAGTTCAATTTTTGGGGCCTATTGGATATTTGGAAAGTTACTGCTCAAAGGGTTAAACAGTTTTTAGTAACATTTGTAGATATTTGGAAACAGATGAATTTCAATTACGATTACGAATCTATGTTCCAGTTGGAAATCGATACTTTGTGAAAAGAGAGATAAATATTTCATTTGAAAACATTAATGTAGCATCTAGAAATCATTATGCGTTTATCGATCACTGATGAATTCTCGCTAAGATTTAGAAAAGCTGGACGCGGAGTTCGAGATTTCTGCCGATACAGCTGTTTACCATAAAAAATGCTTTAATAACTCCTAACCTTGGTTGCTTCATTTCCATAGTAACG
Organism: Tetrapedia diversipes; assembly: GCA_033822845.1. Lineage (NCBI taxonomy): Eukaryota > Metazoa > Arthropoda > Insecta > Hymenoptera > Apidae > Tetrapedia > Tetrapedia diversipes. Next base: position 280,550 of record JAOPTO010001065.1, on the reverse strand, counting down.
ACGTATGAAGCATTAAAGTGTTACATGCATCAGCTTTATTGGCTGATAAACTTTAGCGGAAGAAGCTGTGCATTTCATTCCACGATGGTGTGCTCAGTTTTAATAAGCACAGAAGATCGTCTCGGTGAAAATGAAACCACTGCTAACAGGATTAAATCTGACATTAATAAAAGTTACAGCAAGTTTCATCGATATGCTTAATCCAAGTTTCGCCATTCCTTACACTCTCGTGACATTTATTGTATTACAATAAACAGCGAGTAGAAGCAAACAGCTTCAACCCAATACATTGAACTGCAGAAAAAGCATGAAAAATAAAAATCATGCCAGCGAATAAATAACCAAGTCACAGTCTTTGTTCGTTATAAAAATATTGCTATCATAATTGAAACTTTCTCTCGCCAAGTTTCGCTATTCCTTACACTTTCATGACATTTATTGTATCACAATAAACAGCGAGTAGAAGCAAACAGCTTCAACCCAATACATTGAACTGTAGAAAAAGCATGAAAAATAAAAATCATGCCAGCGAATAAATAACCAAGTCACAGTCTTTGTTCGTTATAAAAATATTGCTATCATAATTGAAACTTTCTCTCGTCAAGTTTCCCCATTCCTTACACTCTCGTGACATATATTGTATTACAATAAACAGCGAGTAGAAGCAAACAGCTTCAATGCAATACATTGAATTGCAGAAAAAGCATCAAAAATAAAAATCACGCCAGCGAATAAATAACCAAGTCACGGTCATTGTTCGTTATAAAAATATTGCTATCATAATTGAAACTTTCTCTCGCCAAGTTTCGAAAGATAGTGCACAATTTCTCCGGGCAGTCTGATGTAAAATTAAAAAGCCTTACAACGTCTGCCAGCGCTGCGTGGAACGTCGCGAGGGAACCATTTCTTCGAGGGAGGAAAGATTCATTAACATAATTAAAACGGTGGCGAACGAAATGAAACGGGGATGGTAATGCATATGAATAGTTTACAGCCTTATTATTAATGTTGATGCCATTAATCTATCCATGTCGCGTGCCACGGGAATCGCGAGGTACGTGGCTCCTATTCGAAACGAGAATCAAGCCGCATACCTTGGCCTGAAATTAATTCCTACGCTATTTTCGTTGCTCCCGAATGGCAGCTAACGTCTACATAAATGATTAATTCTGAAATGGGCGGCGTCAAATTCCTAACGCGTTCCCGCGTTTTGGCCGGGATATGGCATGCCGTTTGAATATCAGGGAACGCACGTTAGCCTTTTAGTATCCGTGTATTGCATGGCTCTGTTTGTTAGTAAGTAACGTCGAAGAACGTGCTGCTATTATCGAGGTATTACTGCAATGACAATAACAAGCTTCACTCTGTTAACATTATTATCATTTTCTCGCGACAACTATTTCAAATTGAGTAATCATCTTCTTCTTTTCCTTTACAGTCATCTTATAGTCATCTGTTGTAAACTTTTGGTGTAATTTTATTTCATATTTCGAATTCATTTATGACTTGAGAAACGTACGAATAACGTCTGAGAAACGAAAACAATATTGTTGAAAACGTATGGAGCTCTATAGATGTATTGATTATAAATGAAGTAATAAAGTATATGATTAATACGTTGTATCAGGTTGGATTTAAAATAGCTAGAATGGCTTGTGAAATTTTTCATCACTTTTTGTGGCGAACAACAGGGATCGCTTTATAGTGGAAATGAATGGTTTTAGAAAAATTCGCGATCTCGTTCTGTTTTCACAACATTCGCCTGTTTCTATGATACCAGTAATGGGTCCTGTTGCGAAACGGCTGTTGTTTTCCGTTCAAAAAAGTTCTGCCCGTGCTTTTGAAGTACACGTTTCCGCATTCGCACTTTTTATCTGGCAAACTGTGTTCCGTCGACCGAAAAAACTTTCCATTTGATGTTGTGCTGGTAGCTATCCCTTCCTGTTCATAACGCGAGACTACGTTAAAAAAAAAAAATGACGATATTAGTTGCTCGATGTGCTGTGCACTTCAATTTGTTTAAATTAACTAATTGTAAGATGTTAACGTTGAAAGCGTTAGCATGCTCGGTACTAGAACGCTATTCGATAATCGACACTCGGTGCTCGACGAAACTTGAATAACGTTCCTTTAACGCTAGAACTGCCGACTATTAAAGAGTACTTATTTGCATGGAAGGGATGACATTGAAGAAAAGATACTGAACGCATAGAAAACAAATCTTTATTTATATCTTCTACAGAAAATCATAGTAAATGTTGGAAGCTTCACCACAGTGAATTTATAAGGTTGCTATAAACAATCACCAATTGTTCATTTTGACTGCTCTTGTAGTTCTAGCGTTAATTGAACAGATGAAAGAAGAAGAACACGTAGGTACAACAATAATATTACAGTTAACAACTCAAAAGAAATCACAACATAAACAGCGTTAAACTTATTATTAAAGAAACAAACCGGTTGAAACAACATTCCTTCGGAATATTTCAGTGTTTCCTCGCACTCTCCAAAATGCGCACGAAGTTTTAGAAACGAATCTAATATCCTCGAACAGAACTGTGCACGAAGCGTTATCGGTCAGCAAACGCAGACGAGGAGATTCGTAAGAGTTTATAGGAACACCTCGCGTTTACAAACCCACAAACCCGTTTCCCTTCTCGAACCGCGTTAGACGTCGGGAGAACGCGAAAGCCCGGGCCGAACGAAGCCGCGTCGCGGTTTCGTTTAATTTTCAAGCAGCCCCGGATAAATCTCAGCGGTAATAGCAGATAAGGACGTTTATGCTTTAGCGAATGAATTACAACTGGCGTGTATTACCGGAGCACACCGGGCGTGTATTATGCATAGACGTGTACACGCGGGTATGTATGCATGTCCTTATTAGCGTCTGGTACGGACCGCATAACTCGCCTGGCATCGATTATTACTTACGGCCGGCCAATAAATTATCCCCAAAGCACTGGCACAGGAACTTCGAAAGACAATCTCGATAATTTCGCTGACTTATCGTCACATATACGGAGCACGGTGCGCCGTGTGTACCTATTTCGCGAACGACGTCTCTCCGTGGCTAGTAGTTGATTAGCCGGCGAGTTACGGGACAACGTTCGCTTACATCGGGGCTATCCAACGTTCGCTCAGCGTTGGATTAGAGTTCAATTTGCGGATTACAGTTAGCAAGAAAGTGGCAGCCAGGCTGCGCCAGCCTGTTTCGCCCTAAATCTCGGCTGACTGCGGCTTCGATCGATCTGGACCTGCCACCGGAAAACTCGGGGGACTCTCGAGGCATCGGTGATTTTTCCACGCGATCACCATACGTCGTTTCGGAAAAACCGAACTCGACGAGGGTGGATCGAGCTTGGAACGCTGGTGCGGCGGTTGAAACGGAAACGACGGAGCAGAGCAAATTGCTTCTTGCTGACGAACGGGGGGAACGAAGTTCCAGTTAGTGGCGGGGACAAAGAACAAGTTGCTCGAAAGGTAACACCGCGGGATCCCGTCGAGCGTCGACGACGACGCGTTCGTTAGGCCGTGACAGAATTTTGCGGGGACACGGTTGATTGTGTTTAAGCAACGAGCAATCGTGAAGTTATCGCCGAGGATCTATCAGCCGAGTGCTGCCCGTAACTTCGCCGCTTCGGATCGTTAAATTATTAGGTCGAAGAGTGAACGCTGGCGATCGACAAATTTTCATCTGAATGAACGTCTCCGTCTCGTATTTGGGAATTGTGGAATTAAAAATTTTGAAACTAGTTTGTATTTCTAATCTAACTCTGGAATATAATTTTATATTTAAATTTGTATTCAGCAATTAAGATTTTAGAATTTAGGTTTAATGTAAAGATTTTTATCTAGCCTCCCTTTGTTATTGTTACGTCTACTATATTATTATTTTCAATTACAATATTTCAGTAACAAAAACTGACCAACAACGCACGAGATATATTTTCGTAGTATTCGTAATTCATATAAAACTTGCACGAACAGACGCTGTTACAAATAAATCAGTGAATCGAAAAAATTGCGAACTAATTGAAACAAATTTCCTTCGTATACCTTTCCTTACGATCAAAAGCTTCCTCGACCAAAATTTTGACGTTTCACCGGAAATGCTGTTCGAAACAAAAACTGCAGAAACAACTTGGTGCAAATTAGCAGTCGGAAATACGTGTTCCAGGATTCGCAGCGCGGTTCGATAAAAAGTCTCGCGTGGCTTTAATCAAACTATCCCATCCCCCAACGCGAACCACCTTCGTTAACCCGCGCTCATATTCCGTTGCTGGGCTCAAAATTCACCGCCGCCCTCGAACAACGCCGGTGCGTTTGCGATCCACAGGGTCCCTTCTATCTCCTCTGGCTGCGCAAAGTCAGAGAAAATCTCACAGCCCCGTGACCAAAGGGCGAGGTGGATGGATCGACGACCTCGGAAAAATCGTTGACCGTTCGCTCCGCCGTACGTTTAATGACGGCGCGTTCGTAACGAACGGATCTGCGGAGGTCGAGCAGATTGTTTACGTGCGACAAAGCCTCGGGTACGACGACGTTGTACGTTTCACCTGGCGCCGCCTTCAGCTCGCTCGGGGCGCAGAAATGAATACCACTTCGCGTTCTTAATGACGTGCTTTACTCGATCTTCGTTTGGTCTGAGCGAAAACGCTCGCGAGGCTGGCGCCATCGGTGGCTCGGCGGATGAAAGCTCGCGTACGGTAGCGTGGCAGCAGGCAGCTGCGCGCGGGAGCACAGGAAAATTAGGACACCCGTTATATAGGATAGCGGGAGGCACCGTGGTCGGGACGGAGGAGCGACGCGCGACGACGGCTGAAGAGGTTTGCGAGAGGGGACAGGTGAGGGGGATGGCGACTCGAGGCGGGGGTTGGCGGCTTCTAGAGGCTGCAGGGTGTCGAGAGACCCGTCCTGGGAGTGTGGATGGCGGTGGTAGGGACTCCCGAGTGAGCTGTTTGCAGTTCCTTCCACAAGCCTCCAGTTTGCATTAGTTTGCATACGCGAGTGAAAGTTTAAAGTTTAGTAATTTAAACAGCCGCGCGCTGTCCCTTTTCCGAAGTGCCTGCCGGATATATGCGCAAGCGCTTGCGCATATATCGTGGTGCATTCTATTATACACGTATATACCGAGCCGATACGCTCGTATGGGTTGCCCCGCACGGGTTCACCGGGGAATATTCATCGGACGCAGTTAAGTATTCCTGCCGTCGGCCCAAACTCACGGAACGCGCCCCTTTTTTTTCGTAGCGGCGCGTTCCATGGGCAAAAATCAAACTGGCCCGCCGCCGGTTTCCTTGGCGGATACACACGGCAACTTTTTCGAACCGCCGCGTCGCGTCGTTGGAAGCTGCTGCATTTCTGAATGCCGTTATCATATTTTGAGGATTGCCGGAACGAGATTTTTGCGGAGTCGCCGACGGTTATTGAGCGTAGACCATAGCCGAGGAATTATCGAGTACACGGATATACGATGGAGTAAAGAACGAATAAAACGGTCGATCGAGAACGCTCAATTTTTAGGAACGGCAAAGGGGCAAATAATGACGAATCCAAAATAAAGAACCCGACGATGTCAATATTGTGCGGTGCACCGGAAACCGTCGCATGAAAATTCATAAACTCCTCTTTGCATCAATTCTAACGGCAAATTAAACGCTCACGCGCGTAACCACATTGTTCTGATTTCCCGCAATTCTCGATTTCGGCGGCGATCACCCCCGCGGAAGCCGCTATTAATAAGAATCCTTTCGATTGAACTAAATTCCCATTTCTATTCCTTCCTCCGATATTCCCGCTGGTCCTTTTGCTTGCGGCTTCCCAAAAGTACGAATTCCCTGCCACGTAGTTTCATTCCCCCTTCCCTGCTTCTCCTAAATGGCCCCTCTCTCTCTCTCTCTCTCTCTCTCTCTCTGCCTGATCCCTTTTTCTCTCCGCGACTCGGTCCGCACCAACGACGTAGTTATTTTTTGGCGGAGGAACGACAACAGAAAGGGTGAAAGGGGACGGTGACGGGAAGATTCGATATCGATACGTTACGTCTCACTGAATACCATTATTCGGCTGTAGGGCGAGTACGCAGGCGAATTACGATTGCTCGTGCGTGCACATGCATACAGCTGAGGGGGACGTGCGACAACTGATTTACGATACCGCGAAACTGCATTTTGGAAGCGACGCCCGGAGATGCACGAGGAGCCGCATTAAATTGCAGGCCGCGCGACTTCTTCGCGTCGCCATGTTTCATTATTTATGTGGCTCGATTCTTTCGATTAAACTTTCATTAAGCTCCCCTTTCACGGGGATCCGACTACAGCCCGGCGTCCCCTTCTTCTTTAAGTGGATTTTTCGAATCGACCGAACGCCGATAAACGTGGATTTGTGTCCCCTGTGTTTTCTTCGCCGCGGAGGGAGGATATACGAAAGACTTTTTCGAATGTAAATATAATACGATTTAAGTAATTTATTTGTATGCTTAATCCTTTTACTGTGTTTATAAAAATAGACTTTATTTGTGTAAAAATTATTTTGAGAGATTTAGCGGATCATTCATTCTTTCGCTATATGAAATAAAAAAATTTGATTTACTTATTAACAGATATTAAAATAGGTATATTATTTATACACGTAAAATAGAATCTTTATATAAATTAAGCTTGTACAGCTTCATCGAAAACAGTTATTAGAAGGAGTAAGAACAGTGAGAGTCAAGGAGATACAGATGTATCGCGCGGAATGGAATATATGTCTGACTAGGCGCGTACCGTTTCCCCTTAAACCGCGAGCTCAGGCTTTCGACAACGCTGTCTTGTTTCGCACTTCGGTTAATTGTACTTTACTGCACCTTACAAACTTCCGATGCACATGCTGTTTCAGGAACTCGATTAAACGTCGCTTAAAAGTAGATTCATGGAATCCGTGAACGCACAGTTGCAACACCACAATCATAGTCTTTATAATCGACGATCTTCACAAACGCTTATGATCCACGTAGTTATAGAGGCGTGGAAAGCAATCAAGATATTTTTCCTCTAACAACGGCTTCCTATTTCGCTATAAACCAGTCAAGCACACGATGCATTCGCGATTCATCAAAGCGTCCTCGCTTCACCCGAAAAGACCCGAGCAAGTTTTAATCCAAGCGTCATAAATTGCCGAGTGCATCAGGATTAAGACGCGTTTAGAGCCGTCTTAAAGCAGGCCATCCGACCTCTCGTTATTCTCGTTATCCTCTCCCGTGCTCCATTTCTGTCTCGCAATCAGCAACATCTTCCGCGCTCCGTTTTCACCTCGATTGCGCGCGTGACTTTTCCCGTTCTCGCCGCTTTCTCCGGCTTTTATAAGACGCATAATTGCGCGATGATACAAGGCCACTCGAGACGTTCCCTTGCCGCGCGACGATAATCATCCATGCAAACGGATAACCTCGTCCCGTGCTCGCGGAACGTGTACGCGTGTACCCGTGGAACGGAAGTCGTTCGATTTATAATCGCGTCCCGACTAGCAGCATCGACGAGGCGAGGAAATCCGAGAGACGGGATTAGCTTCGTGATTAAGCTCCCAGAGACGATGACGGCGGGCGTCCTGAAGTTACGGCATTAATTATTAGCCGTTACCCGGCAAATAGCGAAAGAAAAAGTGCTCGCGGGAGGAATAGGAAATTAACAGTATTTGCATACGAGCGTCGAACATCGCAGCTCGAATACGCGGGACATTATTTATACGGAGATACAACTGGTTACGCGCGTGGAATTAAGAGAAGAAGAAGTGAAAGAGAAGTTTTTTTGTTATCCACGTTTAAACGTTGACCAGTCTGAATTGTAGTTTGGCTTTTGGTAAAAATTGTTGTTCCGGAAGGTTACGATTCTATTAATGATAAGAAATCACTAACCAGATATGATTAAATATAATTTTATTTGAATATATTGAATGTTATGGGTAAAAAAGGAAGAAATAAGGATAACTTTTCTTTTTAAGAATTTATTAAACTTTATTTCTAAAGGAAGGTGTATCGTTTTTGAACTCGATCTATATGCAACAAGAGGCAAGACTCGAATGAATAGAAGAGGCTAGAGGACGCAGTTCGTAGTGAGGGTAAAACGCTTAACCCGTTCCTAGAATCTCTTCAGTGCATAGCTCCACTTTGCATAAACATTTCTTCCAGGAGATTGATTTTTGTTTATTCGTTAGGACATATTTTATTTCCAACAAAATGTAATTAAAACTTATCTGTTAAAAATCTACTTCGAAGATCCATATTCTGAGCACAATAAATTAACATAAAGCAACCCTTTCCAGGAATGTTATATCGATAACCTATGAAAAAGTGATTGTCGGAAATAAAATTTCGTGATGTTCGCAGAGCAATACACACGGACTAAAACTAGAACAGTAAACCGTATTTTAATAACGCATCTGTCGCAGTGTGATAAAAAAATTTGACGCTGTTCAAAGTTAAGCTCGGCGTCCACAACGATCGTGCTCGTTGCGCGATGATTATAACCGCGGGTCATAATGCTGAACATAACGTTGTCACAACACTGGCTGCTTTAGCGTTGCCTCGCGGGCCATTTCCGGTGTTTGGATACAGCCGTGCGTTTTCACCGCATCCAGCTAAAGCATCGTCGTGTTAACGACACTGTCTCGTTGTCCTTTCAGCGCTCAGAGGGCGCCGACCCTGTATCTCGTTGCAATTCCAGCTCCAGTTGATTTTCGACGGTTTCAGAATCCAAGGGAACCCGTTCGCCATCAGCAGGGAGGGAGAAATATATATATATAGAGAGAGAGTATGTGTGTATGTGTGTGTAAGAGAGAGAGAGACATTCAGTCGGAATTACTCTTAGCTCTCAAAGCTGCTCCTAATTTCATAGAGACTCATCAAAGTCCGACGAATTAGCGACCGGAGTCTATTACTTGGCGTAACATAGTTACCCGAAACGTCAGTAGAACTGACGAAGTTTGACAACATTATCGATGATCGCGACGCACAAATATGCAGACGTTAGCTGTGCTTCTCGATTACGAGGTTTCAATGAGAATTATTCATAAGCGATTTCTGTAAATCGACTGCAAATCGATGTCAGAGATTCAGTTGAACGCATTTTTCTCTGGCGAAGCTTTTCGGTTTTAATCTCGGATCTTAATCGTGTGTATTCTACCTGATTGACGTAGAAGTTTCGTGAAAATTGCATTTCACTTTTTCAAGACAGATTCCGTGTGCCCGTTTTTTGCAATATTCGAAATAAGGGTTGTACTTTTCGCTCGCAAATGTAGTACATTCCGTTTGTTTTTATCGATTCTTCTTATACGTTTTTATCTTGCTCGTTATGTAACAACCGTTATTTATCTTTCTTCTCCTTTCGGTTAATATTTAAGGTTGCTTCTGACTCAGAGCAATAAATTAACCGTTAGTCACCGTGTATAGCAAAAACACAAGGTTGAGTTCGCGCGAGGATGTACGGTAAGCGTTTTCGCGAGAACCATGTTTTCGGTTTGGTATCCGCGCTGTTCCACGTTTTAGAAACCTAACACGAAACACACCTTATTGCTCTCGTGAGCACGATGCACCGGCGAACCTGAAACGCTGCAACAGAGGCTACGTCCACGTGGCACCGGTAAACGTTAAACGTTGCGACGCTTAAAGTGCTGCATAGTACGGGAAACAAGGGAAATATCACTTTCAACAGCTGCGCGATGGCTCGGTGAAGCGTAATTGTATATGCAGTAATTATTAAACGTTTTGGTAAACGAAGTGTACTTAAAGCTAATCGGTGTTCATGATAGTGACAAGACTCTACGAATGATTCAGCCGCACGTATCAACAGGTTGAAAATAGCAAATATACAGTAGCAAAAATAGTGACAATAATAGTACTAGCTGTGCGCTTAAAAAATTATTTTATAAAATTCAGTGTAAAAAATGTTTACACCCAGGATTCAATTTTTCACCTTTAATAATCTTCAATAACCATTCTTCGTCGCCAAATTTAAATTCTATTCTCTATAAAAGAAAGTTACAGGGGTAGCCAAGTCTCGAAGATTGACAAGCCACTACCTCGCCTAAAATTTGAACGGTCCCCACGACATCCGTGAAACTTGGCGAAATTTATGAAGCGGACGCAACAATCGCCGGTTTAAAAGCTGAGGAGTAAATTGCACCGAACAGTTCCTTTGTGACGTTCATTCATTGTTCCCGATCCCCCTTTATCTCCGTTACTCCCCGTCACGCGTTCCCTCCCCGAACACACAGAGGAGAACAGCGCCAATAAAGTCGATCCCCATCCGGTCCCCGTATAAATATTGCGATCTATCGACTCGAAGAAGCTGGCTGGCTCCTCTACCCGAGTAATCAGGAAACTGGCGAGCGAGTTGTCGTAGTTGTCGAGCGTCTCGCCTTTGTTCGCGAAATTCCCGCCGCCGCCGCTAAGACTCTGTTTATGCAAATGCGTCGGGTACGAAAAACGGGGACGGCGGGAGACAGATATTTTTTCGTGATCCACCCATTCCACGGATAGCTGAAGGCATCAAAGGCGTTCCCGCCGATCGGGTTCAGACGCTGCCAAACCAGCCGCAGCATTTCGCGCGGTCGATCGGGATAACGAGTTAAAGTTCAGCAAGCTGTTTCTGGCCGCGCGAAGTAAGAGCTGATTAGAATGCGGATGAGGTCGATCGGTTGCCTGCCCTGGCACCCGGGCGAACATGTATATTCAGCGCGGTCTCCACGAGGGGAGCCGCCCGTCGAGAGAGAAATCGATTTACCGTCTTAAAGCCAGCTCTTTGAGGAGCGGCCGCGACGCGTTGAATAAAAAGAACCGGCCAACTGATTTTAATGCGCCATTATACCCCTTTCGCCACGCTCGTTTACGGTAACCGATTTATTTCCTCTACCAGGCTAAGAGAAGGCTGATTGAAAGAAATTATAACGGCTGAAACGGGAGTGGAAGCCGAAGCGGGTTCGAGCTAGACGGGTTGTTTTCACGGGCTCGCGCGAAAATTGGCCAGCGGCGCGATGAAAAAGGCGGATGAAAAACACTAGGTGGAACTTTTTGCGCTTTCGACTAGACCAAAATCAAGTATTTACCGTGGATACTTAAGTTTGATATTATTAAGTTTGATACCGTGAACTTTGAATTAGGTGAAATTGAAGTGGTCAAAACCACTTAAACCTTCACCCTTTCGATATTTACTAGGATTTCTTTTTCGATTCCATGGAGAGTAGGAAATGGAATAGGAGAAAATGAACGAAGATTTAAAGAAGTGATGTGTTAATTAATATCTGTGATTGTTTTGACAAAGATAAGCTCCAGAAATAGAATTTTAGGAAATCAGAAGTTTTGAAAAGTAAATTCTGAGACGATGATGTTAATTATTCTTGTGTCATCCTCTATTAACACTTGGCCAACCGAATGGGGAAATCTCCCATTTTTTCCTCGAAAAATCGCTGCCATTGATTCTATTTACTTTTGTTATTAGTTCGCCTTGAACTAGTGTTGAATTGACTGAAAATTGTACTTTGGAAAAGCAGAAAATGCATTTGACGAACTGTAAACAGTACTGTTTCAAGACTAAGTAATAATAAAAGCAAATAGAAACAATGGTAGCGCTGTGTCGAGAAAAAAATGGTAGATTTTCCCATTCGGTTGGCTAAGTATTAATATTGGATTCGAAGGTTGAATACTTTACTCGTACCAGAATTTACTTAAAAATTTACGACAAAATTTGTTGTACAATATTGAAAATGTTAATCCGTCGTGTAGCTTTAAAACGAACAGATTAGATTCTACGTGGACACTTGCTCATGCAAATATCTTCTTTCGCAATACACATTTGTAACAACCGCCGTGCTAAAGGAACAGTTGCCGAGCAAGATTCTAAATTTAAAACGATTTCCACCTCTTTCAACGCGACAGTTCGATCCAATTTACCGTAAATTGAAATTGACGTGTTCATTAATAGGAAAGTACAAAAGAGGGAGCAAGCCTTTCCAACTTCTTTCGAAACGTCGAGAACGCAGGTCGTTAGAAAAGGATTAAGTTGTACCGTGTTATAAACGTTTCGAGTGTAATTCTGCTCAGAGAGAAACCAGCTTTCCAGTTTTCTGCGGCTAAGAATTTCCCGATACGGTTTCTGCTTTGATTCCCTTGAATGATACATTTCCTGTTCATATAATATTCTAACTTTATTCGCCCCTGAGGCTCTCAAGTTTTGCCTTGAACATTATCTACAATTACGTTTCATCTTTCTCTGCTAATAAAAATTAGAAGTTAAAATAATTTTAAATCTTGTACAAAAATTTCTAGCAGAAATTAATCTCGACGCTTCTCGACCTGTTAGTAAATTAGGAACTATCCATTAGAAATAATTCTTCGATTCGGTGTCGAAGTTCGCTATACCCATTTTTTTTCTCGCCGCACCCTCAAAATTTCATGTCACGATAAAATCCTAAATACCTGGGTGCACCTGGGTTATAAATGCTTGAACGCAATAAAATGGAAGAGGACGTCGGGTTACGACGTATAATGCTTGCGCAAACATTTTAGCAGGACAGTTTTCAGATTTTACGGCCCCGCGCCACACGTACTCCGCTGCGCTGCAGCAAGATATAGTGGTAACCGGTTATCGGAATCGACCAGCGGTGAAAAAGTCATGCAAAATTACGAGATAGTGGTCGCGAAATAAATTCCGTGTACACTTGAAAAAACCCTACGCTTGCCGGTCGTCTTTCGAGCGAGTCGCACGCATCGTTTCGAACGATTACAAAGGATTCTCGTTAGACGTATACTCGGCCGTTAACAAGGATCCGCGATAATTCTCGCGGAATAACGAAGCGTTCCTTTTGTGCCGAAATCCTCGCGAACACCCGTCCCTCCTGCCTTTTAACGCGGCATAAAGAATATAATTAGGTTGCGATTACACATCGTGAAGCGTGCTCGAACATCTGTAACGAGGAAACTTCTGTCCAGATCCGTTGGAGCACCCTCCACGACAAATGTAGTCGCGGGTCAGTGATCGTGGTTTTGTGGCTTAACCCTAGCCACCGATATTAATGGAGCCCCGCTCCCGAAGGGACTAATTGGTAGTTCCCCGTTAATTTCTCTCGGCGGACCATCGTCTCGAATATTCGACATAATTCCGAGCTTACAGGGCAAAACATCGAGAGGTCTACGTTAAAGAAATCCACTTCGTTCGAAGGGAAGGCCGGACCACGGGAATGATGAGGTAGACACCGATAATGAACGATGCACGGGTAAATTATCAACATCTCAACGTTGACAGAAATTCTGCAGGTACTTCTCCGTAATCAAGGCCACGATATAAATAGAAACAAATATTATGTGTATTTCTTCGATCGCGTCATTATAACACTTTAAATTGTGAATAGTAAAATATACGCAAAGTGAGGTATGTTGGACGTTGTACTTCTTCGTAATCAAATGTACGATATGAATAAAAAAATATATTATGTTTATTTCTTCCATCGCATCAATATGACATTTCAAATTATTGATAATAAAATAGACGCAAAATGAGGCATGTTGGACATTATACTTCTCCATAATCAAAACTGTGATATAAATAGAAAAAGATTTATTGAATGTTGTACTTCTTCGTAATCGAAGGTACAATATAAACAGTAAAAGATACTATGTTTATTTATTCGATCGCGTCATTATAACACTTTAAATTGTGGATAGTAAAATATACGCAAAGTGAGGTATGTTGGACGTTGTACTTCTTCGTAATCAAATGTACGATATGAATAAAAAAATATATTATGTTTATTTCTTCCATCGCATCAATATGACATTTCAAATTATTGATAATAAAATAGACGCAAAATGAGGCATGTTGGACATTATACTTCTCCATAATCAAAACTGTGATATAAATAGAAAAAGATTTATTGAATGTTGTACTTCTTCGTAATCGAAGGTACAATATAAACAGTAAAAGATACTATGTTTATTTATTCGATCGCGTCATTATAACACTTTAAATTGTGGATAGTAAAATATACGCAAAGTGAGGTATGTTGGACGTTGTACTTCTTCGTAATCAAATGTACGATATGAATAAAAAAATATATTATGTTTATTTCTTCCATCGCATCAATATGACATTTCAAATTATTGGTAATAAAATAGACGCAAAGTGAGGTATATTGAACGTTGTACTTCATCATAATCAAATATACGATATGAATAGAAAAAGATATTATGCTTATTTCTTTGATCGCGTCATTATGACACTTTAAATCGTGGATAGTAAAATAAACGCAAAGTGAGGCATGTTGGACGTTGTCCGAATTACCCAAAATGGCGTTTTTAAGCAGCAAACTCTCCATATGCTTTTCAACGTTATCCCTTTCCCAGAAATAAAGCATAAATGGCAGCCCTCGTGGAATGATCCGGTAGACGCACAATTTGCTTTACAAGCGCCCCTAAACGAGAACAGCAATCTTGTTTTAAGGTTATCACGGTGACGCGTTTTGGTACACTCAAACGATTTGAGGTTAGAATACCTGCCATACACCGTCTTCCTGAGCCGCTGCTCGACTTTTATCGCTGTTATCGAACGTATACACGTTATAGATTGTATCGGGGCACATTGTCGAGGTACATCTCGCCAGAATGTCGTTACCTTTCACCGTATCAGGCTGAGGTTTCCATTTGTGCCTTTCAACGAATTCTTCCAAGCATTTCATGGTCGTTGCATTCTTTTCTCGCCACCCCTCCGCCGGTTCTCCCTTTATGGTTCTCTGTCGCGGACGTCGAACGTCAAACAGAGATCTGTGAAAGGAGTAAAATTGAATTAAATTGGGAGAACGTTGCTGGTGAATTAACGATAAGATCAACAATCAACAACTGTTCACAGATAGATTATTACACTCTCCTTCGGTTGCTAATTCTAATTTAAATTTGGAATTAGTGGATTAGAATTTTAGCTGTGCGGTTGCGATTAATTATTAAACATGTAATTGTGCACAGTCATGAACTGTAAAAACAACTCTTAAACAGTCGGAAAATACAACAAAATTTCATTCGAATTATTTCACTAAATCGTATTTTATTCCAATTAATTTGTAGTGTTATAAAATACTTTCGTACGTTGAAACATAATATATGATGAACGTCATTCAACTAGGCTAGAAGTGGAAACAGTAAGAAGAAGGATAGAGACTGCAAAAGGAAAAGACATAATCGCAATATTTCCTTTGTCAAAGAGAAGGAGTAGCTTAAGCCGTGTCATTTGAAAAGACCAACCGTACAGCGCGAGCTTCAAGACTTTCAGTCGTCTTCGTCTTCCTCCTTCTTCACCCTCCAACTGTTTCTCGGTGCTTTATGCAAACCTGCCATCCTGCGAATAGTAGATCTAACGTGAGAAACGTGATCTCACTTTTCCTGGATTTTCAACCGAGAAAAGTACAGGACAACGAGCAGCAGGATTGGTAGGTAGGATGTTCGTAGTGTCATTTTTAATCTAACGCCCCTCCCGTGTTCTCACTATTTCCAATAATATAATTGGTTATTAAACGGAAAAATGTTCTCCTTCATCTTCGCGAAGAGTCGCGCGATACGACTCGTTAACACTAGAACTACCGACAATTAAAGTGTACTTGTTTGCATGGAAGAAATCAAATTGAAAATTATATGAAAAAATACCGAATATATAGAAAACAAATCTTCATTTGTGCCTTTTGCAGGAAATCATAATAAATTTTAGCAGCTTTAACACATTTAGTTTATAAAGTTACTATAAGTAATCACTAATTGGTCATTTTGACTGGTTTGGTAGTTCTAGTGTTAATAACCGAAAGCAGAAAATGGGATACATTACGTGTCCGAGAATTTATTGGTCTAGACCAATTCAAAAGATTGCACGCGGTAAATCTGGAGAATTTCGTCACAACGTATTACCTCAATCGTCTCGCGCTATGGCGGTGAAATAATCTTTTCCTTAGCGCCCCTCCGGAGAATTACCATTCTTGGCTCAAACTCAACAATCTCATATCGGCCGTAATGTCGGCGCCCCTGTGTTATTCGTATCCCCCCGGTCTCGACGGTTCTTGCGCGATCACGCAAATCGTCGAATTATTCGTAGGATCCCTGCGCATCGCTGGCTATTTCGACGTCGACTTCGACAATTCGCATACAAGCAGGGTCGCTTGACTAGACAACACGGTGCTACGATAAAATTATTCGTTCCAGGGTTACGAGGTACACAATAGGAAAATAAGCTTTTTATTAGTTCACGTTTTCGAATTCAAAGCGGTTCGTATATCGAATTAAAAACACGCTTCTCGACAACGGGTGTTTAATAATGCGCTTTGAAAAATGAAGTGTTACAATTTTGTGTGAAAAAAAAAACAAATTTTACCGATTCGAAAGCTTCATTGCGTTGAAATAAAATTTAATGCAATTTAATTCTATTCGTTACACGTGATTTCTATCGATCTTACTATGACACACGTTACATATGCGTATCCAAAACAAAAGTTTCGCCGCCTAATTAAAAGTATTAAACCTTTCACAAGCGCGCTCAAACTTCTTCCGCCCGAGCGTGTACGTGTAACTAGAATCGGCTAAGAAATTTTACAATCCGCATGCTTAGAAGAAAAGCACGCCGAGGGAATAAAAGCTTCCCAGCTCGTCGGTTCAACGAAGCACCGCGTTACCACCGGTGGGGTTAGCTTCCGCTATCGCCGGTAATTCGAGATCGTCGAATCGGGTGAATCTGTGCCGTGTATAGAGCCCCTCGCCTTAAAGCTCGGCTGAGTTTTAAAGCTCCCTGGGCTGAAGCATCGCTTTCACCCGAATGCGCCTCTCATTTCGTCTGGATCGCATCCGCGCTGCGGCCATTACACCCGCGATATTTTATCGGCGGCCGCAAATAGCCTCGGTCCGATCGCTAATACCAATGGCGTCCGCGCATCAAAGGACTTCCCGTGGCACGGGTTGCCGGGAATTTGCACCCCGCCAACGGCGTGTCCGTGAAAGAGCTTTTTCCTGGTCGATTTAGAAGGGACTCCGGCATAGCTGGGGTCACAGCGAGCAGGGCGGCTTTCTTGCCTCAAATGTCACCCTCGATCCACCGTTAGGTGATGCCCGAATTTGTCCCTCTTTTCAGTATCGACGAATTGAAATAACCGTCTGCTCTCTCTCTCTCTCTCTCTCTCTGTCCCTTTCTCTCCTTTCGTTTCTCTCTTTCACTCTTCCTGTCGCGTGGACGAGCGAAGAATTTTCGGAAAAGCGCGACACGCTCGAACGTAAGCCGTGATTTATCGCATCATAAACATTGGATCGGCGGTCGATTTCGAGCTATAAATTGCCCGGGCTACCGGTGTAACTTTACATTGGCCGATTTCTGCACGGGCTGGTTCCAGAACGTTTGACCGAATTTTATCGGCGACTGCTGCCGGCATTGATAAACAAATGAATTTGCATTGGTCAACGACGAGTTGAGGTCGGTGCGGTGGTTGTATTAGTGTTCGGTGACGTTTGATGGTGTCCTTTTTGGACGCCCTTTTTTTTGACTCCCAAGCTTAAGCTTCTTTTAACGAACTATTTGAAATTATTTATTAGAACATATAGAATATAAATTACTAAAAAGTACACAATATATATTATAGTATTGTTTGTAGTTATCTTTCCATCGAAATGTCATAAAGCTACACACGATTGTTTAATAATTATCACAAATTATTTCAAAATCATCTTCTCGCGTCAAGTCACTGCACAAATCATCGTGTAGTGCAGTTATACAGGCGATAGTTGCTTTACTTGTCATGGAACCTACATCTCCTCTCGGTCGTGACATCACTCTAGACAGCCTGCTCCACCTGTCACAAACATCACCTACACGTACAAACACGGTGGTTAGCAATCCTATGCTCGAATTGTCCTAATATTCCAGAAAACTTTAATCGCACAATTTTCTCCTCTTCGTGCCCTCCACCTTCTATACAATGAGGAATCTCGATTCGAATGAACGTCGATGTGTCTGTTGAGCAACACGATGCACCACAGAAACACGTAATAATTACGCTTCGTCGTAAACAACCAGTAAAACACCGTGGCGTGGGTTCGTGCGAAATTGTGCGAATCTTCCGAAGGTGGGCAAGCGTCGGGGGTGTTAGCGAAGTAATGGAGCTGGTAATAAAATGCCGGCGGATGTAAGGAAACGGATGGAGGCACGAGCTAGACGCCTGGGAGCGACTTTCGGCTAGCAAGTCGAGCTGCCTCGAGAGGGAAACGAAGGAAGGAAGCGTGAAGGTCGAAAAGAGTGGGCAGGGGGGGTGGGTGAGAGAAAGGACAAAAGGCAGGCGAGAAACAAGGAAACGCCGAAGATGGACGATGAAGCGGAGGACGGGACGAATGCAGTTCCATATAACGCGGGTACAAATTCTGGCCTCACAATTTCACGCTCTTCACCTTAACTAAATTATTTTTACTTTCACCGTAACCGTTCTGTGCAACATAAGAGTGTGCTGTTACACACCAATTTAATCTTATCTAGATGTTTTGTTACGAATTCGATGCTCGAACAATTCATATGCAGCTATAGGGAGTTTAGGTATGCAAATTAGATACGTAATGCGTGCAATACCTACACGAGTGTACATAGAATTCCTTTGTGACAATTAAAAGGAGAAGTAAATCCTTGTTTAGGTTCTTCATTTTTAAGATCATCGTTCGAGTATGAAACTAACAACCGCAATGTTACCAAAAATCCATACAGTGGCCATAAATACGACGTGAAATTCCTGTGTACGCAGGAGTTACTTCAGGGCGAATTATCGAAAGGATGGCGCTCGTACCTATATCGTAAAAGCGTGTCGTGAAGCGGGAAAAAGCAAACGTTGGCAAGTGGCAACGAAAACAGCGGCCTGCGAGTAAACCGATATAAAAGGTGTTCACGATTTCCTCGTAAAATACTGAACGGATACGTGTCGTTCGAAGACGGGCGGGCCATTTTTGCGCGATAACCACCCCTCAAGTCTTGCTGCGTCCTGCTGAGACGCTCATGCCCGGCCATTGCGCTTTCTTTCCGTGTCGACCGACGCGACAAGGTACTCGCCAATCTTGAGGATGGCCCCGTCGTTGATGCGGAATATCGTGTTCCAGCGTGGAAACGGCACTGCTCACGGAACACAGGGCGATCGTGCACGTGTAGGTAAGTACGTATTCTTGCTCTCGATTGTGTCCGGCCTGCGACAAGAACTCATGGCGACGCGAATGCAATCAGGTAAGAAGCTGTACCGGCTACTCTCGGCTTCTTCCATCCATGCTTTTTCCCTCGCTCGCCGGAAGCGCCTCTTTCATTCCCGCTAAGTCCGTTCTGTGTTAAGACCTGTGCGGTAATTGCGTGGCTCAAAGGTGGTTAAGACGGGGAAAAAATTAGATCATCGCTCGAGGGGATGTTGATTTGTGTTAATGCGATCGGGTATGAAACTGATTATTTGCTTTCTATTTGAGATAAACAGCAGTTTTATTAGATACTAATGGTGAGACTTGTGTTTGCATGTATCGTATTTCACTTAATTTAATTTTATTGATTTCACGGGTATAAACTCATTGGTGTGTACATGGTATAATAAAAAGTATTTATAATAGTTCAAGTGAAATGAAAAGATTGAGTATAATAAAGAAATTGATTGAACTTGATTCGAGATAAGACTAACTACGCCAGAGTAGCTCAATAAATTTTGCATTTAACGCTGATCGCTAATAATTGAAGCTAATTTACGTATTAAAGAGTTTTACAGCATTAAGTTTAAAAAAGATTGTCGAGGGGGCAAAAAAGTCCAAAATAAATAAATTAATAAATAATAAGAAGCAGGCCCTTTTGCTACCGAATTTACTGTCAACGACAACAAAATGCTGTTTTATAACAAACAATTGACAGTAATATTCCTATATGTAGTCTGTTGGATTGCTATAGCGTAATTGAACATTTGCTAGCATCAGTAAGGTTACTGCGCGAACGATTGAACGCGACGTTTGGAAATCGATAAAGGCACAGAAAGCTCTATCGGATACAGAAATTACGGTGAATTTTTTTAACCTTCGATAACGTTATCGTGACAGCGCTGCTATAAATGTCAGAGGTAAGATGGAAACAATGTTGGCGACACTCGGAAGTCCCGTAATTACACCTATCAAACGCAGAACGAGCCTGTTAGCCCGATCAGTTGCTCGGGGGACAAAAAAGGCACTCGTTACGGAGATTCATCGTTCGGGGAAAAAGGATTTTGACATTTCAATTAAACGTTATCTAATCCTTTAGCTAGAAACATCATCCTACGCGTGATCGTCAAAAAAGGACGATCATTCTTGAAGGTAAAAAAGCTTTCGGTGTTCATTATAGGTAATGAACGGTTGACATTTAATATTGGTTTAACGGAGGAACAATTATTAAAATTCTTAACTGCATCGCATTTTATAGCAAACATATTAAACAATGAAAGTACTTTTTTTTATCACTCAGCTTGTTACAAGGTAGCCGCTTTGTTGTTAAATTTATTATCAGCGTTAAAAGGGTACCGTTTCGTAAGAAATATCTGAAAGTAATTAGATTTCACAAAAATAAGGTTGCTCTATTTTTGATCGATCCAATATAAAATAATTAAACAAAGTACGCTGTTTTACGTTGATACAGTGACATTAAATAAAATCACGATTAATTAAATTTGCTTTTATTAATTGTCGCAGAACAATTGAGAATATTAAAACTGTTCCAGAATTTATTGTAATTTCAGAATAATCGATAAATCACTGTTGACTGAGGTCATTTAACAATAATTTATTTACAATCAATCGGTGACTTGCGAAAACCAGAATTGTCTTAATTACTTCATTTTTATTTACTTTTACTGACGCTGCTTTGGCTAAGGAGGTTTCAATCGAGAAGGGACACGGTTAACAAATTAACCAACAACACTCAGGTGTCTAAAATGTTTACACGACTGAATCATATGCAGTTTCGTCAACCCCGAGTCCGTTTGCCGTCGAGCATGTCCGAATGATTGTCGAATTGATGATAACCCTGAGGCGACGCGGGCACAATTTAGACGAACAGTTTTTAGTTGATATCCCCCGCATGACCCCGAGCGACAATTAACCCCGTCATCCGATAGTTCCGAGTGTTTTGTCGTCGGCTACTATTAACGGGCAGCAGACAACAAAATGGCGAGAATCCTGACACGCAGCGCCATTCGTTCTCGCGCAAATTGGCCGAGCGCTCTAGCCCCTGGATGCTTACTTGGGCGTGCTTCCTTCATGAATATGGACCCCAAGGAGGACGAAGCCACCCTCGAGACGGTGAAGCAACAAAAGAACCGGGGAACCGCCATGGGGGACCATTTAACCGTTTGAGTCCCACGCAGCGCGATCGCATCGAATACGCTTTCCAAGCGAACGAATAGTTATCGCTATAGGGAAATTTTGTATTTAACGCTTAAATTGGAGTTGTTAAGTCGATTAAAATGTTACGTTGCCTAGTTGTGGGATAATTTGTAGCTCTTGGAAGTTAGATTCGAATAGAAATCGGTGGACGGACGTGGAAGACGAATATAGGGTCATTTTGAATGGTAATGGAATTTCTATTGCAGAATACTTTAGCGAAGTACTTTCACGTAAAAAGCGAATCTTAAACAACATAATATGCTTTATTTCGTTTCAATTTTCTAATTGTATCCTTTGTACGATTTTTTCGAATGAATTTTGTTTGTAATTTTTGTACCGTTGTGTTTTGCACGGAATCAAAACGACCCCGCGTTCTTCGCGCAGAAATCAACTTTCATCTCTAAGTCTGATCAAAAGTAAGATTATCAAGCATTTCTTAACGAATGAATTCGATCAGGTTTCAACGCAAATGAATGCACGTCGCGAAGGGATACTTTTCCAGAATCGTATTTACTCAATCCCATTCCTACATACGCTTCATTTCCATTCAGTTTTCTAATCGTATCTTCCTTTAACCCCTTGACTACGGCAGACTTTGATATGTACTGGTCATACTATACGGCAGGGATTGAGTTACGATGTGCGCCGAGGACGGCGAATTTTTGGTGTCAGAAAGCCAAACTGTGTGAAGCGCCTATAAGCGCTCTCAGTGTCAGAAAGTCAAACTGTATCGAGCGCCTGTAGGCGCTCTCAGTATCACAAACGCAAAATTTCTAAGCGCTTACAGGCGCCCACAGTAGTCAAGGGGTTAATACGATTCTTTCTAACGAATTGTGTTTGCAATCTTGGCATCTTGTACCGAATTTCACACGAAATCAATGCAATCTTGCGTTCTTCGCGCAAGAATTAACCACCTTCGTCTCTAAGTCAGTTGAAAAATAAGATTGTCAAGCATTCCTCAACGAATCAGCTGGATCAGCTTCCAGCGCAAAGCTAATGCACGTCGCGAAGGGATACAAACACGGTAGCCCGACAAATCCCAGCATTTACCAGCGCCACGGCTCCATTGTATTCCCCATATCGTTCGAATAATTCCTGCATGATGCCATACACGCGATACAACCTAACCAGACTGAGGGATGTATCCGCTGCGTGGCTGACATCGAGGTGCGACGAAACGGTCGGCATGTGATGCCAGGAATACACCGGAAGCGTAGGGACGTGCTCCGAAGGGTTCTCGTCGCATAACACTATCGTGAAATTTCGCCGGGTGCCTCGCGTGTCCGTATCATTCGCGCGCCATTAATTTCATTCCCGTGCTCAAGGATATCCTATCGACGCCGGCAATCACGACGACGATTTGCCACGTATCTCGCGGCCGGGCGTAAGTAGAGGTTCGCGTACGTGTTTCTCTGGACGAATGTGGGTCAGTCCGCGGATCGTATCCGTCGGCCGTGTAAACGTGTACAGGGTATTCCAGCTCGGGGGAAAATAGAACGTCTAGGTGGGAGCGTTGCATGAAACAGAGTTTTGAGGTGAATAGGCAACGATAAACGTGTGCTATCCGGGTAAAGTTTAGAGGAATTGCTTCTACAGATTTGTATTAGTGGCGAATTTTGATGGTTCGAAATTAAATGTAAGCGTTGCACGTTCGACATTTCGTGCATTGTAAAATTTCGTTAAACGCCGTAAAACGGCAGGAAACTAGTTTAGGCGGTAATGGTGCTAATGGCAAAGGTGAAACTAAAAGTTCTCCATACTGCGACTAATCTCGCAATTTATGATCCGAACGCAATAAAACCGCTCCGTGATAAAGTTTAATTTCCACTTTAATCGTAGCTTTGATCCGTAAAATTAAGTATTATCAAATACAAGTGCTCCGTATTATACGGGGACGTTAAAACAGCGAACGGCTATTGCTACCACGAGGACAGCCGTAAAAAAAAAATAATAATAATAAAGCAAAAGGTTTATGTAACTGTTCGTGCTCCCAGTTTCTGATCATAACTCCTCGCGGACGACCTCGCCGAGCTTGTGTTCATTAGAAGTTCCTCGTTCCACTTTCCGTTTCTTGGGAAACTCCGAAGCTTCTTCGTCTCACCTGAACTGGACCAGCCTGTACACACGTAGGTAATACAGGACCACGAGCGGCGTCGGAGCTGTCCGTGTTCGGGGGAGAAATTATTTCGCCTGTGTAACTCGCCTCTACGGCTCCAGTTAAACATATTTCATCGCGAATGAACTCGCTCGTAATTATCGTGGACAAAGCTACGTGTCCTCCCCCTCCCCCCCCCCCGCCCCTGTGGAAATTGTCTTGTCGAGGTATAATCGATACGCGTAATTGGAACAATACCTTTCTCGCGGCGAACTGTCGAGCGATTACTTTATAAAGCTGGATATCCCCGGCTATAAAAGGCGGCGCACGGCAACGTTCGAGTTATTAAATTGGATATCCTCCGTGGAGTTTATTGATCGGTCGCTGGAAAATCGCTAATCGGCCGCCTCCAGTTTGTATTTACACTCGATGATAGAATAGGTTTATTAAAAGTTCGAGAGAAGTTTTATTGCCCGGCCAGAAATCGGTAGATGAGAATATAGAACGACGACGGGGGTGAAGGATGAAACGAACAACCGTGGAATACGATTGATCGAACAACAGATGGCGGCGTTTATGTTCGTCTGTAAGTAATACTTGGTCGATATGTCTCGATCGTGGGAATATTATAACGACGAACATCGTATTGCAGATCACAGGATCCTTCGAGGTTCCATTTATTAAAAGTCGAAATATTTATATGATCGGTATCAACGAATATTTAGAGCGTTTAATCGGCGTTGTGAAGATTGACACTAGAATTACCAAGCGGGTCAAAGTGAGACAATTTGTAATTTTTCATAGAAACTTTGATTAATTTAGATAGAAATTAAGAATTTTTTCTTGATAAACTTACTGTGGTGCCTGCACATTTGAAAAATTTTCTATGATTTTTACTAAGATTCCTAAACCTTTATATTATATTCTTTAAATTACTTATTTTTTTTCGTACAGTTTTCAATTTGATTTCTTTGTCTCGAATAAGTATACCTTAACCGTCGATAGTTCTATTGTTAAAGGAGTTTCAAAGGATTTGGAAAATGTAACTTGCTAATTTTAACTTTGTTAACTTTGAATCTCCTATCGTATAATACAGAGCTTCGATGCGTTAAATAATGATATTCATTACTTTAACGTATTTCATCGCCGCGTACCTGCCTTTAAATCATGTTCGACACAGCGCACGAGTATTCGACATTTTTTCCGTCGCTATCTCGCGGAAATTTTTCGACGAATTTTTCTGTTTCATTGGCGAACAGCTCGGCGATATCTCTTTCCGCGTCCCCCTCTTTTTCCTCTGCTCTCTTTAACGCTCCGCTCGGATCCACCGCGATACATTGCATTAATTTTCGCCGGAAACGGAATCATCGACTGCCGGGGAAATACTGTACGGGCGTATCGCTTAACGACGTGTCGAAGAAACGGACGAAAGTCCCGTGGGTTCGGTGAACAGGATCCAGACGAATTTCCCGTTTTACGGTTCGCTGTAATTTCCACCTGACGCGGGTCCAATTGGGTTCCACCACATATTTTCTTCTTTGCGTTTTATGCTGCTTCACAGTCAGCTGTTAATCATGGAGCATTCCCGCCGAATGTGACAATTTTACTTGTATTTGCTTTTTGCCATTGACAGGTTTGATTTCGGGGATTTAAGGCACCGACCATATTTTAGTCTATACATAAATGCCATTTTGGGGGGGGGGGGGGTGCTTGCAATTAAAATAACAAAATTCAAAACTTCTCTTTATCCTTTTTGGTAAAATATTTGAAAGCGGTGAAGTAACGATTTTAATTTCATCTCTATTATTCGAATATGGAGAGCCTGTTGTACTGGTTGTTAGTAGATTAAATAACTAATAACGTTTTAATATAATATAACAAATATAATAATAATAATAAAGTGATAACACTATTTGGTTAATTATACTTTATGCACACTTTCTCTATAGAACTCGCTCTTTTTACACTCATTCTTTTCTCTATCATCGTCCGTTACGGATTGATTCGGTCGCACACCGTCTCCCCACTCCCGCATTCTTCAGTCATACAGTAAACACAACAAAATTAAATTTTTATATAAGGAATAAGCAAGGTGAGAAAATAAGGAGGATGTAAAGGAACGGAACTCTCTTGTAATCCCATTGGGAAAACAATAAAGTTATCTATCTATCTATCTATCTATCTATCAGTAAACACAACAATTAGACGATCATACCGCGCATCACTCATTACACGCATAAACGATAACACTCACCTTTTGTCATTCTCTCCAAACTGTCATACTCACTCATCCACACAAACATTTTTCACACTTTTATAATCATACTTTATACAGTCTATGGTAATCAAATGAGGTGTATGTATCACACTGGTATACTTTGTGCTCTCGTTTGCGTCCACTATTAACATAATTTACAAACAAGTTGCATAATCTTGATTAAATTTAATTAAATCAATCGAAACCGGACGGTTTCCATCCTTCAACGAAACTAAATCCTGCTACATTTTATATCGAGCTACGATACACCCTTTTTCAACCTCTATTCGATACTGGTTTATTTTAACTTTTCAAATCATAAAAGAATGAATATGTATATGTTGTTCGGTACAGAAATGTAAATTCTGTTTTACGTACGTAAATATCGAAGCAATAAACGTGGGTAAATATATAATCGATTCAATAGTTCAATACCCTTCACGTTAGACGAACGTAAAAGGAAAACACATTTTTATGCAATTGTTGCAAAGATGCAGCCTACAATATGGAGTGCATGCGCATGCGAAATTGCTTGGAAGAAAAGAGCCAGCCGGTTAATGAATTCCCATCGATCAAAATTCATGTTTTGATTGAATTAATGCGTATCAGCAGAAAGAACGGTATTTGAAAGTCAATTTCTCGCAACAGTCCAATTTACAGTGAACCTGTTCCTTCGCAACGATAAAGCTATTCAAAATAAATTTACACGATTCCCGGCGCACACATTCGGGGCAAGAATTTGATAAGAAGGTTTGAGTTATATTAAACGCAGTTCCGTTGTTCCGTTCGGCCATATCAGGCTTCTTGGTTTATTTTGACAGTGATCGATGTCCATGTTATTTCATATCCAGCCGCTTCAAGAACGATCCCTACTATTTGAGCGTGAACGCGTGGAGAGAAAGCCGAGCGAAACCGATCGTGTAGACAATGTTTGCAAACTCTAATGCATCTTCCTCGCGAACAATTATTTGCTTCAGCTGGTGCAAAGGAAAACAGGTTGGTAGATAAGAAAAAAAGGTATTCTTATCGCTGAAACTTGAGCGTGCATCTTGATTCGTTGCGATGCATATGTTGTTAGAAAAATTTGATATCGAATATAAATTTAAACGCTTACGAATTTTAAGAAGCAGATTGGTGATTCGTATAATCTATATACTTTATGTATATGCAATACAATTAATTTACTATAAATTCTACTGTAAATCCTTGGTTTCGACGAGGGCAAAATTAATTTTCACTTCTTCCTTGATGCAACAATAATTACATAGCGGTTGTGAATGATACAGCAACTATGTATATTTGATTGAAAAGCACATTATTAAATTTATAGTCAATTCTGGCAGAATTATAGCATACGATAAAGTTGTAAAATATATAATATACAATTTAATTATTCGTCAATTAATTATGATAATTAATAATAGCCGTTATATCAGCTTAACGTAGAGCAGATAGAATTGTGTGCAATTAAGGTAATTCGTTGGCGTCGATTTTGATATTATCGAACCAAGTATCTCGTACGGACTACAGTTTTATCATGTTGAAGCTTCCAAGCGGCTTCGAGCGAAACGAGTTCCCTTTCAACCGCGACTGTTAACATTTGCATCTCCAAGAACGCTGCACGTCGAGGCGGATGCATTAAAGCAAACATTTTGAAAAACAATTCCCCGAGGACGTATTCCTGTAAAGATCCGCGGGAAAATCGAGTTCCGTAATAACTCTCGGAACGAAAGATCGTACGAGCGAGCGCACGACACAGCTTGAGAAATAAAGCGGCATAATTGCAGTCTAAACGTTCTCATCATTTCTGGTACAATCAGCGGCAGACGACGTTAAAAGCGGTCGTAAAAACGGCGCGGGAGGGAGGGAGGGAGGGAGGGTGAAACGGAAAAAAAGAGATAGAAGAGAGCAACGTTTTACAGGGATACGCGTATCAGTCGAGCGCATTGGACGAGTCGTGATCTCTTTTCCTGTCTCTTCATGCCGGAGTGGAGCTGCAACAAAGTCAAACGTGTATCTGTTCGATAAACGTTTGTAATAAACACCGGTGAAGTACGCTCGAAATAAAAATTTCATCCGGACGGCTGCAGGTATGGAAATCGTTAACGGTGTACACCGTTTCTGAATTTCTAGAGGAACACGCTGCCACTGAAAAATGTTTCTGACTATTGAGCGAAGCCGTGGGCACGGTCGGAAAATTAAATTTTACCGTCGAATGGATTTTTAGAACCAGCTTTGGAGCTTAACGTTAGTTTGTCCGGAAGGATCGCGTCGATTTCTTATGGAACGAAACAAATCTGAAAAGAAAATCGACGAACTGCATGGCGTTCGATGGATTCGTGGAAAATTTTATTCTGGGATCAACTGAATGACAACAAGAGAAAGGATAATAGCGCGGATCGTATAATTAAAAGGCGAGGATCTCTTATTTACTTTGAAATTGGTACGATCAAATACTTTGAATCAGGATTACGTTAATGGTAATCGATGGTTATTAATTCATCACTTAGATGCATCTACTCTTTTCTCTGTCGGTTTTATTGCGTAGTTACATGGACAGTTTCACGTTTTCGATAGGGTACAATTGTGAAAAATGACATGTCCACCATGAAAGCTTTGAGAACACTGATTAATGGTTATTGTGCTCCGTAAACTAAACAAATGGCGGGGAAATGTTCAAGAACGCGGAGCTAGTTACGATGGTGGTGTTAAAAATTCTTTAATTTATGGATACGCCTCGATCCCGCTAAATGGAAATCCGTAATCCGTCTCGATTTAAATGGCGCGTAAAAGGTGTACGTCATCGTTGGCGAAGAAACTTGTTAAACAGTCAAACGTGATCCCGACTTAATTTATACGAGACGTCCAGTCCGAATCCGACAACATTTCGCTTCTTCGTTCCTTCAAATATTCCCCTGCATCTGCACCCTCGCGATTCGCTAACCGTAAAAATCTAATAAATCTCCGGCCTTACGATTCTACAGTCCCGCAATTCTTCCATTCTTCGTTCTCCCCGATTTTCTGAATTTCATAGTCAAGAACATTCCCAGCTCATCGATTCCGGAGTTTTTGAGCGGCGAACGTCATCAATATCTCACGAACGGTGACCTGAAAACTTTTAATCCTTAGAATTTTAATCTTTCAAAGCTGCCGCTCGGTATTATTCCAGATATAATTAGTGATGGAACAATATAAGGTTAAAAAGTGAACTTTTATCTTTCCTTCTGGTGAAATCACGCTTCGGTAACTTCGATGTTATGGGAAAGGTTATAAAAGAAAGGAAAGACGGAATAAAGTTTTGAAAAAATGAATGAAGTTTTATATATACTTAAATTTGAATAAAATTGAGAGAAAAAAAACGACACAGACAAAACACTACACAACAGACTATGCAATTCCTCACACTGCGCTAGCTGCGAAGGTTCCAACCCCATTTATTTCTCGATCGAGTGGGACCGTAATGAAAAGACAAAATACTCGGCCCCACTCTATCAATTCCATGACACACACGAGCGCGCACACACATTCGCGTTCAGACACATACCAAACGTACAATTTTCCAATACTAATTCTTAAATCTACGCACTACCACAATATTTTTTGTAGCACCTTAAAATTGGAAAGGAAAGGTAATCCCTCTTTCCCTATGTTACGAACAACGGTCAACTTCGAAACTATCATCGCCATTGTTGCGAGTACCGCCGAATCTCGCGTAAAAAACGTACCCACGGCAATTTACATTTTATGAACGGCCACGTGACGAGTTATTGGTTGCACGTCACGTTTCGCTTCGCCGCCGTCGTGCACCCTTTCGAGGCTGAACAACAGAATCGGTCCGGGAAGCGTGGCTCGCAGTTGCCGTGCTAGCATGCAGATACCCGTGACAGGGAACGGATGCACTTTTCTTTCGAAAAAGTCGATCGTGGTCTGATAATGGGCCGTTTCATCGGTGGTTAAGCATTATATCCGGCAACTGGCTCGTCTCGTTCCGTCTCGTCTCGTCTCGCAGCGATCCCCGGGCCCGTCGTCCCATTGGCTGCACCGCGCTGAATACACTTTTGTCCGCTTTAATAATCACAAGGATATAATTGGCATAGAAATTCGAACGGGGAAGTAGTCGTCGGTTCTTTCGTCGCGCGATCAGTCAAGGGGCTAGATAACCGACGATTCAGCGGCATTCAGCTCGACGAGGCAAGCGCAGCCGCCTTCAGCGTTTGTTTCCCCCTCATTCAGCCTTCTTTCCTCTATGTTTCGCTTACTTAACGCGACCACGATGCGATAGCACGGAACAGACTCGCGGTAAATCGCTCATAAAGACTGGTGGCCCGGTGAATGTCGTTGTGTGCTTGCAGTTTATTCGAATTTCAATGCGGGAACGCCGATCCGGCGCATGCTCTAAACCGATGCTCGCGTGTGGAACTTCTCATTAGCGTTGTAGATCATCGCTCGCTCGCTTGGCCCTTTCTCTCTTTTCCTCGAATGTTCATTCGACAAATCAGTGAACGATCCTTTCATTCGACAACAAGCACAAACGAACCCTCTCTCTTTCTCTGTCTACGTTTTATCACCGATCTTCTCGCCGAGGGACCTTGACGATGACGATGTGCTGTCGAATCTTCTAGCGGGATCGCGAGAAAGGTTTTGGTGTACATATATAGGGGATCGTTGCTTTTCGAATCGAGCTTTTGGATCGAATTATTCCATGGATCCTGGAGGATTACTCTGTTTCCGCTGCACCGTTTCTTATTGTTCTCTCTTGAATTGTGCATTAAGGAATTAAATTCGGTTGCTGGGTTGAACGCAGACATGCAGCTTGGTATTTCGTGCAACTTGGTTTTCCGTGGATTATTCTGTACTTGAGACAACTCGTATAATCTAAACGAACGGTTAAATTGCTTTCAAAAGCTGTTCCGATCTACTTGTGACTCGAACATAAGCTTCTTTGTTTATTGTACCGATTCTGCAGTGAAGTACATGAAGCAGAATACATTCGTTTATCTGTCGATAATCACAGATATGATAACGATGATTTTAAATTGGTAACTAAGGTATTTACAGAAGTTAATTTATCGCTGTTACTTTATGCTCTTGCAAACGACAAGCAGAACATATTTTAAACGAAGCCGAGCGATTTTTAAAACGCGATGTCGCTGCAAAAGTTTCGCGGATGTCTAGGACAATGTACACTTTGAATAATGCTAGTTTTGCAAGCAGAAATAGCTTCATTTGTCAGGGAACGCAACGACTGAGCAGGCTAATTAAGCACCACGTGAAAAAAGAAATAATGAAACGCGCGAGCGTTGCGATAGCGTGCACGCCTGTATACCGTATCGATAATAACACCTGCTGATGGAAATTTGGGCAACCCCATTTGCTCGACCGTGATACAGACGCATCTGTGAAGTTCAATTAACGAACAGCGCATTGAAATAATTATGTCTACTTCTATTTTAACAAAGTAAATATAGAAGAGTGTTCTGTGTTAATTTTCTGTTAATAGATAACATTAATATATTATTTGTAATCAAACCTAGTCTATTTTTAATCATATTTAAACAAATTAAAATTACGAATATCTCATTATGTTGTAATTAATAGTACCTTAATTCTCTAATACACAATTTACATACACGGACGTGTATATAATCAGTGATAAATTTATCTCCTCGTTTAACGTAACACTAGATTTACGGAACTTGTCGATTTGACGGATTCGAAGCAATTACTATTATTCTTAGCAATTTTTATTGACTTTCATCGATGGAGTGACACAAATACACCCTAATCTATTTCCCTCTCAGCTCTGAAATTTAAAATTCTGTATGATGTATACTTATTTTTTAATACATGTATCTTACAAATTTACAAGAAACGTCCATAAATCTAGTGTTAATATTCTAAAACAAACGTTGCCTATCAAACATACAATTTAATCAACGACAAATCGAATATTCATTTTCATTCGTGTAAAAATTTTACTCCACGCGAATATATTTTAACCCTTTGCACTCGGCTGTCCCCTCTCATGGGACATCGTAATCCTAACATATGCTAGTTTCGCAAATTTTCAGACTTCAGTTCAGACCCGGACGTTAAACAGTCATACATGTAAATTTTAATATACGACTTAACTAAACTAAATGAAGTTTAATATACGCGAATCATAGTAAATATTTCGAATTTGACAATTTTTGAAGTTAGTATCATTAAACGACTAACGGTCACCTCTCGACTGCAAAGGGTTAAACCAACATGTCCCAAGCAGTAAACTACACCCGTCACGCGTTACAAAATCTCGTTATTCGATTCATCCGTTACATCAAGAACCCTATTCTCTATTCTTCGAACGATTCGTCGCCAAAAATTCCGGCCGATCGAATAACAATCCGATTAATCTCGTACGAAACCACGCGGAGGGCTAAACCGAGCGTACGCGAATTCCTCGAGAGCATGGTGTATACAAGTTTCTTGCGCCTCGCGTAGGGTTGGCTGAAAAGCAGGAAACGTTTCGTGTTTCACGGGCCGCGATGTGAGATGGGACGGGAAAAACTAGATTCTCCACCTTCGTTCGATGGCAATCGTGATGAATAATACCACGCGGCCTCTCGAAAGGAGATTTCGGGACGGACTGAATTTGAGTAGGCGCAGAGGAAAAGGACGAAGAAGGAAGCTTTTCTATTTTTTTTATATCTATATTAACCGAAGCCAGGATCGTGTCAGGACCAACGAAATGAGATGTATAGTGTTAATTGCATGAGATTTTTATCTTTTACGATAATTGACGTCTGGAGAGAAAAATTTGAAGAAAAATCCCTTACATTGACTAAAGAGTTTGGTAAACAAGTAATTTGAATTAAAAAGTTTGTAATGATCTTCCTTGCTTTTAAATGCAAAATGGAATGGCTGGGTTGGATCCGATAAATGTTAAGGGAAAGGGCACCTTGATGCGGTAAAATATTTTATTTGGAGCGTAAGTGTCAGTGATGCTGATCAAGAAGGACGAAGAAGGAAGTTTTCCTTTTTTATATGTATATTAACTGAGGTCAGGGTCATGCCTGTCTGTAAGACAGACTCACCGACAAAATGGGACATATAGTATTAATTGCATGAGATTTTTATCTTTTACGATAATTGACGTCTGGAGAGAAAAATTTAAAGAAAAATCCCTCACATTGACTAAAGAGTTTGGTAAACAAGTAATTTGAATTAAAAAGTTTGTAATGATCTTTCTTGCTTTTAAACGCAAAATGATGCTGATCCAGTGATGCTGACCAAGAAGGACGAAGAAGGAAGTTCCATAGCTCCCTGTCTATATCCGGTTGCCAGTGGCAACCGGCTAACTGTACGACGACCTATTAGACTTTCAGAAGGGCGGTGATGGTGGTGGTGGTGGTTGATCATTCGAGCACATACCGCGATCCAGAGTTTACACATCGTAGACAAATACCCCGCGCCGCCCTTATGGTAATGCCGTAACCCTTCGGCCGGGGGCTCGTGTACGGCGACGAATGCGAGCGTAAGTTTATTACGGGGATCAGGGCAGCTTAAATTCAGATTGTCCGATGCTTCCCGGCAAACTTCGAACAATTATACCTGCGCGAGTGTTCCCGGAAGATCGCCGGCTGGCCGACGAATCAGTAGAAGGCTTCGGACGGGTAATGGAGGCGGGAGAATGTTGGAGTTTAATTTAGGCGGATTTTCGAGCGTCGATGGTTGATGATACCGGGTTTCGCGCGTTGATAGAAAGCGTTCGTGTTTTACACGGAAGAAGCTTTTTAGTGAAATCTAGGAACGGGCAAGCGTTCGTTCAGGGGGCGTTTGAAAATGAAATTGGATAAACGTTATAGTTGAGACAGTCAGAATTTCAATCATATGTAGTTTGGTAAGGATATGAGAGAACTGGAATTCTTGGTAGATCGTGAACGAAGTTTAATATCATTGTGTTTAATATTTATTTATTAGTATTGTTATATAAGGGTTGATAAACCTTTGGTATATACATATAAGCAATACAATGATTAGTCGTAGGAGGCTAATAGTTGATGAACGCTTCGTTTCAAAGTGGAAAAAAAAATTAAAGAAATCTAATTGCTGACATTAGTAATAACCCTATTTATAGTTTTGCTGACCGTATTGATTGATATGTTGTTCTTCACGTAGAAATTGTCGGTGTCTTAACGATGGATAGGATGCATTAACGCAAAATTTAAGATGAATTTCAGGACAAGGAATAATTCCGTTTGAAACTTTGTACGCAAATAATAGGTCGAAAATAAGTCTGCGATTTTCCAAGCTCATAATATCAAGGTGAGATAAGAGCGAATAGTAGTTGTAATCGAAATGCGACATAGGGTAATTTAGGTTACGGGATGCCATGCATAAGAATTGATGTTGAATCCTCTCAAGTTTTGTACATAGGTTTAATGTGTTTTAATCAGGTACAATTTAGTTGAATGAAACAACGAGGCTAAAGAGATCATTGTTGATCATTGTTTTGGTTGGCGATTAGTAATTGTGTTGTGTCGTTAACCCAGATATTAGAAAAGGAATGCATAATTTCAACGTCACGATTTTTTGAATTGTTTAATTAAACGTGCCACATTTTTGTTGTTCTCCTCGCCTTTGTGAAAGCGCAGTTACATATTATTTCATATTCTATTTTTCTAGGTTTTCCTTTGAGCGAGAGAGCGACGGAGATTATACCTTTCTTCGTTGGCTTTTAATAAAGAATCCACCCTTCTGCAGTTATAAGTTTGATTAAATTTCCAGAAGGAAATAATATCTTCGTTCAAGTATTCGTAATTTAAAAATACTAGCATGGTTTATTGCAACATAATTTAATGGAACTTCTGATTGATAAACTTCGGTAATGACCACTCATCGCTGCCAGGGGCCTTTAGTAGGAAATCAAACGGTGTAGGTATAATTTAATTAATGAAACATTAAGAGTTACAACTTCGTCTGAATATTGTTCTTCTGTAAACGTTGATCTTTCCGTTGCAATTAAAATTTCTCGTAGTAGGATACAAATTTATACGGCAATCGGTAACAGTTTATTTCTCAGACCCTCGATTTAGGATAATTTATTTAACTCCCAAAGAAGACGAGGGATGCTTCGTTCACCAAGGACACCTCTAACCACTTTTATCCTGGCACACGTAAAACGTCCTGAACGTTGATACTTATCGTTCGTGGCCAAGACGGAGAATGAAGTCGGCGAATGCAAATTTTGAAATGAGTAAAACACCGCCGCGTAAAGTATAAAATAACATGGGGCGCCTTTAAAACCTGAGACATGATCCCTTTTTTATGCAAATTCCACTTCAAGGAAGAACTTTGAATGTAAAGGTTGAAAAAACATAAAGGGGACCGTCTGTTATTACCGTAAACGAACGAACGTTATAGCTCTGAACGAGCGTAACGTGTTCTCGTATTTCCGTTTCCGGGGAAATAAAAATATTTTTCGCTCCCTAGATTCTTCCACGTTTCAAGACACGTTAGTACGTACGTAGCTCCCTCTCTCTCTCTCTTAAAAAATATCCTTTCATGGTATTAAAAGTAATTTGCTGACCACTGTTACGTTTCTGACGAAGGTCGCTGAAACCTTTAAATTTCTTACAACAAATTGGTCTAAATTTAATTCGTTCCCTTTCATTCCAATCATTAACCTCACGCTAATTAAGTCTCAACATTTGTTACTTATTATCGTAATTACTTTCGAAACAACAAAAGCTTCAGCTGAACAAATTTTTGGATGTTTACCTACCCACAATTATTATCCTAATAACCCTTTGCATTCGAGTGGTTACTGTTAGCCGTCTAACAATATTAACTTCAAAGATTTTCAACCGCAAAATATTTACTAAAATTCCTTATATTAAATTTCATTTAGTTTAGTTAAATCGTATACTAAAATTTACATATACGACTATTTTATCCTCTAGTCTGACTCTGACTAATAAATAAACTAACTAAAATCTGAAAATTTGTGAAACTATCATTTGGTGACTAACAGTCGCCCTCCCCTCCCCCCTCCCCCAAAGCGCAAAGGGTTAAGTTTTTACTATTCTTAAAATTGTTCCCAATTTTTATCCAACTTCGAGCCTAGCTATGCTTACCGGATGATATTGAAAATTTACCTTCTACTCTGTGTTTCGATCCACCAGCTCTGACATATTTCAATATGTCTGCCTGTCGGCCGTGTCGTCGCCAATGTATTCTCATAATCTCGAAATAGATCGCTACGTGCGCATCCGCGTATCGGTGCTCACCCTCTTCTTAAAACGTACAAGTCCGACGTCTTCCTATATCCGTTCTCCTATCCGTTTTAATAATTCCTCCAAGTGATACGTTTCGCTGAAACGGATGTTCCCACCCCGTTTTATAACGTCGCCTGTACCCCTTTGCTTGGCCGCTATGAAGCCGACTATTGTGTACCGCAAGCTTATTTCTTTCGGTTTCGAGCATCTTTTATTCAGACTTTGTCGGAACTTTCTCACCGGCAAAACTTTTTTATTGTTTTTCCGTTCAATTAATATTTCTCGATCGTTCCTGGTGTTCCCGTTGTTGTTTGACGACCCCGATATCGATTTGACCCGGAAACGATTCCATCCTGTTTTAAAATCTCCGCGTAAACAGGATGAAACGATTTGCTGTATTTGTAGGAACGTGTTTTGTGATCTCCGTGTTATTCTTGTTAAATTTTTAAAATTCTTCTATACATCGTTATCTTAGAATTATGTAATTGTAACATAACGATGTGGTTTACCGGTGCAGTTCATTGGATCGGATAGTTCTGTGTTTTAACTAGTTCTGGAATTTAATAACCCTTTGGTTTCGAAGAGAAGTACAGCGGAAATACGGTCTGCATTAAAAAGCCGTTACTCGTACATTTCTTACGAGAGCTGTTACTTCCATTTGTTTTATATTGAGAATAAAACGATGAAGTATTGTGGCTCGAGGGGCTGCTTTAGTCAGCATTAAAAGTGAGTAGATTTAATATCTAATATAAAGAGTTACCGTTAACGTAGTATTTCGAAGATAAATTTTGCGGCACGCGAAATATATTCGGCGTAAGGAAATATCCACTACTCCTAGATTTTACAGTGTTACTTACAACAGCATTACAACAATCGCTTTAACAAGAGCACAAATATTTTTAAGCGCCCAGCATAATGAAACCCACAAACTACCAATTCGCGCCCAGAATGAATTCACTTCCGGCACTTCTCGATTACTTTCAAATCGATTAGAGCACAACTTCCCGACGAACTTATACGATCTTCGAATTTCCATGCTTTACGGGGCAGGCAATTTGGCACACGAGCGAGAGTGAAATTGCCGCGCGTTTTAAACAATCCCGGTAATTGCGTCGTCGTTCGCCCAAGGAAATCTATTTCTCGAAAAGGGAGCTCGCAAGGAAATGCGAGGAACGTTACCCCCGAACTCCCGACATATGCGTTTCCTATAAAATCGTAAAATTCGACTCCGGCCAATTTAGAACCACCCGCGGGTTACGTGCGCCCTGGCAACTATCGCGCACCGCTGACTTATCGATCTATCGAATTCTCCGCGTGAAAATACACGGACGGTCTGTTCGTCTGGTCCCCGGGAGCTTTAACCCTTTTCACGACGAGTGCCGTATATATACGACAGTCACTAGGTGCATCACAGCGGCTGTCGCCGTATTTATACGGCGGTCATTTATCGATTTGCAAAGGCTGATGCTAATAACCTAATACACGGTACAGATTTTATTGTTAAAGAAACAAAGGATTATTCCTGTTTTAAAACATTTCATACTGAAAAAGATTATTAAAAAATAATATGTAAGACAAGATAAGATCACTTTATTGTTTTCTCTGTGGGATTACAAGAGAGTTTCGTTCCTTTACATCCTCCTTATTTTCTCGCCTCGCTTATTCCTTATATAAAAATAAAATTAACAAAAATTAACAAAAATAAAATAAAGCTGAATTAAAATTAACAATAGGCATAAAAAACAAAATTCCAGAATAATAATAACCTTACATACTATTATATTTATGTAAAAAATAATATTTAATAAATACTATTAAAATCATAATTATATTATTGTTTTATCTTAATAACGAAGTCAAAATAGAGCTAAAGTACATGCATTAGGCAACGCAGAAAATGGTGGCGAAGTATGGTTCAGTTGTATCGTAGCGAAAAGTGGCGAAGCATGGTACAAGGTGCGCCGTCGCGAAAGGGTTAACAATTTTCCGTAGGTACGAAATCCTAGCCAACCGCGCGTTGTATCGTCGCCTCTTTGCGATCAGCTGGCGAGTTCGCCGAGCAATCGAGACATTAACGGGAAAGGAACTATTCGGTTTCAGGAAGGCGAGGAGACCAAAGGCATTGTTGAAGTAGGGAACAGCCGTGGGTGGGATTCGCAGGGTGTTTGAACAGCGGCGCCTTTGAAAACGCCGCAGGTAGAAACACGAGGATGGTAAGTCGAAACCTGTCGCTGACATCTTCCCGACGAAGATAGAGTTTCATTGTTGCCGTTTATTACTTTTTCGCGGGAACTGGCAGCGCGAACGACGTCGCGACGTCGCTTCCCTTCAGCGTTCCCATAAAATCCATAATTATGCGGTTGAAAAATATATTCTTTCGGGAATTACATGGTCGATGCAATGGCTGTAGGGAGTTATGGTTTGGAAGGCGAATCGCCGCGGATTTACTCCGCACTGACGAAACTTGCGTTTATGTTTGTTGACAAAGACAGGTTTCACGCGAGTTGTTCTTTCGAAAAGAAAATCAAATGAACGATGATAGACTCACTGCTTTTGTACACGCGAAATTAACCCTTTCGCTTCGAGCGCCGCTTATAGGCGGCGTTCACGAGATGACCTGTGGGTACGAGCGCCGCTTATAGGCGGCATCTAAATATATTTTGTATTTTAATAATTTTATATTTTAATAATTCTGTATTTCAATAATTTTGCAAGCCTTTTCATATTAAAAATGTAAATGTACTTGTTACATTAGAGCAGCGATTGTTTTATTCAGCACAATTGTTATTTAAGACTTAGAAAAACGCGCACTGTGCATATTTCTGACGCGAAGCGAAAGGGTTAAACATTTCAGTTCAAACGTCACTCTTTGTTCGTGGAATTATTAAAATCAATTATTTGCACGCGCAACGGCTGCATATAGAAAAGGGTCTTCGCTACGTTGAATTGGTTTCTAAATTTCAGTTTGTGTGATTAATGATGTATCTGTCGCGAAGGGGTCCCAATCGTTAAGAATGAGTTCGCATAATCGTCGAAAGGGTGCTCGCCGTGGAATAACATGCCATGCCTTCTGGCACAAAGACCATTCATCGTTCCTTTGTGCAATTAATATTTTTTAACAAGTCGATCGTCCCACCACATCGACCACGGACGTAGGATCAGAAAATCATTATTTTAAAACGTTGCTGGTAACTAGTGATAGATTCGAACACACCAAGAATCAACTTAAAATTCAAATTATCATAACAACAGTACAACTCAAAATTCACAAAAATCGTGAAAAAAATTCGCATTTATAACCGAGACACCGTTGAAATCAAATTTAAATATCGCTTTCCCATTCGATGCTTATAAAATTCAAGGCACTCGAACAAACCTATTGCCAAACCTCGTATCAAAATATAACATTTCAAGTAGGTGTGATAAGTGGAGCACATAGAATGAGGCTCTCACAGGAGAAAAAAAACAAAGGAATAGCGCGAGCGTTCCAGAGTTTTCTGGGCCGCGCAGTTCATTCGTGACATTATTTGAGCGAAGACGATTATAAATATGATAGATGTAGCATAAGACCAAAGATAAAAATAGTGGACATTAAATTTATTATATACAAGGAGTCGCTTTATTCCAATCCAACAATTTCAATACCTATCATACACGCAACATCTACAAAATTCGTAATTTTCCTGCCAAAGCACAACACGTTCGAACGCCGTGCACAGAAACCTTCAACCAAATCGCTACCAACGAGAGCAGCTTACATCGAATTGACCGATGCCTCGCTGCACCCCCGAGGCTGATCGCATCCTCAACGGGCACCGATGCACCGGCGAAACACCGGGATTCCCGGATCCAGCGAGGAAAAATCAATTGGCCGTGTCACGATCTCTATCGCCCCCTTCTTAGCGGGGGCGAGATCTCGAGAAACGCCGTCGAGTCCGGCGTCGTATTTTTCAGCCGCGTCAAAAACAGCCTGGCACATTTTTCCGGCGGCCAGTACGTGTTTGAAAAATTACAGTTACTGGAAAAATAAATAACCGTGGACCAGCGCGCACGGGCGAAGGCCCGCCTACGAGCGTATATTTTACAGAAGCCCTCGTGATACCTACCGACGAGGAGAGCACAGCAGCAAAAGGGGGCCAAACACGACGAACGGGCGGCGGGATGGGTCGGGAGCCGGGATGGGAGGGTCAGAGGGAGGGGGACTCTGGGTCTGCGAAATAATTGCAGGATGATAAAGTGTGGTCAGCACGAACGTGTAGCGAACCGACAGAAATGGCAAAGATGAGAGTGGAACGCGACGGAAAAAGGGAATCCAGGACAACCGACCGAGGGAATGATGTACGAGGGGGAGGGAACCGGGGCAGGAAGGAGAAACCAGAGGCGAAAGAGTCGGATATACACGTCGAACGACCATGAAGACCGCGTAGAGATGCAAGCGCAGCGAATTTTGCCTTCCGTTCAACAGATGCCTCTCTGTCCCTCTTTCTCTTTCCCTCTTCGGTTTCCTTCTCTCCCTGGTTCTGTTCCTGTGCTTCCCTTATTTTATGTTAATTCTTTCGATAGTTCCGGTACCTCCATTTGTTCTTGTGCTCGTTTCCCGTGGCGCGCGCGCTCGTTCGCCGAGGAATTTGCACGCAACGGTGCCTTTATTTCGCCGGACGAAAGACTCCATTTTCTCGGCGATCGAGCTCACGGTACACGTCTTAACCTGGCATGAACGCACTTTCCCGCTCGGGAATCACGGACGTTTGAGTCTTGTGTATCGTAAAAGATTCTGGAATATTGACGCGCGACGCTCGAGGAGGCACGGGGACGATAAAGCTTTCGGATGCACGGGGGTCCCTTTTGATTATACGCGCTTCTGTATTTTTATGCGCGCGTATCCTTCAACTCCTTGCCTTCAAGTCTAGGCGATCAATAATCTGAAGAGGACTTTTGTTTAGTTTTACTGTTCATAGCTACACGCTGAAATATGGCTTTAATTTTTCTTTTGAGCATAACAAGGCTGCGGAGGGCGGGGAGGATGGGGGGAGGGCAGAGCAGAGAGATTTCTCGGCCAGATTCTAAGCGTACTCTTTCTTCCGCCTCGAAGGTATTAACTTTATAAAAAACAGCGTAAAGAATAAATGGTGCGAAAATTTATCTTACCGATGTTCGCGATAATATTTGACGTTTATCTTTTGCCGATCCGCAATAACATATCGTTTCCCCTTCAATTAATTCTCGTGACTGAAAATTATAAAAGCGATATATCAGTTTTCGTTGGAATCGAAAACGGTATCGATTTAATCGAGCAGATCGAAATCAAAACCTCTCTTCGGTATCATTCAGGGGAAGCTCTCTGCTATCCGATATTCGAGAAGCAAAACGTCGGGGTCGGAGTAACGTGGAAGTGTAGGAAGAAAGTCGGGGGGTCTGTGATTCAATCTATTCGCATTCAAACGTGGATGTTTCGAAATAACATTTGAGCGAGCGCAGAGTAACGGCGGGCTGAGCCGGCCTCGATATTCAGAATATTTTACGGCAAAGTGCGTCGCAGAGTGTATTGTAAGAGCAACGACAGTTTCGAGCGGAACCCTTTTCGAGTATATGAATAATTTCGAACGACCTACGGGTCAAGAACACGATCGTCTATAAATTTCTTGAGGGAATACGTTGTTCCTCTCGGTGCATTGTGAAACGCCATTTGCGTGCACGGAAAATTTCAGTCGTACGAGGTTAGCCATCGATCTTCCTAAATTTTTAAAATAACAATAAAAATATTTGTTAAAACAATGAAATTTTCAATTTTCGGTATTAGGGTGATTATTAGATTTGGTTTCTTAAATAACACTTTTTTAATTATATTGGATTCAAAGTTCAAATGACTTCTTTTTTATAAAATATTTTTTTAACATTTCTATATATTTTTCTTCGTAACTTTTTGCAATGCACTGATGCATAATCAACTGCATTGCGATATTGAGGAGGAATTAGCATTATACATAATAACATTTAGCTTTAACTGTAATAAATTAAGTAGTAACCAAAATCTAAGCAAATTAAAAGATTGACAACGAAATACGAAAGACGAATCAAATGCGAGAAATTGCTTTTCACCAACAGAACCACGCAACAGATTCTTCGTCAAGAGACAACGTGAACGCGATCGACTTCGAGGACCTCAAGGAACTTTTACAACTTTATAATCGACAAGTAAAGCACAGGGATCCAAAGAAGCAGCGGTTCCGTTCCCGTTTTTGCAGACAGTACGTTTAACCTTTCAATTACGTCCG
This sequence comes from Tetrapedia diversipes, assembly GCA_033822845.1. Lineage (NCBI taxonomy): Eukaryota > Metazoa > Arthropoda > Insecta > Hymenoptera > Apidae > Tetrapedia > Tetrapedia diversipes. The sequence goes on along the minus strand of JAOPTO010001065.1, from coordinate 238,261 downwards.
GCTTACGTGATGGGAAATCTACGAACAGAATACGGAAGTTAAAACCTGCTTGAGTACCGGTTTGAATTTCCAATTGGAAGTTCACGCGATAATTCGTTTCGATCGCTTCGAAGTGGATGACGTGCCAACTCCCGCTGAATGGCTACTAATTTTCTTCTGGCAGATCTCTTCCCACCTTTTTCTCTTCCTCTCTCTCGCCTGAATACCTATCTTCGATTCCAAACATGCAAAAGAGTGGTCCGACCGAACTATCGGACAAACAGTCGTCTTGTTTTACTTTCCATTGTTTCAACCTAGCGGAAGTTCAAGCAACGAGCGTCGCCTGAACGGGGCAGGAAGAGGAAGAGGAACTCGTTATTGTCTTATATAATGAGCGCGCTAAATCCTATGCTACGTTTAACGCGTCGAAGAGACAGCGTTATATTTTTCTAGACGTTATATTTTTTTCGCGAATTCACAATTAAACTGGCGAATCTTATACTTTTCGCTCGAACGTAAGAATTGTGAATTCAACGAAGGATCAAATGTTGGAAGAAACGTTTGTCGGAAAAATATGAAAACTCTTAGTTAACACTGGATTCACGAACATTTCTGGTATATCTATTTCTAATACATCTATATCTAATATAATACTAAGGAATAGGTATACATCATGCAAAATTAGAAGTTACAAAGCTGAGAGAGAAATAAATTAGGATATATTCGTATTACTCCATAAATAAAAATCGACAAAAATTGCTAGGAATAATAGTAATTGTTTTTGCAAATTTTGCTCCTAAAGTGAGTCAAAATGACGAGTCCCGTAAACCTAATGTTAACTTAAGTTTTTATTCAAGGATTGAATAAAAAAGATGTAAGTTAGCCTCTCAGCCAATCACGCGGTACACTCTGATTACACATATTGTGTGTGTACCTTACGACTTCGAATTCGCCGAACATTTTTGCTCGCCTAATATTACATTTCATAACAAACTGCCCGCGTGGCACACAGAGAACAGCCTTTCGCAACGCTAAAACGCGTTCTGTTTTTTTTTTCTTTTTTTTTCGAAACGATAGGTCCCCGAATACGTGTGCAAGGATAGAAACTAGCCATTACCGCAGTCCGATTCTTCGAAAGAACGGCTCAAGCCGCGCTCCAGTTCCATTATAAATCGCGCATTATGCCCACGCATAGCAACGCATGACAACGCCTAAACTATAATATCACGCGAATAAATCGAGCGAAACGATCCGTTCTGCGAAACGCGGTTGCGCGATGGAGTGGCTAACGATGCAATTTAGTCGCAGATCGATTTACACGGGTCAAGCAGCACCTGGCCATCTGACAGTAGCATTAATGTGGCGGCAGATTGCGCGTCTTTCATCATGTCCGCCGGGACGTGCATGTATCAAGAGTGTCTGAAGTTAATATTCCACGTAGGACGTGGCTAACGACCATCGAGTGTTAATTAATTGGCCGGCTATTAAACGGCAATAACCAGCGCGACTCCTCTCTTCCGTTGCTTTCCCTTCCACCGTGATTTGATTATCGATTCAAGCGTGGACGCCACTTTTTCACCGCAATTGCAAAAAAATGTTTGCACCTGGCAAACGAGGGGACGGACGTGTTCGCTGGTTGGAAGAAAATAGACGCTATGATTAAGCACTGGGTTATATGAGCTATCGAAACGTGGAGGAAGATCAATAATTAGTAGTAAATCAATGATAGAGGGAGGTTAGGCAAGCAGTGCTTTGTCGTGTTAATTTTAAAGCTAAACGAGTCGTTTAGTGAATTTCAGGGAATTATTCAATATGGTCAAAGTTCTGGTTAAACGTATGAAAAGATTGACGTTTAAAGGGAGTAAATAGGTTTTTAGTAATTTGATAGGAAAATAATTTAACTTGCAAATTAATGGATTAATTAACGGGTAAGTTATTCAAGTATTACGTGAAACGATCAAATAAAATGTTTTACAGTGAAACCAGAGACAGCAAGAGTTTATCACAAGAGAAAATAATGTTTTACCATGTATTTCGATAATTTAAGTTTGCTAAAGGCAAAAGGTAATACAAATAGGATGAGCTGGATTTTGCTCGTTACGCGTTTAACGACATGCAGAGTGATTTCAAAAACTTAAGCGTAACAGTATTATTCCGATCATTTTTAAATTTTTTTCTTGGATACACAACAATTTTTTTCTTAATCAGAGAAACTTCTACTTTCATAAGGTATCACCGAACGTTCCACAGTTCGTTGCTGCACAGATTATTCTTTACGTACGTTAATTAAGTACATGCGTTTCGCCGTATGTGACAGCCGTTTCAAACGATTTCACATTTACGACCAAGATGGGAGCGAAACGAGAAAAAAGGAACACAGGCTTTCAACCTTCTATTTTCTGTAATTTCGTTTTAAGTCTCAAAGAGGAATAAGATTTTAATCGCCCGATATAGTGCACAGCTTAAGGCAATTATACATTTCGATGATTTGTCACGAAGAAAAGGAACATAATACATTTTTATCGATGAAAATAAAAATAAGTAGATCGTTAATGCTAATACTACTAGACATTAGCTATTCTTCCTACTACAATTTATTTAAACCAGTTAAGTGGAAACATCAGTAAAGAAAATCCACTGAAACAATGTCGATACTAATACCTACTTTTATTTTGATAAAAAACCTAAAAGCAATTGAAAGCAACGTATTTAACGCCTTCAAACATTTCTTACGACAGCCTGATAATTGTAGTCGGGTAAATCCATAATTACGTGTATTTCTAATAATCCTTAAAACCTTGAAGCCACACACCTATGCAAAGCATGATCTGAAATAACGACCGCATGGCGAAAAACGGTGTAATGCGTTTTAAAGTCACGGAATTTTTCCCCTTCAACGGGAAATATTAAAAATCTTGTTCCCCCTGCGATATCCTTGAAACCACTAATTACTCCTTCGCTTTATTGGCCGGATCCACAGCGAGTTATTCATCGGAGGTCTATTACACCGTCGTGCAACATAATTTCTCGTCCAACACATCAGCGCGCCTTGTACAGGCTGGCGCGACACCGCTTTGTCACTTTGTGAATATCGATTATTAATTGTCTAAGGCGTGATTACCCGATCACCGCCAGGCTAATTTGTTTTCGGCGAATGATTATAAATAGGGTATTATCATTCCGCCTATCTATCAGCCGCTATCCCGACAACTCCATCGTGTCGCGAACTTTCTGATGTCGTTGTCGAAACTCGTCTATCGATGGAGACTCACCCCTTGCCCCACCCCCGCCCCACGTCATCCCCTAAACAAACGAGAGATCCCCATTCCCTGCCCCGCCCCATGGAAAAGCAGTTACACGTTAGCGTGGATATGTATAGATGTATATCTTCTTCCTCTCGCTATCTCATTATGCTTGTAAATGCGATACTCGGAGCGGAGCTAAACGCGCCGCGGAGCACTCCATAAAGATGCGGGAGGTAAAAGCAGATACAATTCCATTGATTATAATACGCTCGTCGGTCTCGTTTCAGCGAGCTACAGCGTAATAATTTATGATCCAGTCCGTACATATTTGCGTAAGCATCTCGGTCCTTCGAAATTCGTTTCGGTATTACGCGAGCACGCTCTGGCCGATCCTTTACGAACAAAGTATGCTAAAGAAGTAGAAAATATTTAATATACATCGTTATGCACGACTTTGGGCAGATTGCTCGCCTTTTGTCGTCCGTGCATTTCGTTACCGAGTATAGTTTACGTTTTGACGGTGAAAAATGTACTTAAAGTTGTATTTCTTTAACGTGCTTCATTGGTATACGATTTTTATAAGTATTTACGTATTTTAAAAATATATTATTTCCAAAATTATAGGAAACATAAAATCGAGTTTCCCTCGTAATATCCATCTGGTATCGGTGTGCGCTGATTTGTGATTTTCTAATTATTCAAACACAATGTCTCCAGCCCGGCTTCCTCTTTCAAGTTGTTCAATAATTACCTGGTATGGAAATAAATGATATTTATTATAATATACGAAGTTAAATGACAATTCGGGAGGTGGGTGCAGCTGACCTCTAGACTACTGACTTCGAAGAAAGGCAACGTCTTCCAGCTACAGCACTTTAGACAAACAGCCTCAAACTGCTTGAACGGTTTGACAGTGGGTCGGGTCAATGTAGGCTCAGACACTTAACTTTAGGGAAAACATCGCGCAAAGATGCATCGTCGCACCGACCCACCACCAATGTTGCAGGCCATCATACATAAGAAATAAGGTCCAGGCCAACAAACAAAACCTTCCGTATTTAACACTTTACCTATCGGAAATCTATTAATCGGCTTTTTATATGCTTCAGTTTGTAAGTTTTGTTGTGTTCCCTTACATGAAGGTGACTGTTTTGAGCATAATCATATATATGTGCTATACAGAGATATTAAACTATTAATTACTCGAAGAAAATCATTGTGTTCGATTCATTAACACGTTCCCTGCCGCATGGGGCGTATACGACCCATGCTAAAATTTCCTCCCACGCCGGAAAAAAGCCTTAAAAAAAGGTATATTTTTAATAATATTTTGTTAAATAAAGTAAAAATGATTGCTTTTCTGATTTAAATTTATAAAGAGTTATGCCTTTCTTTTAAATTTATGGTTTTAAATTACTGAAATATTCTGTATTATACCACAAAAAACATGCTTGTGTCAACCATAAACAAAATGTGGGGCATATACGCCCCACGCTGGCCTGAACGGAAACTCTTAAAAAAAATGTCCGGCAGGGAACGTGTTAATGATGCATCCCCTGCAAAGTGAGCCGATCGGGCATCAGTTGACCCACGAGCGGTCGGTAAAGTGTTAAAACACCACGACGTTTGCAGGGACGGACTTCAACACGACTTTCTTCAATCGCCAAGAAACGGAAGTTCGATTTTCGTTTCCTTTTTCTTCATCGTTTCTACATCGATTACCAACATTTCATTTTAGAAGTTATTCCGGCTTCCACCGAGTTCGTTTAAAATTCTATAAACTGTCTTCGAACGATTCTCCGGCTACACGTTGAAAAAACAATGAAGATTAACAATGTCCCCGCGAGGTTTCATCGCTCCTATTGAACTTTCTTATCGGCCGGCGCGTAATATCCTTCCATAAATTTGCTCGCGAATCTTGGAGATTTCCAGCGGCTGTGTAAATTCTCTTTGAAAATTCAACGGCGACAATCCGCGGGTGCGGAACGGAAGTGTTGACTTCCGTCAAACGGAATATTAAACGATCAACAGTTGTGCTTAATTGCGAACTCGAATTACTTCGTTTGCAGTTTTGCGCGGGGATGGCGTTAATCGTGCAGGCGCTAATTATGTACACTCTGGAACAGAACCGGAGACAGTGGTGTCTTGAATGAAGGATAAAACACGAAAAGTAGAAAATTAAAAATAAAAAGTATTAAAGAAGTCCTGGAAAATATCGTTTTTGGATTAAAATATGTTATACTCGATTTAACGGTGGCACGACTGTTTATTATAATAAAATAGGAGTTAATATGGCACGAATTAAAATTATATTACACATTAAGATTAGTTGATGCAAGTTGTTAAAATTAAGTCATGTATTTGTATTAAATTGGATTAAGTATCGAATAAACACTTTGTTGAAACGATTTGATGGTAAATAAAAATGTTTTCTGATAAAACATAATAAATAAGAACAATTGAAGATTGTTTCAGTAAAAAAAAAAAATCTTGGATTTAAAGCTATCGATACGTGTTTTACATTTTGGATAGAGTGTTAACAGCAATATCGATAGACAGCCACGAAAAGTATGCGGTTACGCGTACCGTCCTATGATATAGTCACAAATTTAATTTCCTCGTGCACCTATGAATCAATTTAACAAATTCACTTACTTACTTCTCGGAAAGTTGTGAATTTCAGCAGAAAACGGATGCACAAGCTCCTATAAAGTAATAACATTTATGACATAGTGGTTCATAGGAATTTCCATGGTAACAGTTCATTGTTGCTTCAAAGAAAATTGTATAATACAATTTATCTTTGAGCTTCAAAGTCACTTTACGAGAGACACATTTCATATCAATTTTATTTTAGAAAATAGGATACGTTGTTCTCTACCACACTTCTAAGTACATATATTCACAGAATTCTTGTTCAAGAAGAGACGGTACTCATGCATCGAAGCAATCGCCTGTACTGTACTAACTTTTCTCTTCGAATAACCAGGCGTTTTCAAATCTCTTTATTCGTATCCTATCGAAAATTGCCCGATGAAGAGGAGTGGACATTTTTTTTTTTTTTTTTTTTGAAGAACTAGCTCTCGTATACCAGCGACAAATCCTAGAAATGTGAGAATAAATTGAAAAGTCGGATGATCTTTTTCATTCTCCGCGGTGCGGAGGGGAGGCGTAGTCGTTCGTGGACGCGGAGCTCGTTGGGAAAACTCGAAATGTTTTTGTGTTGTCGTAAATATTCAAACTGCTGTAGCACGGCGGGTCTCGCGCTTTCGTTTGTACAATAACACAGGGATTGCGAGTATATGCATGCCGGCGCGCTGCGTGTACTCGGGCAAATTAAAGATACCCGACCGCGAATTGCGTCCTCCATTTTGTTGACAGCGTTCTATCAGAGAAACTCTATGACACAACGCCACGGTTTGCTATTCATACGTTACAGGGAACGTCCAATAAATCCCCGACTACGAATGCTAGCGATGGGATCAAGCATGTTGTAAGCAACGTGGAAAATTGATGGGACGCGTTCGAAATCCTGTGAACGAGTTAGACTGCAATAATTATAGTACGTTTAAAGTGATAGAAGGATCCCGATGAACAATCTTTCGAGAAAATTTTCACTGGAATTATAATTGTTATCATAAATTTTACTGGAATTATAATTGTTATCATAAATTTTACTGGAATATTTTCACTGGAATTATAATTGTTATCATAAATTTTACTGGAACATTTTCACTGGAATTATAATTGTTATCATAAATTTTACTGGAACATTTTCACTGGAATTATAATTGTTATCATAAATTTTACTGGAACATTTTCACTGGAATTATAATTGTTATCATAAATTTTACTGGAACATTTTCACTGGAATTATAATTGTTATCATAAATTTTACTGGGATCATAATTGTTATCAGAAATTTTACTGGAACATTTATTTTTGCACATAGGAAGATTCTTGAGACATTTAAGCGATAATTTCAATGTTATAATCGATAGGATTTATTAATTTGGAAGCCATTAGGTTGAGCTTAACAAGTATATAATGTATATTTCACTAATAACTTTAATACACAGAGTATGTATACGTTGATTGACTGCCGAAACGAGAATAGGTGTCGCGATTAATATTTCATTATTTCACATTTGTTGTTGTAAATGTATTATTTCAAAGCCACCACTCATTCTCTAAGTTTGTCGAATAGTTATATATTTACTGCACACTTTTTATGGCGTAGTTACTGAATTTTGCAACAGAAAGTGCCCCAATCGAACAATTTTGAAACGTTTCGCGAAACACGAATGTCATGAAGGGCTTTGAAAATTGATCGATGGCTGTTCCATAAAGAACAGACCAAAATTGCCGGGTATGCACAACTATAGGTTGCGAATATATATGTGGAACGGGGAAAAAAAATAACACCCCTGAATTGACATCTCTTCCCATGATTATTCTCCGTTTTCATATGCAAATGTAACGTAATTCAAAACGAAACTCCGTAATATATATTAATAGTAACTTGCATTAAATCGCAATGTCTACGACTTTATGCAAATATATAACATACTAACTGTTGCCTGCTGTTTTCTTTTATAGTGCTTGCTTCAAAATCGACAATTTTCAAACAAACTTTCATCCCTTATTTTACCACCTTGGGGGTTAATTTTCAAAAAACATTGAAACGCATATTTCTCTATTTCTAACAAAAAAGCTAAATACCAGTTTTCATAGTGCTTGCTTCAAAATAGATGGATTTAAAACAACCTTTCAACCTCTATTAAACCCCCTTAGGGGTGGAATACCAAAAAATCCTTCATCAGTGGGTGCCTACGTCATAAAAGGAACCCATTATCCAAATTTCTTGTTTCTAGCTTCAACAGTTTAGGCTCTGCAATGATGGAATCAGTCAGTCAGTCAGGACATGTCTTTTTATATGTATAACTATTGAATACTAAGAACGGACAACTTTCAAGATTACAAATTTTATTTCATCACTTTGAGGTAATCCAGAACAACAGCCCTGTAATATAGTAAGAACGTTGTTAAAATATAAACGACTTCGAGATGAAGGATCGCTTTTAAAAGAATTATCCTAAACGTTAATCAACGTAAATAACGGTCTAGTTCGTGCTTCCGCTTTGCTGCTTCCCGATGCATTAATTATTTTCCAATATAATCTTTACTGGAAAACTTCCATGGCGATGGGAAACAGGGCAAGGAAATGAAAGAGTAGAAACTTGCCCGTGACGAGATCGTAAAAACATTTCGAAAAGTTTCGCGAGCGTCAGCCTTTATAAGATTAAAGCTTCGGTGGGATTTCGTTGTTTTCTTCCGCTTAAGAATGGCCGACGTATACGCGTAACCGCGTAAATGTTTCGGTAGCATTTTAACCAGTGAATAAAAATATATCAATAACAATCGGTCGCGATCGTGACGTTATTTTGCATCGATGACAATGCGCGATCGAACGTGAACAAAAAAAGAAAATCGAACGTCATATTCATGAAAGCGTATTCGCGTGAAACAGCCTCCATCGATGTGACGTTTTCAATGCCTTGGATAAAGTTAACCGACTCAATGGCCCGCTTTTGTAATTTTTGATCGATTATACCGAACCCCGGTCCACTTGCCTTTATTATAACCCGAAAAATGTTTCGGGCAATGTTAAAAATTCGAACCACTCGCGCGTTTCAACCGAGGCATTACGTTTCTGTGTTTCGAGCAAAAATAACTGGCATCGATAGAGAATAATTAGGTTCGCTTCCGCTTTGAGCGGCAACTCGAACGACAACAAAGGCTCGCTAAAAATTCTTCCGTGACTCAGGCGCGCTCCGTTGCCGCGCCGTCTCGGGGCATTGCTCTGCGTCTTTCAGCGCGCGTTGGAAATCGAAAGAAGAGCTGATCGCAGCACAAAATTTAGGAGGATCCCGTCCCCCGAACGAGATCCAGACAGAGAGAAAATCGTCGTAGCGAATTGGCTGCACGCGGGGCTGCGCCGGCCAGTCTTACGAGGCTATCCAGATAATTCGCATCAGAGCTTTAACGAGGGTCCGTAAAAACGAACCGACGAGAAGGAAGGGGAGGCGGCGCGTCAATTCTCTTCAGCAGTCCGGGACAGTGGCAACCGGTCTAGTTGCAGCCAACACCTCCCACCCACTTTCCCTTCTCGATCCCACGACGCGTTGCTCTCTGTTCGACCGCGTGTCGTCTACCAAGAGGCAAACAGAAATTAATTAGAAGCAGGGGGGAACGTTTGCTCTCCTTACGACAGTTCACCGGTGACTCTGAAACAAGATTACCGGATTTGCTGTTTTTGTCCAGGCCGCGCAACGTAATTCGTTTGCAGCACTCGAATCGTCGTCGAAATCGTCGACGGCTGCGACACTGGCGTCTTCTGCGTCGTCCTCCCCAACGACGCCCGGATGTCGACGGGCGATCGCGCTTCCTACCCTCCTCCTTCGTCGATCCCTCTCCATGAACCGTTTCCGCTATCTCTTTTTCGTTCTCGTTCTTCCTCTTCTTCCTTTTCTGTTTCTTCTTCTACTACTTCTTCCTCTTCTTTTTCTTCTTCTTCCTCGCGCTTTCTTCCACCTCGTTGTTTGTACAGCGAACGGTAGCCTCGTTTCTCCCGTGTAAGCTGCTCGAGCCTCCCGGAAGGTCCCGGGATCTGGCAGAAGAAGCCTCGGAGAAATGGCGAGAGTTAAGTTCCTGATTTTCCACGAAACTTGCCGCCGATTAATTGGTTTACTTCCAACGCGTACCACGCAGTCAGCGAACCCTCCTTCCGGCCTGTTTTGTCTGGGCTCTGCTCCCCTGGAAATTGCCGCGGCCTCTGCTATTCCCGTTTCCGAATTTCTCTCGGAACTCCGGGGAACATCGTCTCCGGCACGACGGACCGTGTTCGAGGGTGACAACGATACTGGTTCCGTGGAGGAGACGCGCTGATTTGAAAACAGAATGCAGACAGGGAAATGTTCGAGTAGGTATGTATAAAAATGTGATTCGTTCGTTTCGAAACTGGGAAACTTTTCCAAAGGGACGGGGTTCGAGTTACGATGTAACTGTTGAACGGTGTCGATTTGTCTGTAACGTTACGAAATTGTCTTTTTACCGGGAGTATGTTCAATAAGGTGGATCGGTGTGATAGGTGAAATTGATTTTTTTTTAGTAGCTCTACACTCCTTTAAACGGAACCAATGCCCGACCTTATCGAGCGTAACGTTAACGACTACCGCTGGGTTAAGTTTATGAGGCACATTTGCTATTTTTCTGATTTAGAATCTCTCGCTGCACCGTTACCGTGCGCTACATTTTATTCCTTCCATTTTTTTTTTCCTCTTAGCAAAGGAACGTTGGATATCTCGACAGAGATTCCCAGAATTTGATATTTCTGTCTATTTTTCGTTACCATCCACTGCAAATATCATGCGAATATTCAAACTTCAGAGCAGCGCACCGTAGCGTTTACAAAATTAGAGATTCATCATAACTAGTTCGCATACACATCTTCGTAACTCGCGTAACTGCATTCGCATGCGTACGTTAAACCCGGGAATCGTTTAAAAATCGCTTGTAAACGCTTTCCATCGTCGTTCGCTACTTCGTAAACGGATTCTCACAAAAAGAAATTAACCATATTACACATATAACTCCACGAGTTATCATTTGTAATTCATCAAAACTTCGTTGTAATATAGTTTTCCAACGATTCACTCAATCACCCGCACGATATCATTACATAAAGCACAAAAAATAAATTAATGCATGTTTCGCGTTGCTGAAACTCCATTTTAGAGTAATTCACCGTATCCAACCAATATCGCAAATATTTAACCTGAAAATTCACGGTCCTCCTCAACCACCGAGGCTCCTAATCGCAACGAAAACACGACTTCGAGTTCCAACGTGAGTAAAAAAAGAAACGAGTAAATAAATCTCTCAGCGTGTGTTGCTCCAGAATATCGCGATCCACAGTTTCCTCGCAGGCCCGCGAGAACCTCGGAAGATATACGCGATTGAAAGTGTCGCGGCGTGTCCTTGCGCGAAAAATGGCTCGATTATACCGAGGGCGTTGGATAGAAAGTTAGGCTTTACCGTTGGACGCGTTACGATATTTTTGTTTACCACCCGTCTGGCCATTTTTATTTCCCAAACACGCGACAAGCATCCACTTCGGTCGGATTTATTTGGGCGCGAAGCGTGGGCGGAGGAAAACACAAATGAAGAAAATCAATAGGCGTTCGACGGAATAACATCTCAGGTACAAGGGAGAGCCGCGCCATCGAAAAATATTGATACTTTAACTAAGGAGGAAAGTTTGGTCGGTCTACCGACGAAGGGAGGAACGCCGCTTCTGAAGGGAGACGAAGGGGGTTGGTTGCAGGGGTCGGGCGAGGAGGGCAACTCGGCATCTGCGGCGGCTGGTATTGACGGGTCTCCGATTCTATCAGACTCCGGGAAAATATATATGTATTGGATGGCACATTATCGCATATTAGTCATAAAAGTTTTTTCGCCCGGCTACGGGTACAGGGAGATGAATTTTGGTCGTGCGTCAATCGTCGTTATTTGCTTAACCCTTCTCGATATGTTTTTGTTGAGAATGATTATTAACCCTTTCAGTACGGGAGAGCGTGATCGCGCTCCTTTATCCATACGCGAAAAAATCCGGAATAAATAGCAAAACTAATATATATTTATACATTTTCTGATTCAAATTATACTCTAATGTGTAAAAATTTCTAAAACAATACTTTAAAATTGAATTTGATAGAAAGCATTTCTTCTACCATTGCAAAAACGAATAAAAGCCTGAAGTATTTTTCGCTTATGTATGGAAAATTTATTCGGTACTCAAAGGGTTAAGATTACCTTTAATTCGGTAATGTAGGTATATCGATGGGCTTACAGATGTTTGTGAGATTGTGAGAAAATACATAACGCACGCAACGTGTAATATTTAATGTGTATTGTAGTTTAATAAATACGTTATGATACTTATAGAGTAATTATTTAGATTCCTTTTCATTACGTTCATTTATCAAATTATGTCTTTGCGTAATCGTGAATGATAAGGTTTAAAAACGCAGCCAACAAACTGTAGAAAATTAATGCTGGAATTTGATGAAAGATCAGACAGAAAGTTTGGAAAGAGGTAACCAATGGACGTAGCTCGGGAAGCAAATAGCATTGCCTTCGCCTTTGGTTTCCTCGATGAAATATTATTGGACATTACTATACTTCGCGGGGGAGCTGAATCGCCTTCGAAAATGTATGCCAGCTCGATCAGGCCACTCTCAAGTATCTACAGAGGAAGTCTGTTTGCGGAGCGATATATCTAACTGATCCTGCTATTTATTTCGCCGCTTCGGATGGACCTGAATCCATATACACAGTTATTTTCGATGTTGATGGAGCAATTTCGCATGAACGGTTATGTATACTGCACACCGATCAACGATTACTTTTAAATTGTATTAACAGCAGAAGCTGTGATTAATGTTATTAACTGAACACCAGGCTAACCGAATTACAAGACACAGAATATATTTATTCAAGAAGAAAATCAGTTTACATATACATGCATTTTCAACGAATTAAGAACAAGCTTAACATAGTCCCGAACTAATCCAGCCTTAGCTAAGGGTGTGGCCCCTTAGCATTCAGGCAGTACTCTTAATCTAGACCTAATCCTGATGTAAGCTACCTGACCAAACCTAACCTACATTTTACCATGTCATTTGTATAGCTTTAAATGTATTCTACCTGACGCTATGCAAGCATAGTTCAATTTTCTGGACACAGATATCAACCTACCTAAATTAGAAATAAATTGGAAGTGTCTGATTTATTCTTATTAATTATCAAGTTACCTACAAGAAGGTTACATTTCTAACGTTACATTATTACAATACCATAATTAGTGGAATCAAGTTTAATCGATTTCTTTGCTATACTCAATCTTGTCGTTTCAGTTAAACTGTTATAATTACTTTTTATTCTGTCATGTACACGTTAGTGGGTTTATACCTATAAAATTAATAAAAATAAAAAAGTAAAATAATTCATGCTAGACGTACGATCATAATCATTATACTGTAAATTTCTGGTAACACATCAACAGATGTGGTAACTATTTGTCGAAAGGAAAACACAAAGGTCGGGTAATCGACGGAAGAAATTACACGTCAGCCAAAGTGGTTTACATGGGCTGGTGTCTGCAAGCGATGAACGATTGACAGATATCGACAGTTGGCGTTAACTGGTCGACGCTACAACGCAATGACTGACATCTATCGTTTACTCCAATAACGTGTTGTTCACACTTCAGACGAGCTCAGTGACTGTACAAGGTGTCACACTTTATAACAAGGCAATATGTCCGAAATTGCTACGGCGAACGCGTCGACAGCAGAATTTCCGGATAATAAATTTGCATATTTCACATGCAGATACCTAACCCTTCAACTATCGAGCAAATAAATGACATCATTATTTCAAGTATTTTTACTAAAATAATTACTTGCAACAATTTTCAAAATTTGCAAGCTTAAAGCTCTAACGTTAGACGTTAAATCGAGGAACATATTGAAATAAGTTCACAAGCTCTAAAAGTTCTAGATATAGAGAAACGTATTAAACGCGATACCCGTGTCGCCCATAATACCACATATCACACGTGAAAATCGCGTCAAAGATAGTGCATTAAAACGGTAGCCAGAACGCTGCGAAACGTTTCCTCGACGTGGGATCAATCATGCCGTTTAATTGTCCTATCCCCGGGACTCGCGATTGGATCAGAAAACTCGTAAAACTGAAGGCGGGACATATATCGTACGGGACCCCGAGTTATTAATACGTAGTCGTCTGGATATAACGGGGCTGCGCCAGGGATCGTAGATCAGGTGCTCTGTTTCCTTTCCACGCGGAACATTGAATTTCGCTATTCGTTAGTGGACGTTCTCCCAACGCGACGTGCTCGCCGATAGTTCCGGCGTTTCTCCGCGTTTCCGTCCAGGTTCGATTTTCGAGCGGTAGCTCTCTCACAGCGAAGAGGAGCGGTATCATCCCGGCTATTATCCGCGGAGCCTCGAAAACTGTATACAGGGTGTTCGGACGAAGCTGGGAGAAAATTGAAGGGGCGACTCTGTGCAACATTCTAAGACGAAAATCAAGAGTAACAATATTGCGTTTGACGCTTTGTTTATTAGTTATAAGCAACTAAAAGTTCGAACTATCTTACGCCTGAAAGCAGGCAAACGGGGCAACACGGTAGGCTACGCAGTCAATGGCTACGCAGTGATGCTCCATTTGCCTGCTCTCAGGCGCGAAATAGCCCAATCACTTAGTTGCTTATAACTAATAAACAAAGCGTCGAACGCAATATCGTTACTCTTGATTTTCGTCTTAGAATGTTGCATAGAGTTACCCCTTCAATTTTCTACCAGCTTCGTTCGAACACCCTGTATAACACCACGGAAAGTGCACGGCCACTCGAAGAGTCGATACGCCATGAATCACCAGCGTGGCGTGGCGCGGTCGCGGTGCGCGGGACATCGGATTTCATTTATAAAGCAAATAAATCTTTAAGGCGAGAAACCACACGGGTCAGCAGCGCCGACGGGGGGGACGAAAAGAGAGAAGGAAGAAGCACGATATAGTCGGGAGGCGGAAGATTTGCGAGCGTGCTAGCAACGAAAAGGAAGGCTAACCGTTCACGGCGACGCGTCGAATTGGCAAATTGTCTTAGACACCACCAGCGTGTGCGACCCCCCGTTCGCGGCCAGGCAGTTTTCCAAAAGATGATGAATCGGGAAGCGCCGCGATGTCCATCTTTAAAACAATATCTCAGCTGTTAAACGGAAGTTTCCGGGGAACGGGGATATTTATGTGGCTGTTCGCTGCCAGCTGTGTGGTCGAATTAACTTGAATGGCTGGCGATTTTTTTTACGGGCTACCTGCGGATTAGGTGGATAATTCTGTAGATAGGAGAAACAGGTATCTGATGTATAAGGTGGGTAATAGGTTGGAATATTTGAGATTCAATATATGATACAGTTTCGAGTTTTAATTGGTTGTAAAAATGTTTGAATGTCACTTGGTTCTAGCTTTTAATCTACGTATCTAAAATAAATGTACAACGAGCATTAAAATTGTGCTGTTAATTTAAAGTACCCATGTACATTTATAATTTATAAGTTTTTTAACTTTCAAGCTATTCGAATATATTTTTTTAATTCGTTTAAGTATAAATTGAGTTAAACTTAGCTTAGTTTCAATTTCCTATTTATGTTTTCATTCGATCATAGAATGGGTGTTATGTCTGTTACAAAATACAGTGAAGCTAATAGTAATTAATTCTCTCGCCCATGATCTAGAATCCGTTACTTTAAAATCGACCTAGTATGCTTCTGACAGCAGTTTGCGCATTTATTTCCATGCATCAACCCGTCATCTGATCAGCAGTTTATTGGTTATGTGCATAACCGTATGAAGCGTAATCGGTCGATCATGTGTATAGGTACTAATTCCGTAATCGAAACATAAACTTGTCAAACCGATTAATTGACGTGAAGCGAATTATCAACTGTAGGCCAGCGTTCAATTGACGAGTAATTATTTAATAATTAATAGTTAGGCCGTTAATCAAACTGTTGTGATCTACAAAAAGTTAATTGGTTGTGGCTTCTTTCCTATAAACACAACCGTATGTTTACTAATATTCTTGCGTATTAACATTCCATTGCATTCGCATGTAAACGTAAAACCACTATGAAAACCTCTCCTCGAATCCATTTATCGTTTCACCTTTATCGCGATTCAACGCAGAAATTACATTACTCCAATTCATCGACAATGATATATACTATAACTCGGTTATGCTTAATAATTTTGCTACATCGAGTACGTGACTCTTTTTCTCCGTTCCTCGATACCGTTCGGAACGGACAAACGTTCCATGCCCCATTTCACGTGGCTCAAGGAAACGGGATCGGCTGCAGGGCTGCGGCGAAACTTTTGATCGCCAATGTACTTCACCTTTGCTCAGCTATCGGCCTCTATCGCGAAAAACGAAGATCGATGACACCATTTCTACTCGCATGGCCGGTCAAGGAAGAGGACGGAGAAGAGGGGACCGTTTTTAATCGCGAAGTAAAATTGTTATGATCCTTCATTGTTGCCAAGTGGACGGCGTCCAAACGTTTCGATGTTCGCTATGGTTCATCCAATCAGGCGTGGCCACGTGAAAATAGCTGTTTCAGCACGGTACACCGATTGCCTCTACGTGAGTTCGGCCATCAACCAATACACACACACACACGTGCACACACGTACACGCGGCTGATTCGCTTCTTGAGCTTGTAATACACCTTCTTCCGTCCGCTTTCACGTCCATCCCACTTTTCACCCCTTTTTCATTCTGTTCCATCTTTTGAACCGCCGCGTAATTTCTGCTTCTTCGAGTGCCACGGGAGATAAAACCTGGGTAAAAGATCCGGTTATAGCATCATAGAATCAACGTTTCAACGCGAGTAAACGGCAAGAATTTCAGCAAACACGTGCGTCGATCATTGAACTTCATTTCCGATTAGAAAGTTAACGAATTACTCGTTCAACCACGCGATCCATAATACGTTCTATTTCACGGTCATACAATGCTGCTAAGAATACATCTTGCACGGCGAATGACACGTTTTAAACCGTTTCGGACGTGTCAGTTGCAGCAACGCGTTCTTGCTTGTATACGCGACGCACAATGGTGAGACCGTTTTGTCAGCCACGGTATATTCTCAGGTTCCGCTTGAACTTCGAACTGGAACAATTTTCAATTTTCGCCGTATTTATCCCTTTAACCGTCGCGATGAACGAAGTTGCCGGAGAGGCTGGAATCAATGAAGCGGGGGTTGCCACCAAACCGTCCCCCTTCATCCCGCCCCGTTCGAGTTCCTTTTCCTTGTTCAAACTCTCCGCCGTTCCCCGGGCTTCCGTTAGAAATACGTCTGTGCATTACGGCCCCATTGAACGACTCCGCGAGAAGCGGGCCACGCAGCCAGGCGGATCTACGCCCGTAATGGTTTTTGCAGCTATTAACGTTCGACTAACGAAGGGAAACTCGCGGGGCGAGGGTAGCCGGTCGCGTTGTAACGAGAAAGTCGCTTGAAAGAGTTTCGGAGGGTGGCAGCCCCAGGTACACAGGGTCCGGCTCCGCGCTCGAATAATCGAGTTCCCCATTTTCTAACGACCGACATCTTTCACGTGTCCGTTGACTAAGAGCCGAATTAATTGAGCGGATTGAAAGGAAGAACGAGTGCTACTGCAGTAGGGGTCAGGAGGGCGAGCGGGAGGAAGGGAGGGAGGGAGGGAGGGAGGGAGGAGCATAGGGTCGCCATCAGAGCCTCGATTTCGTTATCCCTTCTTCTGCTCGCGCAAACTTTCGCTCGCTCGTTGCCATTCCATCCTTTCTCTGACACCGCCGCCACTATTTTCGTGTTTCACCCCGAAAGGCAAAGTCTGGGCGAAATTGAATTACAAGCGACGACGATTCAGAGACTAATGGACTTCCTGCGCGGGGAACACTGAGATATCGTTGGAAGCCGGTAAACGAGAAACGGAAGAGGTTAGGAGAGGGCAGGGGCACGGGGAAGAGAAAGGAAAAAAGGAAACGAAAGACGCGAGGAATGTTATCGGTCTTCAACGAGCGATCGATCGGTCCTCCGCCAACGACATTTGGCCTATCGTTGACGTCACAGCAACTTTCCTTTCCCTTCGTCGTCAGAACCGAAGCGGGGAAAATTGAGTTACGATGCCGCCGCGCTATCCTCTCGAATGTCGCTCGATATGGAAACGAGTCGGGGATCCAGCGACGACCGCGAAACTTCCTCGTTGCCTCCATTGCTCCTGAAAACTATCCCCGCTGTTTTCCCTCGGCCCTTGCCTCTCTCGTCCTAAACAATCAGCCCACTATCCGGTCCCTCTGTTCTCTCTGGGACACCCTTTATGTCTCGCGTCGCTTACGATTCGACGGTTCTAGATCTCGGATCGTTTCATGCGAACGCTGAGAGGGTGCGGATGGATAAACGTTGACTTGTACCACTTACGCAAGGATTTCGTCGTAAAATCCGCTTCAATTCGAGGATTTCGTTAAGAGATGACGCGTGTGAAAGTAATATTTAATGATTTGTAAATACGTTAGTTGTTTTCGTTCGAGGTTCATGAATTTTTGTGATGAAAAATATTTATGGAACGTGTTTTCAAACATTACAAACGTACCCGTTCCCTTATGGAGGCGCTACGGTCACAGAACATCCAATACGAGTCGTAGTTTTTGCTTTCTGTATAACAGCGTTCGCTGTGTACACTTCGATTGAAAAGAAATTTTACGAGCTCGCAAACCTTGGTTTTGGTGGTCGTTGGCAATCTACAGACGGATGTCATACGTCAAATTAATAACGTGCGACGGTTTTAAAAAACAGTTCAAATACAAAAGGCTGCGTCAGCAGTAAATAAATACATTCATATTTAGTTAGACGAATAAGTTTGAAAGCTAGTCAATAATTGTTATGAAAGTTTACAATTCTTTGGAATATTTGATTGATCTCTGCAATCAGTAGATAACAAGATCGAACTCAATCTTTCGTTGCTACTCGTTTAATTTAGAGAACTAAAAAATCTGAGGTATTTTGCAATTTTTACGTTTCAAAGTTAAAACGAACATCTGTAAAATTAGTTTTGTAAATTTTTTTCTGAAAATTAATGGTTAAAAATCCTCCGGAAAAAAGTTGCAAATCAAACCAGAATATTTCAAAAGTTGAATAATAAAATTTAGATCGAGGTTAAAATCACAGAAACGAAATTCCAGCGATTGAGACAAAAACAAGAGGGATAAATCAAAGAATATTTGGATTACCAGAAATAAATTTGATTTTGTATTTTCAGCTGCGCTACAAAACAGCAATAATAATATTTGTTTTGTTAAACACTTTAAGTTTGAAACACAATAGTGATTGCGGTCTTTCAAACGTTTGCATTATTTTTGCGTGATTAGCAATGAGACATAATAACTATCATTCAGTTGAGCAGCTATTTCATACATTCATTCAGGATTGAATGCAAAATTTAATTAGTCACTATTCCACGAATCTGGCGCACGCATCGGGCTTATACCTACATATATTTGTATTATGCGCTAAACTAGCTACTACGATCTGTTTGGCTTAAACTAGGGAATACGCTGCACAAAGCTGCTTTTACTGTTAACGCTCCAGCCTTTGAGTACCACAAACAATTGCATTAGTACCCAATGATCACCCTGCAGGCAGCGACTTATTGTTAATATCAGTTTGCGCGTTGTCGACATAATTTTCGCTCGTTCGCACTTGGGCAAACACAGCAAATATTGTTAGGGCATTACAATTCAAATTGACATGTGCGTGAACGCTGAAGCAGAAACACGTAGCGTAACGTTCGGAATGCTTGGAAATTTTTTTTTGTTATAAACGATTCAAAAATATGAAAAACGCGTAATATATTCGTATAATTTATTCGAGAATTCGCATGATAAGAGAGTGATTCAGAGGCAGAGTTTCATAAAGAAATTTTATACTATTCTAACTATATACCGTTCGTATCATCGCAATATTTTACAACCAGATTTATGAAATCTGAGTTATAACCGAACAGGTATTTCACATATTTTTTCTCATTTCACAAACACTCACCAGTCCCTTCGTCGTACCGTTTTCCCTGATCATAAATGCGAAAATGATACACGTATTACACGAGTGATATCTACTCGCACACCGACACGGAGCGCACGTGTAAAAAAAGAAGCGAGCCCATTAGCCAGCTCCGTGGTAGGGAACGCGTTAAACAGATCCACTTTCCAGCATTTCATCGCGCGGAGTTAGCAGAATTAATTACGACGAGGTTCTAAAATCAGCCGAGATGTTGCACGCCTCGTATTATTCTATTATCGCCGAATAACCGTCTCTCTAACCTCCCTCGATCCATCTGCTTCACCGTAAATGAAGTTCTCGATCGCCTCGAATATAACGCTTCGACCGTTTAATCTGTTACGCGAGCACGGGCTGCATAGTTGTAGCCAGCCGAGCGAATGGTTCCTTGAACTTCACCTTACTACTCTTCGCGCCTGCAACAAGCGGTGTCGCGTAACTTTCAATCGATACGCTTTCCATTTAGCCATTAATAGCGTCGCGAGCGAGCGACGGCGAGGCCGGTCAACGAACTATTATCGTCGTACGCGTACAAATTGAGTTGTCACGGGATAGCGCCCCTTTGATTCCCACGCATACACGCGGCCTGAGACGGGGGTGCCGCGTCTGGCCGCGCCACACAATTCAACATTCGCGGTATAACACGATAATGATTGCCGGAACTTTCATCCTATCGCAAAATTAGATCGCCTCGTATCAGATTCTAACTTCGTTGCCTGGCTGTAAGCTTTCCTGGCGTACCTGCGAGTTTACGCCCGAGGCTCGTTCATATCTTCGCCCTCCTACTTTCTCTAGCTCGCTCTCTCCCCCGTGTCTCTCCTTAGAGCGCTCTCTCTTTCTCTCGTGTCACCCCTTCTCACACTCTCTCTTTCTGTCTCCCTCCCTTTCTAACTCTCTCTCCCTTTCCCTTTCTCTCCCTTTCTCTCTCCCTCCCTTTCTAACTCTCTCTCTCTCCCTTTCCCTCTTTCTCCCTTTCCCCCCTCTCTCTATCTTTCACTCACTCTCTCCTTCTCTGTATATCTGTAATCTCTGTTTCTGTCCAACCCACTCCGACACGATCGCAGCCTGTTTCCGGTATCACGGAATTAGCTTCACAGTTTCTGGCCAATGAGCCATTACCAGAAGAAAATTCAATCGTTTCACGGGGCTTGTCGACGCGCGTAGTAGCTCCACGCGCCTCGTATGCGGGACACGAACAGCTCGTGAAGACTTTTTACGAGCGCGAGGAAAATGACAGATTCAATACGCGGACCGGTTTTATCCGTTCCCAGGGCCTGCCCTCGCGCAGTTTCAATCTGTTCGACGCTGTTGGACGATGATGCAGCGCAGCACCGGAATGGTATTAACTGTGCTCAGGAGGTACCCGTTTCTTTCACGGAGCACAGGGGGAACATTGTTTTGTTCGAGCAGGTCTTTTGCCGTCCGTTTCCGTCGACGGAATTCGGCTTGATCGAGTTTTGCGGAAATCGGTGGAAGGAATTCGATTGATACAAACTCGAAGGTTCGCGTTATTATTTTAGAACGTCACGAAACACGAGTTGTAAAACTTGTACAAACACCAAGGGATATAATTGTTGGATAGTAACGAGCAAATTTCTAATTCCTATGTGTTCCCCATTAAAACTAAACCTCATGCGAAGACCTCGAATCCTCACTTCTCTCGCTTAACATTTAGCCAATCGAATGGGGAAACCTCCCATTCTTTCCTCTGTCATTGACTCTACTTCCTTTTGTTATTAGTTAATCTTGAAATAGTATTATTCACTCTTCATCAAATGCATTTTCTGCTCTCCCAAAGTACAATTTTCAATAAATTCAGCTCCAATTCAAGACCAACTAATGACAAAAGTAAATACAATCAATGGCAGAGGAAAGAATGAGGGATCTCCCAAGATCAATCATGCGTAACGTGAAACATAATAAAAAATCTCTATAAGAAGAAAAGAAACAAATCGACACGAGGTGATCGATTTTCAACCGGGAAATGCCCAGTCGAATAAATCTAGCACGATCACGCGAACGCGTTGCAGTTCGACGAAAGTGATCAACGATACATCATCGCGGGGCTTAGCGGTTTGTATAGTTTCATAGGCGATTCTCACGAAGATTTAGATGTAGCCGAGCGGAGGGGGAGCCGCTAAACGTGCGCGCGGATAATCGACGGTGCTTACAATCGTACACATCTGATACGTTCTCGTACAACGTCCGACCGGCCGTGCTCTACAAGAGTTAATCAACTAATGTGAGCTAATCGCCGGTAATCGTTAATCAAGCTTGATTACACGCGGAATAAAGTTCGACTCGTAAGGGGTTAATCCTATCGATCGGCAGCCCGCGCGGAAGCACCGACGATGACCTGTTTATTCGCCTCGATGACTTCGCGCACGTACGCGCACACGCGTGCACACGCTCTGATGCGCGCGAGCGCGTTCGTTTCGTCATTGGAAAATTCATATGGCTGGATGGACGTTTCTTTTCTCTACCCTTTCTCTTCTTTTTTTTTGTCCCTTCGACATGCTGTCGATGGTCGTTCCGTTGATCCGACGCCTTTCTTCTCGCTTTACGGAGAGACGAATCGCCACCGGATGGAATTTCACCTAGTTGAAGGACGTTTCCTCATTTTTCCAAGTAATCTCTTGGGAGGTTCAAATATATAGGTGGGATTCCGTCTGATCTGATTGATCCGCACTTTTTCTCGCTCCCTAGGTGGAATTTGTGCAGTGTTACAGCGTAGATATTTATAAGCCAACGCAATGTTTCCGTACTAAAATCAGAAACGTGATTTTCTGTAATCGTATTTAATAGCTTACGGTACTATAGAATTAGTGGTGCCTTAAGGCATAAGACTCTTTTTAAACATAGAGTACTTTTATTTAAAACTCGTCTGATCACACTCGTTCCTCCACGCAGACTGATTTTCTCGATACATTATTTCGTCCACTCGTTCGACTTTCTTTCCCTTTCGCACTTCGTTCTTTCACTCGATCATCAACAATCACGCACACCACATACTTTCTTTGTTCTCATTCGTGTTTACATCAAAGGTTCATACCACTTGCTTGATTTTTGGCTGCTCACTTTACACATACACCATGCACTCAAACACAAACACACATACTCATATCAATCACCTTGTTCTCAATTTCCAACACTCACACGCATTTCTTCATCCTCATCCATTCTTTCACTCACACATCCACCAGCTTTACAGTACTGAAAGATACGACATTATATGTCATACAAATTTATATTTATCAATTACCGCGAATTTTTCTTAAAACCGTGTTCATATTTTGCACTGGAACATCCAAAAACCGTCATCGAAACATTACGTCATTAAGAACAGAGAGTATGACAAATGGAAAGTATGGGAACGCGGATCTCCCCTCGTTTTCTCGTATAAATCTACATTGCTCGCAATCCACTTGGCGATATTCCGAATAAATCACAAGAGCGGCCACACAGCCCAGCGCGAGCCTTCGTTCGAGATGCATTCTTGCCAAGAATCCGAATGGTGATGGTCGGAAAGCACGGCCTCGCACTTTCTCATTCAAGACACGCGGCATAAGTTTACGTGTAAAAGATGAGCGAC
Organism: Tetrapedia diversipes; assembly: GCA_033822845.1. NCBI lineage: Eukaryota > Metazoa > Arthropoda > Insecta > Hymenoptera > Apidae > Tetrapedia > Tetrapedia diversipes. The sequence goes on along the minus strand of JAOPTO010001065.1, from coordinate 214,709 downwards.
CGTATTGCCCGGGCCAGCGGTGGTCGGCGAACATGGTGCATGAATCTTTCGGCCGAACAAAAATCGCGTGCTAAAGGGATTCGAGAGTACAGCCCGGCATTGAGGGAATAACTCGAGCGATTGACGCCTCTGTAACCCTTCGTCGACGGACGTCGGGTCATTTTGACCAGACTTATGAATTCTTTGACGGCGAATGCTAGATTTGTTCTGTTTGCATACTACACAAGTCGTCAAATTGCATAATTATTGTTTAGCGATTACATTCAGATTTAGTAATTTATATGATATTAATACGGTGTTGGATAAAATGAATATTTTCAACATTCGTAAATTTGTTTCGTGTGTAAATTGTCTGGAAAATCAATCAGAAAGGTTTATACTCGTGCTCTGAAATATTGTCTTTTTTTAGATTATATGTTTCACATTGTAATTTACGTAATCGTCGTCTTCTTAACCAAAAATTCAACCGTTCTGTATATGAATAGTACAGTGGACTAAATAGTTTAATTATTAATGTAAATAAATTCATACGATCGACCGACATTTTTACATCTACACAAATCTTCAAACAATCTCTGTATCATAACGTAGTATAGCTTTAAGAACTTACACAGATATATTATTGTTTTCTTCTGTTTCTGCTACCATTGTATCTAAACGGCTTGACCCGTTAAAATAAAACAAAATAAAAATTTAAAAAAAAAGTAGATATATCGTATTTCTTAAAACATTTCGTCGATATTTTATTTCAGTAGCCAACACGATCGAAATTCCGACACGGGGTTAAATTGACCCGGTGTTCATCGTGCACGCGGTTAGTTCACCGCCCCTCTGCCGTGGCTCAAATCAGTTTCCATTGATTTTCAGCTTGATATTAGCACAAGCTTCAAAAGCGATTCCACGACGCGAGAAGAGGCGAACACGCACGCGCGCCCGCTGTAAACGAATTGATCTATCGATATCAAAGGCCCGATCGGGAACGTGTGTCGCCTGGTTCATAGTCGGCGGCGTTGATGCTTTCCCTATTTTTCCGCTTTTCGAGGCCTGGCCAACGTTTTATTTCATGCATGACGGGGCGGCCGGCCACGGAACACCGAAGTTTTTTAATCAAATTCGGGGAAACTGGTTTACTTTTGCCGCGGTCCTTTCATCCTTTGATTGAAAGATTATTTTGGAAAATCGTTTCCTTTACGGGACTACGATTGAATTCGACCGTGAGCAACGTTAACGACGGTTCCGTGCAGATGGTAAGTACGATTTTTCCAACCGATTCAGATGTACTTGATCTCCTGTGAACGCTTTTCTCGTGCAGAATAGCTTTTAATTCGGGAATTCAGAAAATCGCGGAAAGTCGATAATTGGACAGGTGACCAAAAATCCTTCTTCCTCCTATGGCGTATGATGTAGGAATGCGAGTTTAGGAATGCGTGAAGAATGGTTGATTTAAGCGATAGCCCTGTGAACGTAGAATGTTTGGACTCTAGTGTTTCTAAGGCGCGAAAGATGAATACTTGAGAAGACTGAGCGACTGAGGAATTTTGGGTGAACATGATCGAATGTATCGAGTGAGAAAGGTTTAGAATTAAAAAGAAAAGAAACGAGTGTTTGGAAAAATTTATGACGAAGAAAATGTGAGTGCGGGGCAGAAAGAGTGCGATCGTAAAGAAAGTAAGAACGTCGTAGTTGCTAAGTTGAAAAGTCGTTTAAGTTGTCATTATTAAACTATTTTAAGTATACTATTATATTCTAAGCATTTAATTTTATTTCATTCACACCTGAGCCCTATCATCTATCTCTACCAAATGAATAAAAATTCCGTTAAAAAGAAAAGCCGTTAAAATTTCTCGAATACTATGAACCATTCAGAACCGTTCGGCACGAATATTGAGATTTCCCAGATTTTTGCGCATAGAAGTCGCCCGAGATTGTTTCCGAATGAAAAGCTTCGAAGAATCGAAGTCCGATGGACGTTTGGTTCATTCGGAAATAACGTCGTGTTTTAACACGCCAAAAGAACAACTTCAAAGCTGTGTCCCGAAACTGGGACGATAGTCGATGGGTTGCAAATAACGATGGGTAGATGATGAACGAGGACGTCAATGGCATCGTTGCTATCTGCGGACAATTTGTCAGCGTTTACTTCCGCGGAAAAGAATCGGCGGCGTTATACATGCCCTTTTTCCAAGACTCGATGCTTTTGGATAAGTGAGAAGCAATGGTGAAGCATCAATCTTTGCGCGAACGCTGAATGTTCTGCGCGTGTAAGCGAGAGCGGTTACTTAGAAAGCATTCTTACAGTGAATTGTAAATTTGGCCGAGTACCAAATAGCGAATTCCGAAGAATAATGCTGCTGCGGCTACGTAGCGGATTTTATCGAACAGTCGGCGCCGCGAAAAGAGAAAGAAGATTATACACCGATGAAAATGTCTAACGAATTAACTCCGGGCGAAATCTTCTCGGGAATAGATGAGCTTTAAATTAGAGCTGAAGATTATGATAAAAGATTACGAAGTGCTGTATATATTAGGACGTTCCACAGAAATTTTGTTTATTTATGTGAAATAAATAGTTTAAACTATTAAATTATTTTAAATATATACATAATATCTACCCTATAAGAACACTTCACTTTGTTTTACCTACACCTGAACCTTACCATTTTTCTCGCTAAAATAAAAATAAAAATTCCTATAAAATATGCATAATATATATTACATTTCATTTTATTTCGATCCGGCAAATTAAAAGTAATTGGGATCAGCGGTAGACGGGAAAAATGTTAAATTACATCCAGTAGCTTACTTACATATGAAAAGGAACGGAATTAGGATCAAAGTCAAGATACCGTCTTACACCGCATCTCGAATCCTTTCTTTTAATACCGTTCCTTTGAAGTCGTCCCACTTTAAGCATTAGCCCCGTGCATTTAATTTTGAACGGAATACGCTCAAAGGATCGCTGATTTTACATTCCACGCGCAACCTGTTCTAATCTTGCCCTCTCTTCCGTTCTTTCCCGAAGCTCTTCCAATTCCGTGACGGCGGCCTCAAGTTTATTACTGTCTCCGTTACGGTTGACATCGCTAAACGACAATAAATGTGCTTCTGCGCACTTATTTTTCCGGTTCCGGTCATCTGTTCAGCGCGGTGCAATTGGAAACGGACACAAATGAGACGAAGACGGAAAACGGATCATGGCACAGTTAGAATAACTGACTGCTCGCGTGGGATAAAGATTGTGGCCACTCTCCATGAAACAAAATTTGTTTCGTCGCATTAAGCGCCACCATGTTTCCACGCAGAATGATAAAGTTTCAGTAATCAATTTTATTCAACCACTTGCGTTGCAATCAAACGGAAATTCTGCTGTGTTCCAAATTTCTGTAAAATATCTCAGATACGTTTGTTAACGGATAATCGTTTAAAGTATCTGCGAGACGAACTGATGCATAGACGAAGAAAACGAAGAAAATTAGAATAAAAGCGACAGAGTTCAGTCAGGGATTTAACGCGGGGACGATCGATTATATAAAACAAAAAACAGAAATAAATATATTGTTCATGCAGTGGGTCGTTGTGTTTGATTTCCCTTTTTAATTTTAATTTTAATACGTGCATAAATTACGGATCCGACTTCGATTCTGTTTTGTGCAGAAAGAAATTGAACACAATATTCCTCTGTGCTTCTTCGAAATAGTTAACTTCTTGCGAAAGTTACTTTAGGATACGATCAAGTATTTTATTCTTTATTTCGCGAAGTTTACCCTAAGTAAGAAGTGTACATAAAAGTACTGTTTCTCAGAAAATCGAAATTGTGAAAATTATAAATTTCCTATTTCATATAATTTTCTGTCACTGTAACTGTAAACTACTGTTTACATTTTAAAAGAACAATATAAATGTTGTCATTTCGATATATAATAATTAATGCATAATTAATTTTTTTCTGTTCCCATTCATTGTTACCTTCCCTATTTTATCCTTAATATTTAGTTGCAGTAAAGAAATCGAACTGAAAATTATACGAATACAATGTTTAAATAAGTGGGTCGCTTCGTTTCCAAGATTGCTACATTCCTGGAAATTTTCAGATTTTATCGAATTTTCCAATTTCCCAAGCTTCCTTATCAGATGTGTTATCAGCAACGAGAAAGTCTAAAAAAGTCGCTCGTTAGCAAACTTCACTCGTCGTCAGAATTTGTCGGTCGGAATTCGTGCTCGTCATCGCACACGGTGGCAACGACGATTTCATGACAATAATTACGGCAATTTCGCATTTCCGTCAGTGTACGCGGGTAACGTTGACGAGAATTTGAACAAGTGGAATGTCAATGGAATCCCGTTGCTCTTATGTTCGCCCTGTTAATTATATGCCACAACGCGACACGATGGAACATCGATCGATCATTCCGATTTGATCGGCGTAAATTACTGTTTTACATCTCGCTGCATCCTGATGGCAACCTGCCACGGTAATACATCATATAACATACGACCTACGTAATATGGTTTCATTATCGTGAATTATCGACGTGAACGTCGAGAAATTAGATTTAACCAGAGATTTCTTGGGTCGGGAACGATGGCGTGTGCACTCTTTAAAACGTGCCCCATAAAGCTAGGATAAAGGGTTTAGTGATTGTGTAACATTTAATTTGTCAATCGCCTGGAAGATTCTAATGACGATGGCAAAGACCATTATCTTCGCGTGGAAGAGTTTTAATCGACGATAACACGTATCCACTCGTTTTACAATTTTTCAGTAATTTTCAAACAACTGGAAACTCTATGGCTTTTATTGTGCTTTTAAATTAAAATAAAGTAATTGGGTGGAAGGTAAACAAGATTTTTATTTTTCCAGTAAATATTGCAACAAGAACTTGATAACATATGTTGTAATCGAGTTAAAGCTCAGATATTTTTTTCAATTGATCCTCATTCGAAACGTTTAAATTAGTTAAACAATTACTAATGTGTATTTTATTAACTTTTTCTCACGCATAAGTACTGTTGGAATCTGATTATTTTCAACAATTAATCCTCTCGTACGATGCACGAGTGGCTTCAACTCGTCGGGCAGCTTCACGTTTCTTCCCCGTAGAACCTGTCATGTGTGGTCTCAACGTCAGTTTCTTTTATCCAACGCTTCGGATTATGTCTTGTGTAAATTAACGATGGTACGACATTAAACGCGCGCTGTTTTACGGATTTTTGTAAACTGTCAAGCTGTTGTTTGCTTTCATAGAAAATTCTGCATGCCGACAGTGAAATATTCCATAATCCAAGAAAATGTTGCTGCTTTTCAATCCAAATACGCGTGCAGTACTTACTCGTAAATTTTGTAACAATGCAAGGACAAATTTGCGAAAATATAAGATAATAATTCACAATTAATATTCCAACATTTCACTTAAGACGATACATAAGCCAAATACAATAGCCACATAAAACCGCTTTTGCATCCCACTAAGGTATCAATAGAATGATGATTAACGTTAACAACCCCTATAATACTTTAGATCTATTCAGCCAATTTCTTCACTCTATAAAACAGCTACTACACCGTTCTTCTTTGTAAAGTTTTCTTATCTTTTACCATTTGTATACTTTTACTTTCTCTGTTACCATTTCTTATATTTTCAAACCTTACTGTAATAATTTCCTTATAATTTTCTAATGGGTTATTCCCGTAAAAATAAATAAATACAATAATTGAAAGACAATAGCTGGAAGTGATCTACATAAAATACTGAATGTTAGATGCTAATTGCGAATCGTATTTTGATAATCATTTCCTTCGATTGTTAGTCAGCAGTGAAATGTCAAGTGGTTCGAAAGTAATTAGGCTCTCAGCATTAGTCAACTTAAATCAATTGGTTCTAGAAGCAATCAGGTTGCTTCAGCTACTTGTTAATCAGTCTTAGAAGCAATTACGTTACCAATAATCAGTCAACTTCCAAAGCACTTAGCCTTTCATCGGATCAGTGAGCAAGCAAATTCAGCATTCGGTTTCGCGAAGCGAAATTTGTTCAGCAATCGTTAACATTTATTCGTTTATTGTCACTAATAACGAACAGGTACGATTCTGTCGATGATAATAATAAAACGTGATTAGAAGATCTAATTATTAAAATATCAGCGATATATGGTTATTAAATCTTATTTCGTCTTTACTTCGTTTGTCCCAAATAATTTTCGACTTGTGAAAAATTAGTTCAGAAACTTTAATGAATAACTAAAGAAAGTCCTGATGTTCGAGGAAACTTAGACTTGAAAAATTCCCCTATCACCTTCATACCTATTTCAGTTTTTACATTTAACTCATACACTAAATTTTCTGGCTACTTTGTTAACGCAGAAGTAACAAAAAACGTTTTCTGCTCTAACAGGACTACACAATCAAAGATATTCTCTTCATGATCTTCGTGTTTCTCAGTTGAAAAACACTATCCCCACCACAATCGAGTCAATCATGCAAGAAAAATTTTAATTTATATTTTTAACCCTTTCCACGGTGTCTCGTCCTATTTTTCCCTTTTCTAAAACCAAGACTCGCTAAATATTCCGAAACGGATCAATCCGTGTATACGAACGATCGTTCTCTCCCTCTCTTTCCCTCCTAACCTCCTCGTCGAATTTTTCAAGCGAAACGCTGATCGCCTCTCAGGGAAAGCTTATCATAAGACGTTTAATGCGATAAGGCAGCTCGTGTAGGTAATGGTAAGGCACGAGAGAACAGCGTATCCCGAGCGATACGTTGGCCAAAGCTTTAAGACTTTATAGTAGTTCCGAATAGAGTTGCGAGAAGCAACCTATCGGATACATCGCACATCGAACGATACAGCGTTACTGATATCGATTAAGCCACTGTTTCACGGCGCTTCGGAAGGGATCCCGTTCTTGTGCTCGAAGTAACACCGAATGAAACAAAAGGAAATCAGAAAGGATGGAGGACGGAGATGAATTTTTGTCCGTAGAAATGGAAAATCTTTTCACAGTTGTTCCACATTTTGTATGCATATATGTACATTCATGTGCTACATAATTTTGCATGTACGTACAGTAGCGGACAAAAGTTTAAGGCGACTGGACAATGTAAAACATAATTAAATGGTTCGCAAATATTGTTTATTTATTCATTTTTATTGTCATTAAAGTAGAACACTATTTATTGATTAGCTTAAAATACGAATTTTATTTATACTTCTATTTCCTATTAATTAATTTATTTATTTTCTTCAATCCTCTGGTTTTAAACTTTTGTCCGCTACTGTATACATACTGGGATGAGTTCTAGCAGCTGATACAGCGGGAAAGAAAAAAGGAGTGATAAAGGAATAAATTGAATTTTCTGCGACCTAGTTCTGTTTCTATGCGGAAGACGATGTACATGCAATTTGTTTTAAACGAAAGATGACTTTTTCTTTCGAGTAATAAGAGAAAATTAGAAATCAAAACTCACGCGTGCTTTGATTACCGTTTTTAGTACAGTTTCGAGATTTCTATGCATTTAATTTATTACACTTGCCAAGTTGTAGGCCATATTTGCATATCATTTCATACGTCGACACGTTGAAATTTGCAATTTCCAAATAGCAGGTAACGAACAAACATTTGAATAACCTGCGCGTTTCGGGGTGTCATTGAAATCCTAGAATTTTGTAACCAGTCGCGCGGCCAACAAATCCCGAGAATTATTAGCCGCGTTCCGACCGATAGTTGCACGCGCCCGAAACCCCTTTCAAATTACATTTTAAATGGCTGCAGGTTTAAAAACATTACCCCTCCCTCGCAACCCTCTGTCCCCTTGCCACTTCGAATTTATCGTCCGTTTGAGAGTACACAATCGCGGCGATACGAGCGACCGTACACGCGCGAGCGAAATCGTTTTAAAATTACGTAATAAATTTGCAACAGCGTTGTCCACCATCCGACACGAAATATACGCTGTCCTTTTGTTGCTTGAACGGCACTAATTAAAATGGTAACGCAAAAATTGTGCAGCTAATTAAAACGAATAACGAACCGATAATTGCGTTCAATTATTAATGTCAGCAATTAGGAATCGAGCTAATCAACATTGAACATGAAAATTACAAGACGAATTACTACTTTTTTTTTAACTAATCGCAAGAATTTAAATGTGTAAATTAATTAGGGTAAATCTTCAATCTCGAAACAGTCGAAATGCAAATTACGAATTGAAAAAAAGGAATTCGCGTCGTTGATTATAAATAGAATCGAAGTGCATGATTTATTTATTTATTTAGTTAAATAATTTACCCATAGTGTACGTATGTAAAGTATACTAGTTCAAAACTGAGGACATTATGTCTAAAATAAGAATGAAACAAAATGAAATAGAATAAAGTGCATAGTGCAATAATGTGATAAATTAAACAAATTTAGATAAACAGTTTACAATAAGAATTGATCGATCCAGTGAAGAAATCGAACTCAAAACTGGTCTTTTCTGCAAGCGTGCGGAGTCGGTACTGGCGTATCTGGTAGTACATTTGCATGAAATCCTAGGAATGTCTGTGATGATCTCAGTGATCTAGCAGGCGGACGAAAGTTGAAGATCTTCCGCAGTATTGTTTTCTGAAGTTGACAATGCTTGAACCTACAACCTGTCCCTTGCACTTGAGCACCGTGCGTTCATTGTATCGCAGAGTTTAGCGGTGCGTCATCGATTCGCGCAACATTTTCCACAATCAAAGAACAGCATGTGCGATCTTCGCCAAGCCGATCCAGGAATCGGCACCGACAACGCCGCATTCCCGCGAGAAAAGTGGAAGAAACGACGTGTTCCGGCTATTCATATCGATCCTCGAGAACGTATGTTTCAGCGATTCGCAGAAGCGTGCAGAAGAGAGTAGCCGGAGAATAGGGACGAGCAGATGGAAGGAACGAACGGGGGTAAGGGACATTGTGAGGAGAAGGTTCAGAGTTCCTGCACGGAAATTACAGATGCGACGTGTTTCACGCTCGAACGAGGCTGACTGGCGAACGGTACTTTCGAAAGAGAGAGAGAGGGCAATACAGAAACAGAGAGCAGCCCCGTCTGCTCGGCAGGCTTAGCAGAGCGATCGCCAGCAGCGGAGCGGAAACTTTGATTGCATTGCGTTCCCGATGATTTTTATCATTTCCCTCTAATTACAGAAAACGCAGACTTTCTTCCTCTTTGCTAAAATAAATTATCCCACCGGAGGTTTCGAGTGCAACGACCTTCAGGATCGATGCCTGTATAAGGAAGGGAACGGCGTAACAGGCGCGAGACGAGGTTTAACGTTTAAATTTAATAGTTGTTGTAATTTAAAGATAAAGGTACTCCATGAGTAGAATTGAAATGTAAAAAGGGATTCGAACGGTATTCGGTATAAAGTAAAATCAATTTGTCGTAAATATTGGAATATTTATACGATTGGCCCCAAGAGCATCCGGTCGCCATTACGTATTGAGCGAATTTCGTGTAAAACTATAGTTTCGCGTGTAAAACGTAGTGCAAATTTAAATTTAAATTACTGTACAATGTAGTAAAAGTAAATTTTATCATAATTCTTTGTGCGTCAAGTGTAACGTTTAGATTTGCATTTAGGTTGCTTACAGTGGTCTGCATTTTTGTTTAAATTTAATTAAGTGCGATGCTCGGAAAATGAATCGCGCACGCTACGCCTCGAGCAATCGATTCGTCGACGTTTAAAATTGCAGCAAGTTTTTTTCACGTGGCGAACTTCGATAGCTAAATGCAATTAATAAATACCGGAATCTCATAAAGGGGGGAATCGATCGACGAGCCCGGCCCGTTGAAACAGCATGGGAAAGGACGGCTTGGTGTATGGATTATTGGCTGTCCAGATGTGTGCCTGCAACTTTTTTGCTGGCGTCGTCCCGCAAATATCGAAGTTGGATTTCCTCCCCTGCTCGCCCCCGCCTCGAACCTCGCCGCCCGACTGACATTTGATTTCGCTTATCTGTAGATTACGCGCAACTTTAGCTTCGCGATTTCACGTTCGACATATTTTGCATTATTCGCGCAACCGCCGAGAATCAACTGGCTAAACGTTTAAACCGTTTAAACAACGTTTCCACAATGCCACGAGTGCCTGTTATTTCTAATCTGGAGAATGGAGTTGTATGAATTCATCCGCTCGATTTGAATTCACGTAATTTACACTCTTCTGTTTGCTCTATCAAATCGACACCTGGCAACATAATACTATCCATCCACGAAACGATATTCGTTCAACCGCGCGTATAAACAACGTTTAACACTATTCCTACCGACGCTTCACGTATACCAATTCCTACCGCGACATTCCCACGTAAGACAGGCTACAAATTTTTCTCAGAAAATAAACAATGAAAAAAGAATTGAATATTGAAAAATGTGTGATACGTATCTTTGAGGAAAAGTCTGAAGTTTAAAGGCAATTTTTTCGATCTCTTATTTACTGCAACGCGATTGTCAGTGTACGAATAACAATGCTACGTCTCGAGCGATAGCGTGCGGTTCCTTCCTAGGCCAAGAGTATTCAAAAGAAAGCATGAACGTTGGAAAAAGATAATTCGGGCCGCGTAAAGCGTTCTAGATCGTGATAGAATTTGAACCATAAAATAATCTATACAATAGAATCTAAGAATAGTCCGTAAATAAATTGATAAATAATAAATTTAGTCAGAAGAGCTCCACGTTAGCCCAATCAAACAGAAGTCAAATCCTTTCCAAGCGGAATCAACGAGATTTGTTTCTTTTGTGTACGCGCTAAACAACCCGACGACGTTCAGTTGTTCGCCAAGCCAGGCCACAGATGTAATTCAGCGGGGTCCCGCGTCGCTGTTGAAAGCCTTATAGTCCGCATAAACTTTGCGCAGCGGCGTGTAGGCTTGAGGCGGAGGAACTCGCTACGGAATGCGGTTTCTCGATCGTCTTACTCGGCTGGCACCACAGGGCGAGGGAAACGAGAACGAGAAAGAGACGGATAGACAGCAGGAAACCGATGTTCCATGAATGTACCGGCGATGTTGTTGGTTTAACGGGCCCGTGCCCGGCTGTGTGCAGCTTAATGAGCATAAAAGCCAGAGGCACACGATTAATAACGAGCGAACGCGACGGACTTTGGGGATGGCTTTGAGGGCGAGGCTCGCGGAGCAAACGAGAAAGGCCTAAAGATCACGGGAGCATTGTCTCGAAAGAGTCGAGTACAACGCGTTTAAATTCGAAAGCGTGTTCGAAGGAGGCGCGAAGTCGCTCGCTCAAAGCGGCTGCGAGCCCGTCTTTGAAGCTGTGTCTGGCTTTGAACCAGTCGAAGAGGACCCGCTGAAGCCTACCCTCCACTTTCCATCGAGGAATCCTTAACGTTATCGTGCGCGCCAGCAAGTAAACACTTAGTCCGATCTTTTTTAAAAGGACCGGCTCGCCACGAGGCGCTTTGATCGGTGGACAGTGAGAGGTATTCAAAACGGAATTCCGGTTCAACCGGTCGAAAAGGGACCGACGAAATATTTCTGACGTTTCGAAGAAAGGAAAAATAGGTGGATACGTGGCTTTTTGCCCCATGTGTGATTGTTTCTGTTAGGAATTGAATACAGAGATACTGCGAAGTAGAAATGAACCATAAAGCTGCTTTCTCTTAACGAACTTCCTCAAGGGCTTCTTCTAAGAACCCAAGCCACATCCGGCATTCTACAAAATTTCAAATCGTTAAAAAACAGAACAAACGGGCTGATGGACCCCGACGGGATTGTAGGAATTTCGACTACTACATTTTACTAGTCTCATGACAAAACTCGCAAGATTCGAACATAGTTACTCTTCCTCGTGCTATATAATAAAGTATCATAATATTTCAAATAAGAGTGTATTTTATTTAAGCAATATAAAATCCCATTTCCAATAATTCCATTGCTTTTTTCATAAGTTCTCTCCGCTCGAATCAGATGGATGCTTATTTGCGGGTTCGTTTCGCGTTCCAACTTTTTCGTGCGATCACGCGATAATAACGGGTGCGGAAGAACGTAGGAACGGGTGCAATGGAACGTAGGAAGATTTTGAAAACGGTTGGACTTCCGATCAAAACTTCGATGACTGTGCTTTCGAGGCATTAGCCGACTGCGGATAATCCGCTGCAATTAACCTAATTGCAAGAAACATAAAGTCCATTCTAGAGCTTTACGGGCCACGGTACCATTCGACATCAGTTTCAATAAAACAAATTTAGGTTCTCAAAGTTGTTTCCCAAAGGTCACTACGATGGCAAATGAATGCAGTAACCAGCTTGACTTCTTTGAGAGTAGCCTAAGCCAATTTAAAAACTACTCTGTAATAGCTGTTATGTATCATGATGTATAATGATTTCCTTTCTCCTGTTCGTTTTCCAGATTATGTACGATACCTTTGTATGAAACAATAGGGTCTAGTAGCCTGTAAATAAAATAATATTAATAACCATTGTAGTATCGTAATTAATTTTAGAACATAAGATAAAGTAAGGTGTGAACAGCGGGATTTCAGACCTGCTTGGGAAAAACCCTTGGCGACGCGCGAGGCCCTCGGAAAAATGCCCAAATATGGTTATACTTGAGGAATTTTTCCGAGGTACGTGGTGGGAGAAAGGCCAAGGGTTAGCAACAGTTTTCGCTGGTCGAATAGAGTTGAATCGGACGTTATACCGAACAGAGTTGAATTAGACGTGACACCGTGAAGAGTTGTATTAGACGTGATACCGCGTAGAGTTAAATTAGACGTGATACCGTGTAGAGAGTTGTTAATTAAGTAAATTAAGCAAAATTTGTACATAGTACTGTAATTATATTCCTATAATCGAATAATAAATATTATTATAATTGTAACACTACACCATATATATAAGTAATTAAGTAATTAAGTACATAATGACTACGTGCAATCTGGAATGTTGAGACGAAATTTGGTAATGTTAATTCTCTAACTGTATTGAGTAAGAAATAAAAATATCTATCTATAACATCTATAATAATAATAAATGGAGGAAATTTTATTTCAATACCAATATGGAACTACATTTCGGTAAGCTACGTTAAAAGAGAAAAATGCATGCTCCGTATTGTAAACATCGAAGAAACTGCACCGATATCCGTTAGTTTTATTAATGCACGATAAAGTGTGAAACACTTGGAGTGAAATATTCCCCGCCCGTGTAATGTTTCCCAAAAATAATGGTCGCGTTGTTACGATAAAATTAGCTTATTTATTTCGTTATCGTCGCGACTGGTCGAAGAAAAATGGCGAGAATAATTCTCCGGCGGATAGGTGGCGGAAAGTGAGGAAAACTTGTGCTGTTCCGCGTCTTCGGAGTGGCTGGTGTATTCAAAGTTTTTGGCATCCCTGATGTTGATATATCGTGATACTTTTAAGACGCGTCAGCGCGTATTCAACGAAGCTTTTTCAATTCGTTCTTCCTTCGACGGTACAGGATATTCGATAACTCTAATCGTTCCTCCCCGTCCAAATGTCCGGATGTACGCGTTCCACCCTTCGATCGGCAACTGTAACGCGATGAGGATGCTATTATACAGGATACGCCTCGAATATAAACGATTCTTTTCTGTTGTTTTCGTTGTTCATCCTTTCCGTACGCAATAACACCCGACATTGAGAAATTCTACCGGATCGATACCGTTTACGGTGACATTTTTGTTGATCGATTTTAAGGGTTGTTACATGGTTGATGATTAGAGAAAAATTTCAATGTTACGTGTCCTATTTAACCCCTTCGCATAGAAATAAAACGAAATTTGATTCGCCCGAAAAATACTATTTAATTTGGCTCAATTGAACAGTTACGTGTAAGCTTGGAAACAGAACATTTTATTTTGAAATTCTTTTGGAAAGAGGGGAGGAAGGAGGATCTTGAACATTCTAAACCGGTGTTTCCCAACGTGGCGCCCACGCCCACAGGGGGGGGGGGCAATTCGAAAGTGGACTCTATATATGTTTTGAAATTTTACTTACCGTGTTTTGTTAACAATTTCATAGTGATTTCTTCCTAGAACCTATCATTTATGTTTCTTAAATGAACAAATCAATTTTTTAATGTTAAAAATTACGTATGTTACACAGGGGGGACATAAAAACTTTAGAAAGGTTAAGATGGGGCATGGCACAAAAAAGATTGGGAAACATTGTTCTAAACAAAACAGAATCGACTCACGGGTAAAGCAACTAAGTAATCTAATTATATAGTGACGAGTCTGACTCGTCAAAATCCACAGTGCTACATGAAATTAATGACGACTCTAACCCTTCATCGTGTCGTGTCAAGAGGTTAATAATTTTTGTTATCTATTCTACGGAAATTATAAAGCAGAAGACGGTGGAAAATTTGAGCCGTCCGTTGTCGTAAAATCGTTGCTCCAAACGAATTGCTATTTTATACGAAAGTTAAACAACCGTGTCCCAAATAAATGAACGTTGGTAGCGAACTTAAATAATGTTTTTGTTTTCGAAAATTTGCATCGCACGCGCGCCTTTCTATTGGTTCTAGCGGAATCAGAATTTCAAAACTCTCAAACTCTTTGTCCCAGTTTCAATCACTCGAACCGGAAGCACCAACGGCTTTAGAGGTCGTCTTCCGCGTCGGTTGTCATACCATTTCAGAGTAAATGTTACGTTACCTATACACAGAGTTTGCGTTCGGTTGCTGCGCACGGACGACGTGCACGGTAAATGCATAATGCTTTTCAAAATCGAAAAATACGTAGATGTAAATACTTTTCGGTGCATTTTCGGTTACAATACCAAAACAAAAGCGTGTTGTTAAAAATAATATACGGCACAATATAAAAAAAATAAAATATATATTGTGATGTACACTGATGAATATAACTTCACAACTTTTTTGCGTTAAGGGAATGAAATGTTTATTGTAAAGGATGATGTTGCTGAAAAAATAATACTATTTGGGTGAACTGTATGTTATTATTAAAAACCTTTCGTTTCGCGTATTTTCTTCTCAAAAATGAAATATTTAGATACGCAAATAACGATCAGGATGTATACGAATCAGTTGAAAACAGCTAAATTTCAATACAGGTCGTTTTTGCTATAAAACTTTGGATATTTATAAAGATTCCCAATTCATTCGTAACCCTTTCAAACCAACATAGTGATTCATGAAATCAACCAAACCTTATCAGAAAATATCAAAACGACCATACCTTAAAAACACAAAAATTGAAAAGTACGTTTACTGTTGAATTTTGCACAAAAAAAAAGACGGGCATGATACAGATCTTGAATAAACTTCGTGAATCACTATACTTTCTTGCCCTTCATGGTACATCTTCCGCGCAACGGATAACGCCGTTACAAAAGGTGAAGCAACGAATGGAAACGCGCACGCTGTAACGTGTAACGTGAACACATTCCTAAAACACCGTTCCCTTTCACCTTGTTCAGCAGGCGACCGTAAGAGTACAGGATCGTTGTCAAGTCATTATACGCGTCTCACGCCGCTGCGCCCGTGCGAACTCTCGAAAGCGTATTACACTGGAAAATGTGGCTCTATCGCCCGGAACCGGTGCTCTCGCTCGTATCCTCCAGGAGTAAAATCCGCGTCTGCTAGACGCACAACGAATAAAAGCTAGAACGGAACAACGGCGAGCACCGTGCTGGATTCTCTTCTGTATTAAAACACCGCATCGAAGCGGAGAAGAAGGAAAAGGAGGACGAAGACGGCGAGGGGTTGAGGAGGGGGGGGGGGTGTTGGAACGCGAGAAAAATTACAGAGTAAGACAGATCGAGAGTTGGGTAACGAACAGAGAGGGACGAGATCGTGGAACATAGGAAGAGAGAAACGTTTCGAGGCTGTGACAAAAATACGTTAACGCAGCATATATGTATGTATACGAGAGCGAGAAATGCTGGTTATTTCCCGACGTGCATGGATATAAATATATGTACATAGGATTACCACAGGGCAAACATCAGCAACAGACGATACCACGGTACGCTTCGCAATTCCTTAGGGATTAGTATTTGCTTTGCCTCTTCACTGTTATACCGCACATATCGATCCGTTCGCGACGTACGTATGTATGTACGTTGCGTATATATGTACGTATACGTAGCTGCATGCATATCCCAGGGTTAGAGGGGTCGTGGTGCAAGACGAGGTTGATGTTTATTTTTCAACGCGGGGGAGTGTGCTGTCGCCTTCGTGGAAACCGTGAAATCTGAAAAAATATTTGAATCCCGCGAAACGCCGATAATTTCAACCGGCTTCGTCGCGACCTCGTTTTAACGTATGTGTATTTTGGTGCACCGATGCTGATACGATGTTTAATATTATTTATTGGCGATCAAGATGTAACGGGGACTCGGTTGAAGATCGATTTCCTCCCGGGGTATCGAAAATAATGCCACATTTGAAATATCGACGTTCACAGTTCTGTTGCTTTCAAATTTTGCAAAACGCGTAAATCACATCTGTATACTTATGCATTTCCCTTCTTTAAAGAAAAATACATCCCTACTTATAATACTTTAGAGGTGCCAAATTTCCAATTTTAATATTTTTACATTTTAGTATTACTCATGTAAAGGTACCGCGAGTGAGAGAATGGATGGGGATGTGTGCGAGTGTGTGTGTTTAGCATTTAACATTGGTCATTTGTTCTTCCTCGATTAGCCTTCTCGAACGTTCGATGGCAGCTTATTCCAATATAAAGGATCTTCTCGAACATTCGATGTTGGTAACCCTCACCAGCTATCCTAACGCATATAAAAGGGAGGTGCGTGCCCACCGAGCGACATTCGACGACTTAACCCTTTGACTACGGCAGACTTTGATATGTACTGGTCGTACCATACGGCAGGGATTGAGTTACGATGTGCGCCGAGAACGGCGAATTTTTGGTGTCAGAAAGCCAAACTGTGTGAAGCGCCTATAGGCGCTCTCAGTGTCAGAAAGTCAAACTGTGTCGAGCGCCTATAGGCGCTCTCAGTATCACAAACGCAAAATTTCTAAGCGCCTACAGGCGCCCACAGTAGCCAAGGGGTTAACGATCTACGATTTTGTAATTGACGATGGGACAATTCGACGACGCGACGATTCTACCGTGTATTCAAATTTCTAATTAACTAATTAAAATAAAGATTCTCTTACCATACGCCTGACCCACAATTAAATCCTACAATACTACTCGTCTAACTTATCTATTAATCTAGAAACGCTGCGTTTATAAAACATGCATATCACCAATGAAATACAGTCACTTAAGATAATTTGCTCTTAGGATCCTCGTGTCGCTTCCTCTACGGTTAACGACCCACGAATTCCGATAATTTCAGCTGGCACAGAGGTTAACGTATAAATTCATACAATTTCGTATAACACAAATTAACAGGATACTGTTTTGTCGGTACCCTGCAAGATGTACCGCCGGAGATAGTATCGCTGTGCGGCTATTTCAATAAATTCCCTCCCGACCAGAAGGACGTTTCGAGTGTCCAACGGAGACCCGTTTGAGCGCGCAGCGAGTGCACGGTGTTTCCAATCTCGAAATGGCCAAGTTTTGATCAGGTCCAGCGTTATGTTTTCTGACGGACTGCACTCGACCCGCCGCTAGCAGTTGCACGCGCGGCAACAGGAGGTTTGTTTACATTCAATTACGGTAATTTGCGCAGAAGACGGATGCATATTTCGTGCGCGACGCTGTGTGCATCGCGGCGCGAGCTCTGTTAATGATTAATTCGCGGGTAAAATACGTTCACGGTGCATACTAAGTATTTTTGCCGGGCAACCGTTCTGATTAAACGAAACACGAGCGGAAATATCCTTGTGTCAACATAGGTTTTAAAGCACCCTCGCTCTTGCTATGACGTGTGGTATATACACAAATTAACTGAAAATGTTTGTTACACAACACGCCTGAATAATTTGTGTTAGGTGGTATTTCATGTTAAGACGTTCTTATTTAATATTGTTGATATCACCGTATTGCTTTATGTAACATTCAAAACTTAGGTACATATAGCAGTGGACAATGTAGAATATAGTATTATGGTCTACAAATTTTGCCTACACCTTCATTTTTATTGTTATTATGATAGAACACTGTTTATTGATTAGCACAGAATTCAAATTTTGTTTATCATGCTATTCCTTATTAATTAGTTCGTTTAATTTTGTTCACTCTTTGGTCTTAAAATTTTGTATGCAACAGTAAATATTAGTACTCATGAAAATATTTGCATACCTCAAATTACAGAAATAAACTCTTCAGTCAAGGATTCTGTTTTTTGATTTGCTAAAGCTTACCGTTTGGAAGATTTGTTATTGAAACGTCATAAGTAATTTAAGAAATACTGTTATCTGATGTAAAAGAAAAAATTAATAAATTAATTCGATGATTTGGAAAAATTTAGTATTTAAAAAACTGGGTATGATTATAATAAATTATAAAACTTTAAATTTTAAAACCGTAGCGTATTTACGTGTAAGGGGAGCGTATGTCTGACTATATTCGGTGTTATACTACTGACAGGAACTGATTTGTCTCTTCGCAACTGCTTTTACTAACTTTAATCGTATAAGTATTGAATATAATGTTATTCTGTGTTTCTTAAATTGTATTACTTCAAAAATATACATTTGGTAATTTTTTTTATTTTTAGGTAAAATTCAATTTATGAGGTGTTACTTAATCACAACCTTTTTTTTCGCGAAATTAGAAAAATTTGAAGACCATCGACCTTAAAATATTCAAGTACTCAAGTTTTCAAATTTTTAAACGGTTTTCCACTAAACATTTCACGCCCAAACACTAATCCCAACCACAAATAACAACCAAATCGAAATTCATGTGGAAACACCAAAAAGGTTATTTCCCCAGACACGAGCCATTCAATTCCTTTCTGCTGGTGGTTGACTTGAAAATCGCAAGATCAGTAGGATCAGTATCTGAAAGGGGTGGAAGAGTCGAAGATAACGCGAACGGCGGCGGTGAAATTCGGGGTGAGGGGAACGCGGAGCATATTCGCGCGGCACACCGTTGAAAACAGTCGGTAGTTCAGCGTGAGACGATTTATAGCGATGGTAAGGGGCGACGGGATGTTTGGCGCCATATAACCATCATTCATTTTGTCAATAGCGCTCACTTCTACAATGGATTCCCGTGTACGTATCAGCGAGCGTACAGCTTTATTCTTTCAGGCTGGCGTGGCGCGAATCCAAATTCCCCTTGAACCCCAAATATGCGACGATTCTTATTATTTCCTCGGGGCCCTCCCTGTGCACGATTTGTGTGCTGATTTCTCTGCGTAATATTAAATCCTCGTTCGCAGAAAGAACGGCCGCCACTTTGTCACACTTCGAGCTAGGGAATGATAGTTTAATAACACTCTCTACGATTGATAACGTCACGTGTGTGCGTCTGCTTGGCGTGTTCTATGTTTCTTTGAAAATTAAATGTGCTGGCTGGCTGTGTGCTTCCCACGTTTTTTATTTACGAGGAATTGTAAAAAATTCGGATAAATTCTTGAAATCGTGGTTTTCCATGGTATGAATAATAATTGGTTTCATATTTTTTTTCAGACAGTGTAATTTAAAATATTTATTCAGTTGAATAAAAATGTTTGTAACTTTTGTATTAAGAATGAAATTTTTTCTGTTTTTTTTTTAAAGAGAAACGATAAATAATGGTTAAATAGTAAATACTGTCCAACGAAATATACATAAGTGGTAAAGTGTACGAGTTCAGTCACGTAAGTGTGAAAACGGTTTTACAATTCTACGAAGCAATAACGTGTCGAGACAGAAAACACGAGAAATTGTTGTTGATAACATTATGATTACAGTAGATGTGGTATTGTTATGTACAGTACTTCTAGAATATTGTTAAAATAAAATGCAGCTTATGATAGATATTTAGGTTGAAGATCGTTGATTAAGATGTTATTATGCACAATTTTTGTTACATAGTTAAATAAGATTAAGGTTGCGTGGAGCCAGAAAATTATTGTAATGCCGGCGATAAAAATCGTGAAAATGTGGCGCAATTCGGTGAGCGGAAATGAAAGAGCGTGAGAGCAGGCCGTAATGATTAGCTATGATCGATTGGCATGCAAGAAACCGAAACAACGATAGAATAAAGTAGAAAACGGAAGGTGTGAAATGTAAAGTGAGAATTGTAAATTTCAAAAATTTCTCTTGCAAAAATGGAATTGTGCAGATGCATTTGTTCTTACATTTATTTAATATACAATCGATTTCTTTTGACATTCTATTTTCAGATAAAGCAATTCTTTTAAGACTCTGTTTTCGAATTTTCTAAGTTTTTAAAAGTATTCTACATCTCAGCTTCGATTTATCAATTTTTTAATATTTAATCTTTTTAATCTCTGGTTTACTTAGTTACTTATTCGAAACGCTCCATCTATCTGACCAACTCCACTTATTCTATTTATTTATGAAACCACGTCACTTAATCTATCGTGACTAGTAAAGATTAGATAATATAAGATTTATCCAATTTCTCCTTAACTTAAATAACAACTCTCTGTAAAGCTCGCCATTAAAATCGTATTTTACAGCTAATTTACATTCGAGCAAACTTTTACGCTAAAAATAATTGAAAATTGCATTAATATTTTATTTCAATTCCAAGTTAACAATTCAGTAATTGCTTACCATAATTAAATTAAATTCTTTATTTTACTTTACTGGCTTGTTACTTTGGATAACTGTGAATTAAGTTGCTGTCATTTCTCAGTCGTATTTAACGTGAAACTTCCTAATGTATCTGGCAAATCATTTAAAACAAATACTTATTCCCTTGCTTGGAAATTGCTGAACAATATACCCGAGTTAAGCAGGAACGGTCGGACAATGCACATGAATTCATTTTCGGGGTTTGAATTTACAAGCATAGTTAACTGTGTCGTGTTACGTCCCAGTTCGGAATTTAGCTAGAAAATTATGCAGGCGTATCCATTCATAATTCATTTTGATATCTCAGAAGTTATCGTTTGCGTTACTTATAAAATACAATTCACTATCAATATAATAATAGAGAAAAAGCTAAGATCAACCATAAGAAAAATAGTTCTGATACTTTCACGGCACGTAAAAAGTTAGAAACTTATTAATATAAAATTCTAATAAAATTATGCAGATAATATTAACGAATATATTACTAGTAGTAGAAATAAACAAAATTAGCGATGATAAAAAATTCCTATAAAATATGTGATTTTACAGAATTGCACGAGAAAAGTACAATTATTTTAATAATAAATAGAATAAATGAATAGAAAGTAATATATTATTTTAACGAATACAGTAGCGAAAGTAATACGTCTAGAAAACCATTCGACTCAATGGTATGCTGTCGATTCACCGGGTAAAATGTTCTAATTATGACCACATGGTCGACAAGACGATAGATCTAAGAGGACTTTGTCAATTAGTCGTGTTAATTAGACCGTCCAGAGAGCCGGTAGACAACCTGCTACCGCAGTGTTGCCTCACACCGGCCCAACTTCCACTCGCAGGAGACTGCATGGCTTTGTAATCGTGGTTCCGATAGCACTACCTATCGATTCTTAGACCGTACTAACATTTGGATAATTTGTATCGATGATCCCCCCAATCACGATTGCCCGCTATATTCGTTCCACGATCATTGACCTTTATACGTGCCGCAGAAACGATCTCCTTCGGAAACAAATTGCGAACGTAACTAATTGCAAATTTCAGAATAAAATTCGTATTTCCAAGAAACTTGAATCTGAGAAAAAAAAACTTAAACGCCACTGTTTTGATTTGAAATTTAAGCGGAGAAACTACCACCCCTTCGTTTTATCTCGAACTAAAAAAAAAAAAAAAAACTAAACCATCCAAGAAACGAACGAGCTAACAAACACACACACACACACACACACACACCGTAAGGTAACTCTCGGCACTCCCGTCGATCCCTTGTAGCTACAGGCTCCTTTCCCGAACGAGATGTCACGCTGGTTCTCCGGTCGCATCAGCAGATAGGGTAGCATCGTGCAGCGGAGCTGGACGTTTCAACGATTCCATGGTTCGAGCTTATATCAGACAGTTTCCAACGGCGATCCCTGCAGATGGACTAGCAGCGTCCATAAGCATGAATAGGGACTGGGTGAGCCTCTGTCCCCGTTCGGAGAGCATACCGTTTGCTTTCCGCCGATGTTCCAGCGGAACGGGCCTGGCGACGTTGAATTCCGCCGATGGACTCTGCCAATACCGAGACGAAACGCCCTCGACCTGTTCCTCGTCGACGCCTGTCCGTGAAACGTATTGAGATGATTCGTATGTGTGTATGTGTGTCAGTGCAGTTCATTCCGCACAGCATCGGGTCACTTCGTTGCGACCTATGAATAGGATATTAAGGACTTCTTCCGTGACCGATACGTCAACGCTGCGGTAGCGTTTCGCTCGCCCGTTGGCTCGTACGTGTTCCTGGTTTGTCTGGGTGGGTGTTTTTGTGTCGCGACGGAGTCCCTGGGGAACGAGCCGAAACGGCTAGCTCGTTTGTCTCGCCGGGCGATGATATCGGGCGATTTGCTGTTTCATCAGAGCAATTTAAGGGCGAGGCGTGGCATGGCCGCCCTTCGAATGCACGGTAATCGGACCGAGTGATCGGGCTCATGAGACGTTCCGAGCACGTAGCGGCGTGCATCGGTACACCCGCACGACGAACCCGTCGGGTTTCTGTCGGCGATTTCTGTACAACGATGATACCGATCCGAACAGACGGTTCGAACGGATTCGGTATACGCCCCGGCGCTCCGACTTTTATTCGTTCAAAACGGTGGATTCTGTGGATGAACAGGGGCGACGGATATTCGGGATCCAGAATCGTGGACGCGTAGAGTGTTGCTTGTTAACCACCGCATATTTCGCTGGAAGTGCTTGGAATTTTGGCTATCGAACGGTTTATGACTGGGCATTTGGAAAGTCTCAGGTTAGAAAGTACGTTAGAAAGTATGAATGAAAACCTAAGTTTCGAAACGAAGTGCGATCAGCACGCTGTTCTTAACCCTTTGCACTGGTTTGTCGAGTGTGACTCGACGTCAACTTTTATCACGGTAACTCTTATTTCGAGTTACACTCGACATTTCTATAGTTCCACTTTAAATACAGCAGCGGACAAAAGTTTAAGACCAATGAGCCAACAAATTAAACAGATATAAATTACAACAACGCTTGAGAGCTATGTTTAATAAAATTAATAAAAATAAATAAGTACCATTCAAGGATTTGTCCTTTGAAGTAAATTTCAAATAAAGCATCTTAAATATTAAGGAATTATTGGCAACAAAATTGGAAAATAATTCTAAATGCAAAGGGTTAAATAGCATTTATAGCGTTGAATATTTGTATGTCTGATGTGTGTTCGATGCTATACTGATCATTTTTTTAAGGAGCCTACTTTCCTATGTTTTCACATGTTTTAATATATATTCAATAATGGTTCTAATATCGTCTCAGCTAATACCAATTAAGGTTTCAAGACCAAAGAACGCATCGATCACGTATAAAACGCAAGAAACTAGAGAAACACAATTCGTGTAACCGGTAACAGTATAAACTTGGTAATTGTTAGAGGAACAATCATTTTATTAATCGCCAAGCGTTTCTGGATTCGTTAAGCCCGATAACAAAAACGCCGAGCGCGTGCATGGTAAACCACAAAAGACGGCATTGAGTTTCAATGGTTCTGATGTCGAAACCGTAATTGTTGTTTCGTCTTGATACGAAATCTTACCTAGCCGTGAAACCCTTTATTACTACCACTGACAACGTAAAAGCGAGAAGGAAAACGGTTCTAATTGTTCTCCAGAGCGTTAATGAAACCCCCTTTCTTTTTTTCACCTGCCACCGGCGTGTCGCCTTTATTTTGCGAATCCCCTTTTCTCCTCTCTTTTTTTTTTTCAATTCGCCGACCATTGTTTCGCTGCATTTTGATGAATTGTTTTACTCGTGCTGAATGGAGCTCTTTGCCATCGACGTAATCTGCTGCATCGCAGTCCCTTTGGGGATTACACTGACCCGGCACAGAAAAGAATAATTCTATTGGAACTATTCGCCCTGTCTCCGGCAAATATTACGCGGCTGCGATAGTGCCGCGGTGTTACCAACCGTATTCCGTTGCGTTCGTGGTAAATCATTCGTTTTTTTCGCTGCATTTAACCCACACACACACACTGGTCGTGTAAATAATAGAGCAACTATTCTTCGGTTTTATATTTTCTCTTCTGTAATCGTTGGGAATCTATGTATTTCTAAAGCAATTTAGTTTGTATATATAAATGTAGGGATGTGATTGAGTGGATACGAGTTTAGGAAAATGCGAGAAGTGCTTGAGTTGGGTGATAGCCGTGTGAACGTAGAATGTTTGGACTCGAGTGTTTCTTAGGCACGAAAGATAAGCTCTTGAGAAAACGTCGTAATTGAGGAATTTCAGGTGAACGTGATCGAATGTATCGAGTGAAAAAGGTTGATAATTAGAAAGAAAGGAAACGAGTGTTTGGAAGAATATATGACGGGGAAAATGCGAGCGTGAGGCAGAAAGAGTGCGATTTTGAAGGCAGTAAGAACGTCGTAGTTGCTAAGTTGAAAAGTTGTTTAAGTTGTTATTATTAAAATATTTTAAATATATATTATTAATATTCTAATCACTTCACTTTATTTTATTCACACCTGAGTCCTATCATCTCACTCTACTAAATAAATGAAAGTAGAACACTAGCAGTGAGACGTATATCGATCTAGATCTTTTTTTCGAGTCATCTCTCTTTGCTTTCAAGTTCTATGTAACCAATCGTTCATGTAATATATTCGTGTGCGTTTTCACAATATTAAATAAAGACTTTTCTTTTTCTTATTGCTTCGTAAGACCTGTTGAATTGAATCTGTGTTAAATTAGTATTCGAACTCACGTTCTAAAACTAATAGTAATTTTATCTTAACGCGCGTTATCGCGAGAAGGAGATTTAAGAAACGTTTGATCGAAATTTGCGATTTTACTCGTGAATGTTGTAACCAATTTGCACGGATTAAAGTCAATCCTGCTCCGTTAATTGATGTATCTCATACATCTGATACATCCACCGTGGTCTAATACTCCTGATATACCTGTTGTGCTTTATGTATCTCTTGTACTCGATCACACGATGATTCTAATGCACTTGACATATCAGATGTGCCCAACCTAGTACTGAAGTGCCCGGTCCACATAGCATGGACCACTTGATTCATCTGATTCGCTTGATTTGCATGGATTATCTTGACCTGCCTGATCCATCGGATCATGCGAACTATGATGCAGAAGATTTACGGAATTATCAGCAGAACTCAACTTGGATCTGATAAAACGAGCTCTGAAGAATGTCGCGAAATTTTTGCGCTAATTACCAATAAAATTTTGTGTACATTACTTGTACCAATATACATATTAAAGATTATTAGTAGAATTGAACTGAGACCTAATAAAGCGAGCTCTGAAGAATCTCGCGAAATTTTTACGCTAATTACCAATAAAATTTTCTGTACATTACTTGTACTAATATACGCATTAATGAGATTTAAAGTTGTATCTTTGAGAAAAATTGAAATTCATTAAACGACAAGAATTCTGCTTCACTGGACGACGGATAAATCATATTCTGCAGATAGACTCGACAAAGACGGTAAAGTCATTTGGTAAATCGACTTGAAAACAAGTTTGCAAGACACCTGTGCTTAACTAGACGAACGAGGGAAGTTGCGTATAGGAACACGACGATGGTGGTTAAGATCCAGGCTGCTAAAAACATGGGTAGCTAGCTGCTGAAAACTCGGGCGCTGCTACAATTAATTAGTCATGCAGTGGATCGGATACCTTGCTGCGAGCTAATTACTGGCACCTCTTTGCCAGTCACCATGTCACGTTGCGGTTCGACACTGATACGGCGCGATAGCTGCTGGAGTCTCATCAACCAAGCCTGCACCGACGTTGGCCGTGGGTCGAAAGGCCTATCGATCATATGACCACAACGAGTTTCAAGACACTGACCCTACTCCGCGTTGAATAATTTGACATTAATTAAACCCTCTTCTCGACAAGGTGCAACTTTGCACGTAAATGTCCAGCTTTAAACAAATCATCGTAATTTTTAGAGATTGATAATTATTTGTATGTATTATGGAAATCAGCTCGGGTTTATAACCACGAGGACTGAACCTGACTATCGCGTATCCCAAAGTTTTCAGGTCAGAGCCTAACCCACCTAGGTAATTATCATCCTTCTGTCAGTAAATCCTCTTTTTGGAACTTTTCTCTCGATCTTCCAATTGTCCATTTCCCTTTCCCACCTCCCATTTTTCGAATCCTTAAAAGGCATTCGATTTTCGCCCACTGATAGAAGCAAAACGAAGGAGAAAAACGAAGAAACATACTGATAAAACAAAAAACCACGGTACCCAGGTAGTAATAGTCAAGGTGACTGTCAAACAAGGTACAACAACACAAAAGCTAGGACAATCCTTCACCTTAGAAATTAGGATTCGCTTTGTTGCGGTCGATAACAGTAATGTCGATTTTTCTAATAAACTCAGAATGAATTTTAGCATAATTACGATCGAAATATTGTTATACGTTCTCGCTTACAAAACTCTTCTCGCGCGTCGCGTTGCATATTTAATGCCCCGTTGTCGGCGTGCGTGTGTTGTTATTATTAAGCGAAATGATGCCGCGAATATTTTGGAAAATGATGCGAGCAGAGATCGTTTCGCGCAAATATTCGTACGCTACGGGATGTTTAAAACATTTTAAAGAGCGCAATTAAAAAGCGAGTTTTTGTACCGAATTCGATTGAGAAACGGATTTGTTAGGAATTAAAAACTTCCCAAACGATACGATAAGCGGTATTAACATTTTGCCAGCTTTCTCGTTCGCTGTTCCATCGACGTCGTATTCCATCATAGTTATCCTGTATTCAACGTCAACTGAAATTCGTACGGTTCCAGGAACAGAAATTCACCAAGGTCTTGTTAATCCAACACCTCCGTTCCATTATCCATTACTTCGAACTAGAAACACGATAGATCGAGACGATCGAGTTGGCGTAAGTAACTTCGGAACATCATCCGACAAACTTGACGAAAGCAACTCAAAATCGTTCGCTAACGAAGAAATCATGTCTGAGGACATTCTAACAAAGGGTTACACGCACCCCTGTCCACATAATTTCCATAACACGATTCAACCCTTTGCGTGTCGTATCCCAAAACATTAATCGTACCCTCTGTGATAACGAAAGATGCTTTCGTTTCGTGCAAACGTTATTCAACGCAAGCAGAGTGCTATTCGCGGAGTGTTGACCCTCCCTGTCTGAGGGAAGCCCAGACGACAAAGACAATTGATAGCGCGAGACAGGCAAACGCGGACGAAAAACGGGTGGAACTGTTGAAATATTGTTTGGGGCGCGCCACGGTATAAGGTGGCCGCATTAACCTCGAAATTAAGAAAATTACCGACCGGCCACCGGGACAAACTGGCCCGTGTAAATTCCTCCCGGTCGACCATTTTTTCGTCGGCCGCGCGGGACGATAATGCGTCCGGAGAAAATACGTCGGAATAAAAATTACCACCGGCAGCTCTCGGTTAATACCTTACAACGCGGTGTGCGTGCGTTCGTGCGTGAATACGCGCGAGAGCGTGCCCGCTCTACGGAAGATCTGTAATTGCGACCGCCGCCGAGCTGAACTTCCGCTGGATTTATGGCGCCGTGATATTCATGATGCCCACCAAGTAAACAGAATCCAACCCCCATTCTGCAGTGAAATGGAAAATTTTACTTTCAAACAATCGCTCCTCCTGTTTGTAACCCGCGCAAGCTCGCCGAGGTTGATTATTTCGCAAACAGCGGGACATTTATTTACGATGTAGCGATTCGATGTAAGTCGAAGTTATTAGGAAACGATGTATTGAAATCAGAATAAATGGAGGACGTTTAATAACGATCTTCAAAAATTACATAGTCCCTGTATAGATGATGTTTGAAATTTATTATATAACGTTTAACCCTTTCTCTTTGACAGTCCAGTCTGTCGAAGTGCCGTCACTGAACGGAAGCACACTCCAGAAATGTGCACATTGCCCGTGGTTTTTGTGTATACGTTTTTCGAAGTCTTAAATAATAACTGTGCTTAATAAAACAATCGTTTGCTCTAATATAACAAGTATAGTTTACGTTTTTAATATGAAAAGTTACTTATTCTAATGACATTAAATCTATTGTATTCTGCCGTAGATCGCAGATTTTTTATGTATATTATTTTTATATATAAAAAAATGTAACCTTGAATGAAATAAAAGACGAAAGTCTTATTTTGCCTCTGAAAGTATTCGATGAAGACGTACATCCTAAGACGACCCAAACTGTTCTTTTTGTTCAGGGAAGAATTCGAGGCTTTTATAAACTTTAAAATGGAAAGGTGGGGATTATTATGGATTAGTGATCACTAAGCGATAAGGTGCTATGAACAATGTTCGGAAATGACTTGGGAAGGTGAAACCATCGGCCATCGGAGAAAGGATGTTCAATGAACGATGAGTATGTAGTCTTAATTCAAAATAATGCTATGCGTTGACACACAACAGACCAATTACAGTTTACATATTTTTAGGTATTTATATATTTATAAAACGTTGAATATATCCGGTGCTCGAAGCGAAAGCGTTAAAAAGGTCAGCCGAATCATTAATCGAACCGTTTTCGCTCGATATCCTCTAGAATTAGCATCCGACGAGAACGTTCATCGATGGACGACGAAAGTAAATTTCGTCGCGATGGAAGTTGATCGTCAGCTACTCGACGAGCAAAAGAGACTTTGCAGTCTTTCAGGAAGCGCGAAGAAACGAAGAAACCGATCTCGGCAAACAGTTGTAAATCTCCTCGCAGCTAACTATCGTTATATAGTAGAACCGGATAAGCTGCTGTTCGGTCTTTTACTACTTTATTTTATCGTTCGGCTGTAGAGCTCCCCTATCGGGCGATTTTACACGGAATCATGATCATTATGAAGTTAAAACGCAACGTCGACAACGTTACAGTAGTTTTGTCACCAAACAACCCGCGGAAAATACGAATACCTGTTACGCTTGATTCAATGCGGACCGCAAATATTAGCTGAATACGTTTACATACATAATGTTACGTATGCTGTGTTCGACGTACCGTGTTGCACGCAGTTGTTCAAGGCTTGCCAGGTACGCGCGTAGCATCGTTCGAACGCTTAAAACCAACTATGACGAGCGTTCCCAATGAATTCGTTAATTAATGTTATACGAGCTAGCGTGCAAACGAATTTTTACACCCCTGTCTCGTTTTAAATAGAAATATTTGATGGCAAAGCTGTGTCCTATTTTTCTTAAACATTTAATTGAGATTTCATTCGGTTATCACTAGATTTACGGACATTTCTTGTATTTTTACTTCCATACATATACATACTAAGGAATAAGGTATGCATCAAACGGAATTTGAAATTGCAGAACTGAGAAGGAAATGGATTTGGGTATATTTGAATCAATGCACCAGAAATAAAAGTTAGAAAAATTTGCTAGAAATAATAGTAATTATTTTTGCAAATTTTGCTCAAGAAGTTCAAAACCCGTCAAATTGACGGATCCCATAAATCTAGTGTTAAAGTGTAATATAGTATCCTAGGTTATGATTGCTCTTTGTTTAATTTTGTACCGTTGCCATATATTCTTTTTATTTTCATTTCGTTTCATGCAGAAATCAGAAAATACAACAAGCATTCCAGTACTCTGCTGTACACACATAGGAAAGCAAAGTTTTTTCGAAAGACTAAAATCCAAAAGGTCCTCCAAGCTCAAGACACTAAAACCTTTACGATTTTTGGTTTCCATTACTTAACATCGAAATCTCCGCACAAGATCGCTCGAACATACCTCGTTCTCTTCTCCGTCGCGGGATCGTTCGATCCTTGAACCGTTGCAGAAGGTTCGCTTCGCGTTGCCTCCGAATGAACGACGTGACCTCTCGCCTCGTGTCGTTTTTCGTAAACGACGTTCGAAGTTTGACGAGGCGAAATTATCGAGCTCGTTGGCCCTCGTTCCACCGGTTAACCCATCGATAACACGTCGATCTTTCTTGTCGTCCGGCACGGACTCCTTGGCGATGACGGAAATGACGGAAGCGCGCGCGATCACAGAAAACACGGTTTAACCCTTTCGCTACGGGTGAGTTTTCCTGAGCGGTACTCTCGCTGAACGGGCCGCCGCGACAAAACTGCATTGATCACTACAACCTGAACTGCTTCGACGGTGTTTTCGAAGAAAAAGGTTTTCCTCAAAACACGAGGATTTATAGCTTGTTAACGTCCACAGTTTTAATTACAGTTTGAAAACTGCATAACATCGCCTTCCCCCCTCTTGGGCTAGATCCTCTTGGACCAAAGGTTCTAGCACCTAATTGAACGAACAATGTCACGCCGCTCGCTCTCTCTCTTTCTCCCTCTTTTTCTAAACAATTGACGAGAATAGTGCGTCTCGATTTTTCGAATATTCGAGAGCACAGATACCCTCGTATTCGGAATCCGAATCATGGTTAAATAACGAGTTTGAAACATAACCGCTAACATACAATACCCAGTATTTTATGGATAGTGCCTGTGGTACCTCAGTGGCGTCTTATGGAGAGCGACTAGAGTCGTCCGTAGCAGCGAAAGGGTTAAGCTGTGCGGTCCGTTCTCGGATCGAAGATAATCCCCTACGGTAGACAAAACTATTCAGGCCAGCCGGATTTTTTCACCAGCCTGAGTCCGTATCGGGTCCATTCGCCGCAGAAAATCTGTCGATCTTCCTCCCCCAGGCTCGTATCGGCAGCTCGGCCAGAATGAAATATCGATTTTCAATCGGGTATAGTTTAACACTCGGGCGATTTCGAATAAAATTGCTAGGCCGTGGTCGACCCTGTCCCCCTCCTCTCCTCCAATCCACCTCGTTCCTTTGGCCGTCAATGATTCCGCGATACACGGGCCAAACCAACCGCCGATGGAAATCGAAACGTTTACCAACGATCTCTCTAGGTTAGGATCGGGGAACGCGGAGAAAGGGGGAGGGGGTGGCGGCCGTTGTCATTCCAGCTGAGACTTTATGGCCGCAGCCAAGAAAAATGTTCGCCCGCCGCACGATCTTTCTCCCTCGTAGCCCTTTTCCTCTCTCTCTCTCTGTCTCTCTCTCTGTACATCCCCTCCCCCTGGTGCCGTTTCCACGATTTTCGATCGGTCCTCCCTGTATCCACTTTGGAGAAGCGTTAATGAGACCGAGCACACGGAGCTTGTAGCCTGCCGATCGGCCTGCCGGATAGCGAGTACTTTAATTGGAAAACTTTCCAGCTGTCCCGCTCTGTACCTTTTTCCCATTGCCTGTTTTTCTTCCCCGTCCCTACCACCCCTGACCCCCCCTGGCTCCTGGTGAAATCAGGGATTTATATTCAGCGATATACGATATACGTCCAAACAATCTGTGCGCGGCTCCTCTTTTCGGCCGACGGACCGCTTAACGACGAGGGGCCGCGCGATCTAGCAAATTGACGTGCTTTTAATTGAATCCGCAGCACTTCCCAAGGAATTAACGACGACGTGTATCGTTTCTTTTACAGGGAACGTCAAACGGATTTCCGGGATATCGTTGTGACTGCCAAACTTTTGCCCGGCGCTCGTTTGTCCTTTACGGTTTGCTGCCGTAACGATCGCGGATTCGCGGGGACAGCGGGTACGGCCTGATATTTCTTCTTTTTTTTTTTCAGTTCGCGAAACGCACGTTCTGCCGGGATTTCGTTCAGTTCGACTCGTTTGAATCAATCGACACGTAAAGGCACGTTAATAGGGAGAGAAAAGGGAAGCAAATAAACAGATTTATTTTGGAACCGTGACAGCTTTAGTGGCGTTTTATATAATTCGATTGATCTTGAATTATTTCAAGGATATACAGTAGAGGATGTAACTTTAAGATGAGAAGACGATATGAAGCATAGTTTGTAAATATTGTCTGTACATTCATTTTTATTGTTAATCAGGTGATATAGTACTTATTGATTTACACAGAACACGAAATTTGTTTACTGCACTATTTCTCATATATTAATTATTTTATTTTTGTTGACTGTATGTTTGTTGACTTAAACTTTTATCCGCTACTGTAGGTACGTCGATTTCGTTTTGTGAACAAAGCTTGTAAGATTCCTTTTAAATCACCAATTCTATTCTACCGCGGGTTCGTTGAATTTTAAATCAACAAGAAAGGTGCTGCTTTTGTTTTATGATCGAACTAAACCCAAAACTTTTCGAAACTTTCTCCTGCTTTTGGTAACATTTGCAAATGATGTTATTGAGCAACCTAAATCTTACGAATGTTCCGTAATTGGTGGAAAAGTTTCATATCTACAAGCGTAGCTCGAATCGAAATTCATACTCCTGCCTAATATCGTTCATTGAAAATGGAAGGGAACATCGATATTCGACTCATTTGTCTTCCTTCGTCAGATGGAATGGAAGCAAACTCAAAGGGAGAAATAATAAGTTCGAGAAATTCAAATGCAAATCAGAGTGCACGCGATATGAAAAATAGCTAATTAAAGAAAAAATGAGATAAATATGCTCCAAGCTGATAATCATTAACTTCTAGCTTTCATTTATATCGAGCGACCTCGTTCTTAAACGATTTCGTCAAACAAATATCAATCACAAAGTTCCAACAACTAAGAAAGTCTGAATACTTTTCAGTTTCCCATCATGCAAATCCAATGCTGCACCACTTCTTAAATTAACCATAGTTTCAATCGTACCCCAACGCTGAGCTCTCTGCCCATTACGCTCTACTCATTACCGACCTAAGTACCTCGATTTTCGAACGGCTCTCAAGAAACTACCCTCCCAGCTTGCATGCCTACATCTTTTTCTCGTTCCACTTCATTCATCATTCAACTTCGTCCGCCTGTCACGGCCTCGTTCAATTAATCGTCGAGCGGGGCTCGCGATTATCCCCGACAAGCCCCTCCGTTACAACGATTCGCTTCGTTCAACGGATCGCTTCTTGAAAACACGGTAAATCAGCCCCGGGCCCGCGCAGCGTTCCTACCCACCCCCCGACCCCCTTTGCCCACCCTTCCCCGGGAGCCAGGGACTAAATTGGTAATATAGCCGATTGATATTGGTTTCCCGGGCGGCGTTGGCGAACACTAAATTTCTTTCGTCAGAGAATCAAGGATTTATGTTCGAGCTGATAGCAGTACACAGAGGACGCGGCCGAGCGGAGGCGTATCGCTTCTGTCGGCGCCCGTTAAAACGCTCGCCGCGTGGGCGCGTGCGCCGTGCCCGTTTATCGCGAAACACCGGCAAATATCCGGGCGCATGCATAGGCGTAAAATTTGCATCTCAAAAACGGCGGAGGGCCGACAGGCAGCTCGCTCGCGCGCGCGCGTCGTTGCACATTCGATAGACGGGGCTGATGACAGCGCGCGGACCGCTTTGTGTCACGCCCGCGTACATATATTCAGCGTGAAAAGAGCGGCGGCGGCGGACGGGGGCTGTAATTAAAATTACAATCCTTTGTGGCCATTCCGCGCCCGGTTTTCGCCGGTATCGTTAGCCCGGTAGGCGAGCCGGTGTTATTTCCAGAATATAATTCAGTCGACGTCCTGTACACCGGTCTTTTGCCCGTGTCCCCTTCTCCTGCCAACCCTCTCGCGTTGTCGAGGTGACCGCGTTGATTTGCGTTTCGAGCGGCTGAAGTCACGAGACGCGGCGCGGCGCGGCTTCGGGCGGATTGTCAGGCGTTCAACGGAATTAACAGGGCGAACGTTACGCCAGGGAACGCCCGAAGAACGTCTCGTAATCGAGTGTGCCGCGCGACAACAGCCCCGCCATTGTGTCGCGTTCGTTTCCTTTTAGCCGTTAATGTTTGAAAAATCGCGACGCGCGCGGGCAAATTCAATGGAGGAAATTGCGGGAATGGAATACTTTAATAGGGCTGGCTCGGATGAAAGGCGTCCACGAGGTTTTAGCAGGAACAATGAGCGTGTTAGTGGCAATCCGTGTTGAAACTCGCGGCACTATAGAGCGTGGGCGCTCATTAAAAAAAGCCACCCAAGTGTTTAGCGTGGGAGGCGCGATGACGATTTCAGTTTCTGTTGTTCGCGCGGCGGTTGAAGTATCGTATGACTAACCGAGTGAAAGGAGCAATAACGATGCTCGGAATAAGCCTACGAGTAAATAGGGAATAAGTCTACTAGATTTGCGGCTTTCAAACAAATTTTAATTTGGCCAATGCTATGTATCTAACGCGCCTACCGAGTTTACTTTTAAACTTTATGCTATTAATTCCCTTAACGTCTATAAGATGAAACAATTCTCTATCGAAACTCTACTTTTTTAGACACATTCGTACGAATACGAATCTTGCATGAATACTTTCCTTTCAGGATTCTTCGACAAAGAACGCTTAGAGGGATCTCATTCGTCGAGTAACACATTTTGTTCTCTAAAAATCTATAAAATCAATCAAAATATACCGTATACTGTTCTATCAAACGTAATTAAAGATCTTCCTGAACAGGTACGCCGCAGTACGTAATCAGCATCCATAACGTTTCCCAACGTAATCGTTGAGCACAATGCAGAACCATAGACGAGCATTAAGCACCGCGCGTGCATCGTAACAACAAGAAACGTATCAGGGGAAACATAGTACGCGTTCAGATGATCCTCATCGACTTCACCGCGAAGGATAAAGCGCAACGCTCGTTATCCTTGCGCATCGTAAACAAGAGAACACAACGCGTCCAGGCATTTATCGATACTTAGGCGTCATAACGAGGTGCGTGCGTGTGGGTACGCGTGAGACAGAGAACGAGAGAGACTGTGACTGACAATGACAGGAAGAGAGATAGAGAGAAGCAACGAGAGAGAGAGAACGGAAGGAAGGGTATATCGGATGCGCGCGCAGCTCGGGACCACTGTATCGATTTGATATTTGTCGTGTTTCTCGCTCAAGGGTTGGGCATTTTTTTCAAATTGCTGCCGCGCGCCCTTCGCAATCGCAACCGATACACGACGGGAACGTGCGGCCCGTGATTAACGGCCACAGGTGTGCGTTCCCCCGCCAAATGGCGAAAAGAAGTCACGCATACGACCGGCGTGTACCAACCCTCGAATCGGCGGACTGAACGGAAAGATCGTTGCCGTTGGTGGAAGGAAGAATGTGTATGAACATATGAGGTCTCTAGCTTATTTCACGTGGGCTTCACCCGTTGCTTTGCAGCCGCGAATTATTCTTATGATACAACGAAATTGGATGAAACGAGCATTTGAAATGGATTGTTACTGTTTTAAATGAATGTATGGTAAACGCTAAAATTACGTTGGAATTGTATGATCAAATTGTGAATTGGAATATCCTTGTTTTGTATGGGTGATTTATCTGGATCTGATGTTCTTCTTCAAACACGATAAAAGTACGTCCACTTCACTTAAAATAATGTTAACCCGTTGACATACAATGACGTCTGGGAGACGTTAATGTGTTTTGAAATATTTCATACTTTGCAGAACTACTAATTGATTATTTTGTAATGTTATTTAATTATTGTCCATTAACATTATATATCAACCTGATTAAATGTTACATTGTAATGCGAATTTCAAAATAAAATATTCGCTTTCTAAGCTTGCGCATAACTGATCAATTGGGTCAAATTAAATGGTATCTTTCGAACGCATCGAATTTCGATTTATTTGTATGTCAAGGGGTTAAGTGAAATCGAAAAATTTCATTGCAAAGAAATTAAACATCATTTTATTGTGATATAATTGCATGCATAACTCGGCAGCATCGATTAATAAAATCGGTAAGAATTTATTTCATTCGGTTTTCAAAAGCTAGTAGAAAAACGTAGAATCGGTCATACGAATTACGAAGCGCAGACCTGTTCCACTGAAGTACTACTACTTCAGCTAATTGAACTATTTAAAGCACGGGAACATTCTAAACTATCTCAACTATCCAGAATCCTGCATAGTTCCTTGTTCAGCGTTATTCTTTTATTCTCTCCCTCTCCCTTCGATGTGAACGCTTTACTGTACAGCATGTTAAATAAGGCGATAATTGGAGTTTCAAAGCAACGCAGAAGTGAAAAATCTGAAGGCGATGAAGCAGCTTATTTTTTAAATTATAAATAATACAGATTGTATTATTAAACAAAAGTATTACACTGCACGTTGAATCTTTCAGGGAACAGAATAACGAGCAAATGATAAATTATTATGTTATTTCTATCTCTGAAGTGAAATCGTACTGAAAAATATTTATGTCCATCAATTCAAAATAAAATACAAATGCAGCAAGTATATATTGTTGTAATATGAAATGTTTATATTTAATCATTCAGGAAGCATCTACAATAATTTTTCAAACAAAAACAATATACAGAGGAATATAAACTTTTTGTGTAATAAAATGTTTGAGTTTAAATGTTAAATAAGGTTCATTGATTAAATATGCAAATAAACAAACACTTATCGCGTACGAAATTACTAGATATACGCCAGAGTGTTCGTACTTGGAATAATAATTTCGCTTGTGAATTGCTGTGTTTTTTTTTTTTTTTTACTGCTCAGAAACATCAACAGCACTCTACTCGGATGACTTTAAACCCCCTAAAAGTATATTCTATTGTTATTGCTGCGAAACTTTCCTCGTTTGATGCAATAAAGCGCATCGCGTTTTAAAATACTCGTTTATGCCTTTCTACTTTTTTTTATGATTGCATACTATGTGTAAATAACTGTACGTGCCTCTGCGGCCAGAATTCAGTTTCTCTGCCACGAATTTAAAATGCTGAAATCAATTGAATCGTTTTATTATTTTTATGTTCACACACTAGTACATTATTTTCGATATAACTTATATGAATTACAAATGATACAGTAATACGATATATATAATTAACGAAAAAAGTGATTCATTCATAATAAAAATCACTTTCACGACTGCGTAACACATTTCTTTTAAAATTGCTCCGAGTATATCGAGTCACGCGTTAAATTTTTAATTAAAGCGATTTTCAGCGAAAATTTCAGCGATCGTCGCTAAACATTAAAAGTATTCTCATTATCAAAGAATTTAATGCTTTTTAACGAAATTCAATCGCTCGTAATGTATTCGTCCCGAAATATCGTCGCTGATAACCACTTATACGCAGTTGATACAATGTTAATACCAGTATGAAGAAAATTATTATCTTCAACTTTCTTTTTCCAACGATACCCGGAAACAGAACTGCAGCGAAATTTGAGAAATAAACCAAAAAATTTAAGAGCATACTGTACTTTTAAAAATAAATAAAACACACGGACAGCAGAGGCCCGGAAATAAATCCTGCCGGTGAGACCAGCAATTTATTTTATCCAGATACATGAAAACTTTAGTTTATTTGTTTCAAATTAATGGTTAGGGGATTTACAACGACACGTAAAGAATGACTGTGAAACAATTCAACACAATCCGGATATTTTGCGCGATGCAGGCGATTTCCGAAATGTTTTAAATTTATATCGGGTTAGGAAGTGCATGGAATTTGCAAAAATACTACGTTGACCGAAGGCTCGTTTTGTTTGCGTGCTATTTCATTTAAAGCAGGTAAGAGTACGCTGTTTCGGTCCTTCCGACGGAAATGGCGAACAAACAAAGCAAAATGTTGCGGTAGGTACACAAACGGTAGTAAGATATTATATTTTCGCAAAGAAAATATTGCGGATTATCGTATAATGTTTTACGTGACTCGTGCCTATTACATGTTGTATAACAGAGTTTAGGAAAAATGTTCCCAAATCCGTGAATACGGTCGGATGTTATTTACCGTTGCTGACCGCTACAGGATAAAACCTCTGTACGGTAGTCACCGGCATACTGCAAAGTTTCGTGTATTCCTAAACCCTGGATGTAAAATATTTCACGTGTAAAATGATACTTTTCTACACCTCCAAGGCATTGAATGGACTTACTTACTTGCTACGCGTTTTCAAGTCCTGCGCCATTTAAAATTGTCGTACGTAACTCTTTAGCTCGAACAAAATTAATTACTCGCTTTAAAGAGACCCGGAAATCACGTCGCTACGATCAAACACTGGATGTAAAATATTTCACGTGTAAAATGAAACTTTTCTACACCTCCAAGGAATTGGATGGACTTACTTACTCGCTACACGTTTTCAAGTCCTGCGCCATTTAAAATCGTCGTATGTAACTCTTTAGCTCGAACAAAATTAATTACTCGCTTTAAAGAGACCCGGAAATCGCGTCGCTGCGATCAAACACTGGATGTAAAATATTTCACGTGTAAAATGATACTTTTCTACACCTCCAAGGCATTGGATGGACTTACTTAGTTGCTACACGCTTTGCCACCTCCAAGGAATTGGATGGATTTACTTACTTGCTACACGCTCTCAAGCCCTGCGCCATTTAAAATTGTCGTACGTAACTCTTTAGCTCGAACAAAATTAATTACTCGCTTTAAAGAGACCCGGAAATCACGTCGCTACGATCAAACACTGGATGTAAAATATTTCACGTGTAAAATGAAACTTTTCTACACCTCCAAGGAATTGGATGGACTTACTTACTCGCTACACGTTTTCAAGTCCTGCGCCATTTAAAATCGTCGTATGTAACTCTTTAGCTCGAACAAAATTAATTACTCGCTTTAAAGAGACCCGGAAATCACGTCGCTGCGATCAAACACTGGATGTAAAATATTGTACGTACAAAATGATACTTTTCTACGCCACCTCCAAGGCATTGGATGGACTTACTTACTTGCTACACGCTCTCAAGCCCTGCGCCATTTAAAATCGTCGTATGTAACTCTTTAGCTCGAACAAAATTAATTACTCGTTTTAAAGAGACCCGGAAATCACGTCGCTGCGATCAAACACTGGATGTAAAATATTGTACGTATAAAATGATACTTTTCTACGCCATCTCCAAGGCATTGGATGGATTTACTTATTTGCTACACGTTTTCAAGTCCTGCGCCATTTAAAATTGTCGTACGTAACTCTTTAGCTCACACAAAATTAATTACCCGTTTTAAAGAGACCCGGAAATCGCGTCGCTGCGATCAAACACTGGATGTAAAATATTGTACGTACAAAATGATACTTTTCTACGCCACCTCCAAGGAATTGGATGGATTTACTTATTTGCTACAAGTTTTCAAGTCCTGCGCCATTTAAAATTGTCGTACGTAACTCTTTAGCTCACACAAAATTAATTACCCGCTTTAAAGAGACGTGGAAATCGCGTCGCTGCGATTCAACCAACATCGATCAATTTCTTCACAATCCCGGCTCCTCTTCTATCCCTCCTTATTCTTATCGACATTTTAATATCGCGCGTCACAGTTCTGCGTCGCCGATGATTTATTCCGCCTCCCATAAATATCTCTCCCGCGTCGAACTTCTTCCGTTAAAATAAATCCAGGCCATGCAGGTCCGCTGTCAATTCTTCACACGCGCACACCTCAGGTTCATACCCGCGGCCGTTCAGCGTACATCCCACCGGTATTTTCCGCAAACAGGGACTATTCGTCGATGAAAATCGATACACGGGGGCCAGGACACTCGGCACACGTTTGGTAAACGAACGTACGCCGGTACGTGAGTCGCATATTTCAAAGCCTTCGACTGTACCCGGCAACAATGAAACGCAACTTGTTTTTTCATGCACAGCTTCCGTCGCCCATATTGGTCGGTTGTTTACAAAATGCTTTATGCACGCCTGGCAAATACGGAACGGGGTCTAATCGGTGAATACAAACAGTCGTGTTACACGACTCTACCCCGCAGGTTTCCTCCCTTTCTCATTCTCTCTCTCCCTCTCACCCTCACTCCCTCTCCTTCTCCCTTTCTTTCTTTCTCTCTCTCTCTCCCTCCCCCCTCTCTCACTCTTTCACTCTCTCTTTTTTTGTTTCTCTTTCTCTGTTTCTCTCTGTATTCCACTTCTTTTTTCAACCGCCCTCTGTTAACGTCTGCCCTCTCTCCCATTTTCCGATCCTCCCTCTCTCTTTCTCTGTCTCTCTCTTTCTTTCTCTGTATTTCTCTCTTTCACTCTCTCTTTGTTTCTTTCTCTTTCTCTGTCTCTCTCTCTCTGTATCCCACTTTTTTCTTCAACCGCCCTCTGTTAACGTCTGCCCTCTCTCCCGTTTTCCGATCGACCGCTCCAAATCGTTCTTGTCTCAATCGCGTCGATCGGGACGGAAGACAAACCGTGGAGGAGCCCGCCGCTCGCCGATTTCGCCTTTTGTCCGTGCACCGGAGACGATTTACGTCGATTCAAACGCGGAACGGTAAAAAGACACCGGGAAACTGGCACGGAACACAGAGAATATTTGTAACTCAAACTCTCCCGGGGAACACGGAATCCGATACTTCCGCGATTCCGTATTACGTTACTTGGGCTCACCGTTGCCGGCGAATTTCAGAAGTGAGTGCTACGGAAATTTGTATACCCCAGACGATAGACGCGAGAACGTTATTTCATTTAGCGGATAAAAGGGGAAGAGGAGAGCAGTTGCTGCGAGAATAAAATGGTTTTTTCGTGTACGGGACCGGAAATGGACTCGTCGGCTTTTATTCCGTTATCGAACGTTGTTTCGCTCGATTTGAACGATGATCGACGATCGCGGATCATCGGTCGGATCGTAACTTTCTCAAGCCACTTAACACTATTCCTACCACAACCGGTCAAATGACCGTTTTTAAAATTTCGATTAGAATTTCATAGATACAACCTAATTGAATCGCCTTTAAACTTTAAACTTTTTCTCAAATATACGCATAATACATTTTTCAATAGTCACTTATTTT
The DNA here is from genome assembly GCA_033822845.1 of Tetrapedia diversipes. NCBI lineage: Eukaryota > Metazoa > Arthropoda > Insecta > Hymenoptera > Apidae > Tetrapedia > Tetrapedia diversipes. The sequence continues at coordinate 173,754 of JAOPTO010001065.1, read as the reverse complement.
TTCATTGTTTATTTTTTGAGAAAAATTTGTAGTCTGTCTTACGTGGGAATGTGGTGGTAGGGATAGGTATACGTGAATTGTCGGTAGGAATAGTGTTAACCCTTTCACGTACAAATAAGACCTTGATGCCACCGAAAAATACTATTTAATTTCGCCTAACTGATGAACTGTTATGTGGAAGCTGAAAAAGAGTACATCTTATTCTGAAATTCAGATTTCTATGTAACATTTAATCAGATTGATGCATAATGTTAACGAAGATCAACTAAATAACATTGAAAAATAATAATTTAATAGTTCTATGAAGTATGAGATATTTCGAAATATTTTGGAATATGTAAAGGAACTAGACATTTCTTGTACTACCCAATTGTTCCACTTCTTATATTATATTTTATGTACACGCGGCAGCTCTTTGTAGGAAATTCCTTTTTATTATGCCGTGTGGAACTTCTCGAATAGTATAAACAAACGAGAATCAACGCACGAGTGAAGCAACTAAGTAATCTAATAGTGTACTGCAAAGTGTTTGCTGAAAACAGCTCTTGACAAAGTCAGACTCGTCAAAGTCTACAGTGGCACACGAAATGAATGACAACCCTAACTCGTCATTGTATGTAAGGGGATTAAGGAGGTTCTCTCCACGGAAAATCTAAAACTCTTTCTAATGTTTACAAACATTCACAGGTATATGTATATTTCTTTGACAGACGGTACAGAAACACACACACACACACATCCACTCTCACATTTCGAAAGCTAGAGTAACGCTTTACCCTTATCCCCCTTTCTAACTTTCTTTTGCTTTTCTAACCCCCTTTCAGTCTTCTCCTTTCGCGGTTCGGATGAAGATATAAATACATGGTTCGTCAACGCAAACAGGGCTGGTAGAAGTGCGTCAATCTAGATATTGAACGGCCAGATATCGAGCGTGGAAAATATTTGCAATGAAAACTTCTGAGAAAAGCGGTATTCAGGCTGTTTGCATTTCCGCGGCGCCCTCTCCACCGTTTCGCCTCCCTCCCACCTCGTGAAGCTACTTTCACGAAAATCGTCGAACTTTGGAACCGATCGTCGTGAAAACTTGTATGCTTTCCTATCTCGTGAGAAATAACTTATCCGTGCAGCTCCTTAACAAATGATTCCCTGGCACCTGACAAATTTTGTTTATTTATTTGCCTTGGGGATAGGAGTAGAAGCGTGAACTTTTTCGCGAGGATTTGGTAGAATATCGGTTTTCATTGAAAGCCAAGAAGCACGGCGGTAAAAATATACTCGTGGGTACTGGTATTTCGAAAAGATACTCGATATAGGGACACTGAAACTTTTTATTTGTTTGGAATAATAAAAGTACATGCAAGCGAAAAGAATTTATATTATATTCGTTAACGGAAAGGCACTGGAAACTTTTATTTCCGCTTCAGTAGTATAACTCAAGCATATTGGCGTTCAAGAATCAGCTTTTAACCTTCGTTTAACCCAGGGCTTCTTAAACTTTTGTCATTCACGACCCCATTTATGATTGCGAGTTTCTTGACGACCCCATACAAATGTAAAAGAAAAATAAATTAATATTTTTTGTTGATTTATTTATTAGGTAACAATATACATATACATATGAAAATATATAGTTTTAGAATTGGTTTTGAAACATACAAAAATCTAAAATTAAAAATTGCAGAATTTTGCTACGCGACCCCAAATGGGGTCGCGACCCATAGTTTAAGAAGCCCTGGTTTAACCGATGCTCGTGAAAAGTTTTATAAAATAATGAATAAAGCGGAGGAATTATTTTATATTATATGGATGCACACGGTTTTATGTCAAATTATTATCTGAAAAAATGCCCCTACACTTTAACATTAATTTTCTGCGACGAGTTTCAGTTACGGCAAACCTATTTACGTTCACGTTATCAAAATTAGATTTTAAGTTTTCAATATCATAAATTGCTGTTACCTAGAACGACCAACATACTCCGACGACAATTAACTGGGATAGACTGTGAGCTTGAAATACTTTCAAGCTAATTAACACGTCCAAACGCTTCGTTCAATTTTACAGTATCGACAACGAATTAATCGATGCTGTAACGAAACATCAGAAATTAATATCTATGGAGTGTATTATACAGAAAATGTTGTTTCGCAACACTTGCTTCAAGAAAGCCTAGCATAACGTTGACGGGTTGATCCATGGATCGATGTATTATTCTGTTCGCAATCTTTTCATCGACCAGCAAACCTCTTATCCCTGTGACCGCGAAAGAAAACAGCAACCACGCCCCGACCGACAAAGGGATCCGTTCCGTTCGAGATTTTAAAGTATCCTCCTCGATGCTCGATATGGAAAGTTAGCGTGGAGCGGTCTGTAAAAGGATCAAAACTTAAATGAAGTTAGCGCGTCGGATAGAGAATTCCAGGAGAGCGGAAAGGAAACACGAGGGCGAAGGAAGGTACGGGGCGTCGAAGGGGAGGGTAAAGATTCTACCACCTTCAGCTTCCCCCTTTTCCCAGTCCCTCTTATCAGCGAGCCTTTTATTTCATCCGCTTTCCGCGGTAGACCAAGCTTTAAATAATATTTTGCAAAACAGTCGACGCGGAAGAGCGCCATTACTCCGTTTTCGTGGAGCGTTCCGCTCAGACCGTCGTCTCTCCGTCTCGGTTTTCGCACAATTTCATTCCTATTCAATCCCCCCGACCCCCGTGCCGTTTCCCGGAGTCCATTAAGACGGTTACATCTTTCCGTACAATTTGTTTTGCCTTTGCTTTCCGAACGCCGCGTCGGCGATCCCGCGGAGAACCGACTCGACTCGATGCGACGCTACGGCAGTGTCACGGGATAATTATCGATGAAAGGAAGGAAAATAGGATTTTCTTTCTTTAGATTCCGTAGAACGTTAAGGGCACGAAGACTGTTGTAAAATGATAACACAGAGATATGTTTCATGGTTTTTAATTTTTTCACTTCATACATTCGCTCTACTTATAATATCTCTTTCACGCATACTGAGCGTCATTTCTGCTAGGCTCGCTTCTTTCTTCGTCATTTATTTATATCAGCTATTAGAATACACATTCTATATGGGCTCATGTGTTAACACGTAGTGCGGTTCAGTCGTAATGAGGGCTTTTCCGTTGAAAAGACCTCCTAAAACTCGTTTGAGGATAATTGGCCATTTTCGTTTTAGTCTTCTATTGTTGTGTTCGTCTGTGAGCAGTATACTCAGAAGATTTGTGTGTTCACTTAATTTGGTAAAGTGTCTTCTACTTCTTTATATTTGCTCACACACTCACATACACATACACACACAGCACTGTGAACATTGGTTGCTTCGCTCGTCAATTGTCAATCTACGAAGACGAAGTATGACGTTTGATTCCTAGCAGCAGTCTGACTTGATCTTCATTAGGTTTTTATACCCAGAAAACGGGGGTACTTACGTGGTTTTGGTCACGAAGTTATTAGCAATGGGGACTGATTCAATAGATAACTGATATCGTATGGCAACTAGGCTGTGACACAGAGGATGAATCAGTGGGTAAAGGCTGTCGCCCAGAGATTAAGCTGGTTCACAGCAGAAACGCGTCGGAACGGAGTAATCGCGGGACCTCGTGAAAAGTTCCCAGCTACGGTGTTCCAGCGAGGCGTCGAGAACGGAAAGGGTTTCAAAGGAAGAACGAAAGGCGGCCTGATCAGTTCCGAATTGAGGAGGAAAAGTTTCGCCGGATGCAGCGAGGGACGACGAAGTCACCGGCTATTGATTGATGGCTGATTCGTGCCACGGTGTTTTCGCGATTTCCAGTTGACTAAAGCAGGTTTAAAAACTTCGTTTAATCTTATTAAATGGGATCGATAGTGATTTCGTGAGCGACGGAATAATATTTCAAGCAATAACCTTGTCGATAGGACAACAGTTTCCTGACTGTGATAGAAACATAAAAGTCGAAAATGATCTTAGCGATCTTAACCGACCGAACGAGATCTCCCATCTTTTCCTCAACAAAGTGCTGCAATTGATTCTGTTTGTTTTTTTTATTAGTTAGTCTTGAACAATTACTGTTCATAGTTCATCAAATTGATTTTCTGCTTTTCCAACGTACAATTTTTAATAAATTCAACGCTAGCTGAAGACCAACTGATAACAAAAGTAAATAAAATCAATGGCACAGCTTTGTCGAGGAAAAAATGAAAGATCGGTTGGCCAAGTGTTAAAGAAACGAACAAAATTCGTAGTCATAAGTCAACGTGAACTTCGCTGTCACAAGTTTATGCATTTATTTATGCGTTCACGCCTAGTCGTGCAGAAATGACTAAAAGTCTTATATTAATGCATCGATTAACTCGAGCAAGCGCTCTCGAAGGAATTCCAGCGGATTAACTTTACATATATAATAGTTCAGCATCAAATACGTGATAGTTCATGTTGAATCCAAAGTATTCCCTATTAATCGATTCATCCTGAACACATTCTGGTCGCATTAAGATACAGCGTTTTTCATTTTCATCTCGCAGGACCTGCAGATAACTCATTCATCTCCTCGACAACCTTATTTTTCTGTCGATTCCGATTCGTCGTCGATACTGTAACGAAAGCTTAAACACAACTGAATCATTTACCGGCCGATTTCTCGCGCTTCGTTCTTCGTATTAATTATGGCCGTCCATTATATTGGAAGATATTCAAAGAAGGACAGGAAGACGGAAGAGGAGAAGGTGGAAGGAAGGAACAAACAAAGGAAGAAGGACAAAGAAGCGAGGAGAAAGAGAGAGAGAGAGAGAGGAATTGGGTGCAAAGAACGGGAACAGACAAAGCTATTTCCTCTCGGAATAACGCTTTGCCGGCGAACCTGAGACAGAAGTGGAAAGACTCTAATACACCGAGCGGGCTGCAATCAGAAAGCCAAGTTCTCTCTATTCGTCTCTCGCTTTGATGCCTACGTAGATCCGTGACATATCTACCTTCTCCCCGTTCATGTGCCCTTTGACATGCAGAATCCGTTCGCTGCCATTCATATCAGATTAATTATAGCGAGGGTGAAAGGCAGACCTCGGAAAATTAAAATGCTATCTTGCCATTTGCCAGGTGAAACCTTCGACGACTCGCGTAAGGAGAGGAAGTCTTATTTTGAATGAATCTTCTTTTAACATCGAGACAGACGTTTCATGGTTCAAACATTTTCTTTGATTTAAAATTGACCTGAAGTTTTGAATAAATGTTATTCGAGGGATTCCAAAAACGAAATAATTTTCTGAACCTACTGAAAAGTGATCTCTGTAGTAAAGGGAACCGCTCGAAAGAAATGATAGATCTTTACGTTATCCTGAATATTCCGGAAGCAGTAAAAGACAGAGATAAAAGTTAAGTTCAAAGTTTCATGGTTTTTATACTCGGCAAAGGTCACGAAACGTATGTAAGTATGGTTCGACTGTAGATGTACTTCAGTGGTTGATCGTGTTAAAAAATTGTCAGTAGAATAACTTTGAATAAAGGGTATGAAATATATTGCAAAACTTAGTTATAAAATACCTTATTCAAACGTAACTAGAAATATTTAACTTAGAAATGTTTAGAAACTTTTTTTACTCAAAACGTGTTAGAAACTGTTTTGATATTGTATCAACGTTACACGTTCAATCTGGCTTTTTGTCGATAATAGTGACGTACCATTTTTTTAAACCGTGCTGCGTAAAATGTGCAAGTTAAAAGGGTGCACTCAAATGTCTCGCTTACTTTGAAAGGTGTGAAAATACTGTTAAAGGAGCACGCGATGCGATAGGGAAAAAAATTTGCTTATAGTCATTTTATCTTTGAAATCTGGTATTCAATTCAGATCCTTTTTGTATTGGAGCCTGTATTCTCTATTAACAAGTTTCATAGAATTATCCGTATATAGATAAAATATATTTTAAACTTGAACAAAATGCAACGAATCCATGCAATTTTTCTGAACGATCTTTGGTTTCCAGACGTCTCTTCCTAAATAAAAATCCAGCTTCGACGAACAACTAACACACATTTCACGTTCACCTCCACTTCTAAGTTCAAGCACATTTTACCATTTCCGCGTAGGTTTCATTTATTACGTACCTACACCCTATGAAATTCTATACGTAACGTCCACAGTCTAACGATAAACATTCAAGTAGCGCCCAAGAACTTCAACATCGAAGCAAACACGCCAGCCAGAATATTAAGCCGGGGCTTTTGAAAACGGAACGAAAACCGGCATCAACGTCAAAAGAAGCTCGGTTATAAATTAGTTGACAGAGGAGCCACGATACACCCGGGCGCATTGTCTTCGTGCGCTCATAATTCAGCTCGGATGGGTCCTAACTCAAACAACCGCGGCGTCTCGCTTTCAGCCACCCGCCCGCCAGGGGTCGCGTGATCGAATTTCAATTTACCTCTGGTCTGGTCCCGAAGTCGAAGTTGGCCGGAACCCGTCCCCGGGCTCCCGGGAACTTAATAAAAAGGATAACCGCGGAAAGATTTCCGCGAGGCACTCCTGTGACTTCCACGGGAGCGCAACTCGGTCTGCCCAGCGATTGCTACAGAGATCGTCGCTTCCAGGTCGTCGCTTTACACCGAAACACTTTCTCGGGCCCCGGTGCGCGGCTCGACGACGGGAATCCGATAAAAGTTCCGTGGATTATCCGGAGTAGCAGGGCGGAGAAGGTGGGGATCGAAGTTGGCCGTAACAGCAGCGCGAGCATATTGACCACCGGCAGCTACTGGGAATAATGACGACACGGGTGAGGAGCTGGGGGGAGAGGAAATCTATCGCGACCTTTTCCTAGAGTTATCGCCATCGGTTAGCTCCGAAACCGCGGGTCATCACGATCCTGCCCACGTTCAGGAGAGAGACGAACGGTGAGCGAGAGATCGGGTTAACCCTTTCGCTTCGACAGTCTTTCCCGTCGAAGTGCCGCCACTGAACAGAAGCACACGCCAGAAACGTGTACAGCGCGCGTGGTTTTTGTATACAGGCGCCCCTCGACTTTCGTACACAATTGATCCCTGAAAGTAGAATGTTCGAAAGTAGATGGATGTAAAAAAATATGCTCCAAAAATTGTGTTTCGAAGTACTGATCGGAACAACATTGTTGTCTGATGGCTAAAGTCTGATGTTCTCTGAGAGGGAGCAGCCTGCTCGAATCACGATCTCCCCTCAGAGGAGACATCCGACAGTAAAAGATTAAAAACTTGAATTTTCAGAAATGTGAAAAATAGCGAATTGTGTGAAAGTAGAATGTGCGAAAGTCTAGACGCGCCTGTATACATTTTTCTAAGTCTTGAATAACAACTGTACTTAACGAAACAATCGTTGCTCTAATGTAACAAGTATAGTTCGCGTTTTTAATATGACCGCCACACAGCGGCGTTCCAGTTAGCTACTGACTGAGTCACATCGATAGGCGGGAAATTAGAATCCCAACAACAGAGAGCGAGTGATCGACGAAGAGAGACCTGGTGAAGCTGCAGGAAGAAGGGAGAGGGGTTGACGACAACGATGCTTGTACATGACCCGTGCGAGGGGAAAGGAGGGACCGGTTATTAGCTCGATACTGGGGGGCCCGTATAGCAACGTGGACACAGTGGCGCTACCGAATCCTGCGGTAATTACCGTGCACGCGCGGTAATTTAGATCCTTCCCGGAGGGATTTACGCAAGAAGGAGGAGCGAGGGAACGGGGGACCGGGTAAGCTGGAAAAAAGACGCTTAAGCTCATTGGTTTTAATCGCGATTCGATGAACACCTTGGAGACGGCGTCCCAAGGACGTGGCTACGTGGAACTTGTTCCTCTTGAAGGGTTCTAGGGGGAGTTTTGAGCGCGATGTTCCTCGTAGGAATTAATTCGAAGTGTTCTTTGGTCGAAAATGCTTGCGTGTAATGGCTAATTTTGTAGCAGGTTTCGGGGTTTGCTTGGAATTTCGCGGGACGAGATAGAACAGGCATTTGGGGAACGAGAAAATTAGAGTGGTTCTTAAAATGTAAATTGAATGGGTGCATTACGTTTTATAACTCGTTGGCAACTTTTATCCGGTGATACCATATCGATTTCTCTCGACTAATGAAGGTAGTAATCGAAGCTTAAAATAAATCATCGTTGATCGCGTATCGATTATGTGTAACAACATGGTCGCGTAAGAATTGTAACTCTTGTCGGGGACAGAGTTCGCAGGATTTTTGAGAGGGACGGTTGGTAGAGCGCGGTAAATTCTTGTGCTTCCCGCGAGCTTGCGTCAGGAAATGAAGCGCTTCCGTGGGCTGTTGCGAATTCCGCGTGAAAACGCGTAATGCAATACAACCTTCGGGCGACGCTGTTGTTCCAGCCACGGAGCCCGGGAAAAGTGTCTTTCCGGTTGCCTCGGGGAATATCTTGATTTCGATAGAACTTCGTGCGAATGGTAAACATACTCGAACATGTAAGAAGTTTTCTCTCTACAGTGTTACCAGATCAAACACCATAAAACGAAGGAGAATTTAAGAAAAGAAATGCGATTAATAATTTTTCCACAAACCGTAATTTTCGTTTCAATCCCTGACGTTTCAATTCTCTCGCGAAATAATTCTCAAACCTTGAAACAGTTCGTGCCGTAATTTGATTCTCACCGGTATAAAATTACTCTGCGCCGATTCACCGGTGGAAATTGTAAACGTGTGTACACCGACAACCGACTCCGTACCGAAAAACGGCAACAGCAATAAACCGGGGCTGTAGGGTGGAAACGATTGTAAACACTTAGAAAAGCCCGGGGAGAATGTAACGTGGGAATAAAGAACGACGGGAACATGGGGAAAAAATGAAGCCTCCAGGAAACTGTCTCCGCTTTATTTCCGCTCACGGTAATTCCCAGGAAGCTACGCGCCGCGACGTTACATAAAGTGATCCACGTCAGGCAACAAAACCACGAAAAAAAAAAAAAGAAGAAAAAAGAATAGAATGACGATGCTTCGGTAGTAAACGGCGTTCTTTCACGTCGTGAGACGCGTCGCAACGCAATCACGAGATATACGAGGCCCATGATTCGCCGATTGATCGGCACAATGAAGGCTTATTACAGTCTTCGTCGGCCGAGAAACGATTGCCTCCGCAGCCGATTTCAATGAGCCCCTTTTCTTTAGCCGCGAACGGAACGTTTACCGGGCGCTACCCTTGACAAACGACGGAATTAATCCCGGGCCATCGCCCAAGAACCGGTACGTATAAATTGTTTCAATTATCTCGCTGAAATATCACGTTGCTCCGGGTTAAAAACCGATTGTTCCGCCCCGGGAACGATAAATCGCGCGTCGCGCGATCTACAATAGCCGAGGCTGTGATAATGGCTACTCGTTGGGGGGGCGGAGGGGGCACGGTTATAGTACTCTGAATTAGAGCACGGTGAAATGTTCTGTACGAAGGTGGTATCGAGTAGGTATCCCGGACAGTGTAACGAGTATTGCGCTATATCGTTTGAAAGTGGAGTAAGTGGAGAATTCGCGGAAAGAATTTATGTTAGCAGCGGATACGATTTTCAACGAGTACCAAAGATTTGTTGGTCGCGCGATGAATTTTAATGGCCCTCGATGGTTTAAGATTAGGGGTTTTTTTTAATGATTTTTCGATATATAACACGGTTTTCGTTTCCTACCAATTTCAGCGGTCTACAATTTCTTAGTACGGCTCCCTGGCGTGTTAAAGGAGAGAATGGCGTGAGCTTTTACCTTTAACCATATCTACAATTTTACAACCTCTTACCGAGATTTCCAGCACGTGGTATTCTACTTTTAAGACCTGCAAAGTAATCGTATTTTTGGTATCCTTAAAACTAGGATAACCTTGTTTCCCATGCGATGAGACGGAAACTCATTGAAACAATGTATAATTACACATCTCACGTGAAACACAAAACTAAAGCTAGGATAACCTAGTTTCCCATGCGATGAGACAGAAACTCATTGAAACAATGTATAATTACACATCTCACGTGAAACACAAATCTCTGTTATATTTCAGTACCGAACTGTAAATCAGAAGAAATCTCTGGTCAGCTTAAAATTTCGAAGATGCCTCCACCTTATACTTGTCGTGATAACTGCTTAAAAAAAATACTCACCTGGAAAGATATCAATACACCATCCTGAACATTTCTCCAGCAATCACCAACCATACACTTAATATTTCGCGTATTCAAAGCAAACGATGCACCAAAGATACATTGAAAAGTGTCGATGCCGCCACGGTCCCTACGCGAGAATATGTTCGAACCGTGTCGAAAAGTTTGCAGCTAAGCAGGGCCATTTCTCAAGTTTACCCCTGGAAAAGGAGCAGCCTCTGACCCGTGCGCGAGGAACTACCGCATTTTGGTAGCACGATCTCCCGTAGACGTGGCAATGCTTGCAGGGGCAAGGGAGAGTCAGAACGATAGGTAACATCCCCCGGGCGAAGAAGACGCATCGAAGCGTGAACGTCGAAATCGATGCGAAGTGAATGGTACCTACGAAGGAGGCGGAGGAAAGTTTAAAGAACGCTCTCGTCGGAAAGAGCGGCCTCGACGGTGGTACCGTTCCGCTGAAAGGACAGCCACCGAGCAAGACGGACGGCGTTGGAGCGCGGCACCGGGAACCAACCGAGGGTGAGACAAAGTAAATCTTAAGCAAAGGGCTCACGGGCACACGGGCTCTGGCCACTCGATAGTTTCTCGCCCTGGAAACGAGCTTCGGCAAGGAAATCGAATGTGGTTAATTGAACAGGGTGAAACTAACATGTGGAGGAACTTGCGATTATTTAGTATTTTGCAGGAAACTTAATTTATTAACCCTTTGCACTCGAGAGGCGACTGTTAGTTGTCTAATGATGCTAACTTCAAAAATTTAAAAATTCGAAATATTTACTAAGATTAGCCTGTATTAAACGTCATTTAGTTTAGTTAAGTCGTATTCTAAAATTTACATATATGACTATTTAATCTCTGAGTCTGACTAGTCTGAAATGAAAAAAAAGGTCTGAAAATTTGCAAAACTGTCATTTGGTGACTAATAGTCACCTTTCGAGCGCAAAGGGTTAAAAATATTCAGGAATTACAGATTTGAAAATTGTTAAACGTTGTCGTTGGTACCTTAATCTACTATACTGCCTACTATCTTTTAGTAGGATTTAAAAAATGTAGGTGCAAGGATTAAGTGGCTTTCAAGAAAAGGTTGAACGATTTTCTTCGAAAAACAAGTTTCAAATTATATTATGACGTCACAAATGATTAACTAGATGCGTAAAATCAATTTTCACGCTATTGCAATAATTCTGGCGAATACGTTCACCGATAAGGCTAATTTGGATGCTGAAAAGCGTACGCGAGCAATATCTGTGGAAGTTTGCCACATCATTCCAAACGATTCAGCACGGCAAAGCATCCTCATCCGTTACCTTCGATCGTGATTAGTTTTCAGGTTCCCGCGGACGTCTGCGTTGATCCACGTCGCAGGCTCTGCTTGCTGTGTGCGAGCTGGATCGTGAGAAGAGACCGGGAAACGAGGGTGCACCTGCTGGAGCCAATGAATTATGGCCACTGCTGATGCATCGTCTGCGGCCTCAAGTGCAGCCAGCGTAGCGAGAGCCGGTCATCAAAACAAATCCTGCCACTGACTCGTCGATACTCCATTAATGGCGATATCACCGAACTTTTATCGTGAAAATAGCCAGAAGTATAGTCCAGCGAAAAGCATTTTATTTTAATAGTTATTATTAATGGTTAAGCCTACGTGAATTAACACACTTAATTATGTCCAACGTCCAAAAATTCTGTTGTATATACTTTCGTAAAAAATGGACTACTTGTCCGTCAAATAAAGATTATTATATGTTGTTGTAATATATTATATTATATTATATAAAAATGTCGGAGGTACCATTGTAATTAATCGATTAGATTTCATGTAACTACAGTGGCTCCAAAAAGTATTCGTACACTGTATTATAAGGAAATTCATCTACTTCTGAAATTCTGATTTCAATGAAACTTTATCCATGTACAGAGCATGGTGTGTCCTTCGTGGAGCAATTTTTTTTGCGGCAAAATATCTTTTAAGGGGGTTGGTAACGAATCTCAACATTTCAGCGGTTTTTCACGCTTTGAATACAAGCTTTCCTGTGTTCTTTTTTTTATGGTAGGGCGATAGGGTATTAAAAATTAAACATTTCCTATTTGAAAGGTTTTGCTTCATCAAGTAGTATTACAAAGTTATCTTTAAAAAATGAGAAAAAACTCAGAAACTTCAACGCTGGTTTCACCCCTTTAAAATGGCATTTAGATGAAAATAAGAGATTAATTCACACGTATACCATTACGATCTACATACCCACAAAGTTTTGTCAAACACTTCTATCAGACTCAGAATTTCAGTGTTAAACGAATTTATTTGTGACATAGTGTGCGAATACTTTTTGGAGCCACTGTACATACTTTCATGGGAAACGGGTAAAGAAACGGAATTTATACAGCCATTCATGTCATTTCGCAATTTATTAGTTATTATGAATTTGTTAAATAAAAATTTAGGTATGTTTTAAATAAATGGCGACAATAGGGGAAAGAAGCAGCGTGATAGTGTTAACAACCGTTTCCTCTTTCGCGATAAATATTCCTACGGTTTATTAATAGGTGTATCAATCTTTCTCGTGGAGTTCCTCTTAATTACGAAAGAGAATTAGAGGATAACTGTAACAACGAATTATAAATCTGACTGTTTTTGCCTTCCGAGAATTTGGAACCTCTCCAGAATTACTCTGAGCAGTTAAGTACCGTTGGCCTCCCGAAGCAAACAGCTTCTTTATTTCCAAGTTTCGCGATTGGATATAAAGTACTTCCACCGATTTATGTGTTGATGCTGGAACTAGTGTGAATCATGCAACTCTGCATAACGAACGCTCTCTAATATGAAAAGAACTTCACTGGGACGTAGGATGTTGCAATAATTGTTTCCTGCACTTTGAAGAACTTTTTAATTAGTACTTTTTCGCTACAATTTCCAGGACCAAGCATCTTTCTACAACTTTTTAATTATACTGTACTATCAGATACTTTGGACACTTGTAGAAAAGGGCAGTTTTGAGTTAGATTTCTTCACTAAATCGATCAATTCTTTTTGTAAACTGTTATCTAAATTGGACTAATTTACTACATTATTGCATTACGCATTTTATTTTATATTTTATTTATTTTATTCTATTTTGTGGTCATTATTCATTCTTATTGTATATGCAATGTCTTCCGTTTTAAATTTGTACACTCTACATATGTACACTAATGGGTGTTACCTGTAAATTATTTAAATAAATAAATTATGAAATACAAAGGTGTTTGAACCGAAACAGCAAACACTTTTTCAATCCAACTGCAGGATTTACATGAAGAATTTAATTTACTCGCTCTGATAACCTACACACTTGATGCCTGTTGAAAGTGAGAAGAGGAATACGTGTTACGATCCAATTCGAGTAACCGTAATCGATTAACTGTACTTAACGCTTGATTCAGGGCTTAATGGGTTCTGCAGCTCTTATCGGATACCAATAGCCACTTGAACGCGATTGGATCGGCGCGCAATTCATAAAAAATTCAAAGTGCATGTGTCCCCGTGATAATGCGTGAAATGAAGAACAGAGTGCGAGGAACGGAAACGTACGAGATATTAACCCCTCTTGGCTTATAACCGTAACTCACGCTTTAATCTCGATACCAACTGTAGCTACGATTTGTGAGACCGAGAATGAACAAAATAAAAATCACCGGGCAATACCTCAGTGAATTACGCTCGATTTGATGCCAAGATAACATATAAATATCCGGACGTTAGTGAATTCACTTTTTATTCCTAAACACGTTTATTGCATTAGACTTTTAGAAAAATGAAAAAGAAAGGAAGGATACTAAAACATAGTTTAGGATTTACGGATGTGTTTCTGAACTGGCATTAAAGCACTAGTACTAACAAAAGATAAACTATGTTTGTTATTAGTTAGAAAAACAAAATTTCTTTCAGAAATGATTCCGATTACCCGATGAGAACCGCAGAGGTGCCCACCAGGGTGGTTAGCTGCTAACTACATCCGAGTGTCCATTTTCTCGCTACCGTCTCAAAGGGACACGGCATAAAAACTATAATATAAGGAAACCTGGGGAAATTGGGAAAAAATTCTAGGATCATTTTGGTTTTAATGTTAATACTCTACCACTTTTTAAGTTTGCTGAAACTATTTAGTACGGTGCCTGTGATAAATGGTCGCTACGCAGATGATTGTCCTAATCCTATTACGAACGAAACCGTGTCATGGTCATTGATAATTTTTAAGGTGGAGTAAATGTAGCAGAGCGCGGTTTTCCTTTCACAGTGATTTAATTTTACTTTTATATAGCGACAGACTTGTTATATGTACACGTGCTTACTTTCTAAAGGATATTTCTAGATTATGAGTTATGATTACAAATGATACCTTATTTTTTTATTCACCTTTAATTAGACATATATATATGCATATAAAGATTCAGCAGTTATACTAGAACAGTCATTAAGAAAAAATTACAGAGCAAAGAATCAACGTCGACATCCGGAACGATTCCAGCGTAACGAGGCCGATTCCGAGAGCTACAGAAGCATTTAGTACGGGAAAATATGTATTGGCACGGGCCCGTGGCGGGTTTTATTACAAAATATATCGCGGTGAATCGCAGGTGTGTAAATAATTAGAACGCGTGTACCCGGCAAAACAGAAATGTCCGTGGGGGAGGGCAATTCCGGCGTCGTCGTGTAATGCAACACACAGCTGTCAGCAATTGATTTGTTTATAGCCAGGGGCAAGCTTTTGCTTTTGTACAGTCGGGGAATGTATGGCTGTGCCAATTTCATATGGCTCCAATTTATTCTTACCGCTCAGACACGTACATCCATTAGCGGCGCGAAACGTTGTCGAAAGATAAATGAAAATTAACAAATTGTTGTACACGGTCGTACACGGAGTCTATACCACCTCTCGACCTCCTCCTTTCTCCCCTCCACCGGAATCAAATTGTTTTTCTGGTAATAAATTGTCGAAAAATTGGATAATTTATGATACATGAAATTTCACTTTCCGTTCGTAAAAATTAATACACCTGCGCCTTTAATTAACGTAACTTTATCAATTAAAACGTGTGTCATTTGGGAACCAATTATTTTCATCAACGAGGCGCTGCGCTGATAATTCAATTTTTATAAACAAAATTGGATTCGATTCGCTTTATGAGGTTAAGGAACACGTTTTGCGTTGCTTTTCATTAAGAAATGTTTCGTGTTAGAAAATGGTAATTGATTCCGGTAATAAACACAGCTGTCGATTAATAATTAACGATGTCTGTTGCAGAATTTTTAGATATTTAATTACGTATTCCATTCGTTACGATAAATGTCTCGATATTATGATACTCGGATGAATGTTTCGATGTTGATACATTTCAATAGCAGAAATTGCCGCCTCTACTAATTATAAAATCTTCACGTCACAACAAAATGTTCTGTCATCTACAGTCGAAAACGATTAACAAAGCAATCGTACTGTTAGCTGAAAAACTCGACTGTCCGTGCTGCCGGTTCTCCAATTAGCGCGATTTCGTCACAAGTGGGGCGAAACGATTTATTTGGAACACGTGCACGCGTATTCATTCTCAAAAAATAAATTAAAGCAGTAGTTTTCGTCGAAACATTGACAGTACTTAACTCTTTGTTTCTGTCGCTGCAAATGTCTCGATGTACCTCGGTTCATCAGCCGTTTAACAAGTTGCAGCGAGGAACAACAAAAGGCAGTAACGCGGAAGTAGAATGAAGTACATAACATTAAGAAATTCTAACTAGCTACAGAATGAGACCAAGTAACTTTATAGAAAGTACGTGCTGCAAAACAGTAGCGAAGTTCACAGTGTCTCTGTTCCCTCGAAACTTCAGAATAGCTGACATGATTAGACCCGCACACTGTACTCTTAACGGTTACGACACATTTATCTCTTCAAGCTGATGAAATTGAATAGATTCCATTGCTCTTGCTCAACAAACGAAAACGACTTTACTATTACAAGCAATGGTGAAGATGAAACGTTAACTAAGAATTAGGTGGAATTAGGTTTCTCTTACGAGTTTGTGTATTTTAAAATTTAATTTAATTCCGATACCGACATATTTATTTCCATTTAAGCAACAATCGCATTACTGACGAATACCTAATATCACAAACTAATTATTAACGATCGATTTGTGGTGACATGGAAACTCTGCGAGTACTTTAAGGAGCTGCATCAAAGAGATTACAATAGGGCCTGCGTGTGAGCCCGTCCTTCGACCCAAACGGCCAGTCGCCTCTTATCGCTGCTTGGAATAAAGTACGAGAGTTTGATTGCAGCCTTACAGAATCTGGAAAACACTCGCAGAGTCATTTGCATGTCTCCACATTTCCCCCTCTCGACCATCCCAAAGAATATAAAAAGTTAAACTTTCCTGGGGCTCAAGACACAGTCAATCAGCCCCTTACCAGCATAATACATCAAACCGACGGTATATCAGAACAATAAATAAAGATTCTACAGATCATTCCTGTATAATCATCTTCAACAGAAGCGCACACAAAAGCTCGAGCCGCTATTTTCCATAACCCACATACTCGAGTTCCATCGTACGCGAATCGATTCGTAAATTCAATGAACCGGTTGATAATCGGCAGTGTGGATCATTGAGTTCCCCGCGGACAATTAGCGAGTTCACTGTGGCTTCGGTTACACCTCGCAACGAAGTTTCTATATTGTGCCATAAAAGAGACCTGTGACGTAAACCAAGATAATGGGCCGACTTGGTCCACTTAAGAACACCGGGAGGGGGAGGAGGGAACTTACGACGCGTGTGCACGGGGGCGAGGCAGAAACGGGCCGCCGACTCGTAACACTTGCAGCCGAAGGGTTCAAGTACGGTCCAATTTATGTGTGTGCCATATTACCGGCGACGTGTTACGACCCGGAAGCCCGCAATACAAGACGACAAGTCTATAAGCCGCGGCCGAACTTGCCCGCAACACTTTAAATTACATACGACCACCGTGCCTTACCCGTGCGTCCCAAAGTGTCAAACGCCGGCTGAATGTTATTACGGTAATTGTACGAGCCGAGCCGTGGTCCGGTTAATTTCGTTAGTTGTCCAGGCGACTGTCTCGTCGGCTTGTTCAATTTGTTTTGAGCGTGTTTGCCACCGCGATTATATCGTAGAAAAAAGGTCTTAAGAATTATTATTATTTATATGGTCGACAGCGAAAATGTACAGTACACAGTAATTTCTATCCCAACTTTGTCATGCAACTCTATGTTTAACTTCCAATTCTTTATACGACTCCACAACTCGGTTTTCTATTTAAAGCTAGTCCTTTCCTTCTTCGAGAAAACCTTTGTAGGCCTTTTTCTCTTCCATCAAACAACCAGATTTTTCATAACGAGCTCATCTAGATATTGCCGATCTATCGATGGATTGTTCATGTCTAGCAATCTTTTCCAATGGGCTTGGTTTTTGTCCAATCGACCCACGCTTTCACTTTCGTAGTCTTTAAAATTACGATATTACAATATTATAAATCCAATTCGTAATCGGCGCATAGTTGACCTGTTTAAGGGTCGAAAGTCTTGAGAAGGTAGCCATTATAATATTGTACTTTCACTGATATCGTACTCCACTGAAAGTGGAGAAAAGTTAGGTAGTTGTGGGATAAGAAAAGAGTACTATGCTGTGTCGGAGTTAACTTTATCTCAACGAAACGATCCTTGTTAAGTTGAAGATTTATCGCTGTTCGCGAATATGCATCGAAACTTCCTCTTCAGTGTCAACGATTACAGAAGAAACGAAAGATCTCTCGTTAAACCCTTAACAATGCCTCGAGATTCTTTTTAATTTCGTTCGAGTTTACCATAACGAGACGAGGGAACGCGAAAAAAAGTTGTTCCCCGGCCAAAGTAGAATTAGACCTCTTTTGGATAGCCAGTGAACATCGTTGAACGAGATCCGTGAAACAATCGGGTCGATTCGTACCGGCGAAAGGGTTGTTCTCCTTTTTGGCCCGTATCCATTCTGCGTCGGCACTCGAAACAGTAAGGAGTTCGATCTCCTATCGATGCGACTCGGATAGCGGAAACGGATGATTGCTTCCGAAACATCGCACTATTTTCCAAGTCCCTTCACTCGAGGCCGAAGATAAAGGGACCGAAGGAACGACAGACGATATTATTCAATATTCCGGATGACACTGTAGGCAGAAATTGTTCTTCGTACGAATTACAGTTGAAAAATGAAAGGCTCGTTCATCTTTAGCGATTTTAGGATATGTAATGTCGTTTTTAAATAATATAAAACAATTACATTATTCATTATTCATATTTTTTTTTTTTCGTGGCTATTTAAAGTATAAAGTTAGTAAATGTTAATTTTCATTAAACCTTGTTCCATTAATAATAGACTAAAATATTACAAATTAATTTTCTCGGTAAAGCTAATTCCTTCTTTTCTCTCATTTTTCGTTTAATATTCTTTCGAGTAATTTTAATGCTCGTCAACTAATATCTTAAGAAATTTTCTATTCTTTCAACCGATAATGGTATCTAAATCTTAGAGAAACTCGTTTCGTTACTATCTTCTATATGTACAACAATTTTTCATAATATTAATGTTATTCAAGCTTTAATTTAAACTCGTTGTATGCACGTGTATAATACATTTACTCCAAACTTCAAACTAGCTATTTGTTCGTAAAGTCCATGAAAAGGAATTGTAAGTCACTTACGAGTAATCATTAATTTGCCTGGCACGCTATCTCGTGAACAAGAATAACAGAAACACCGGGCTGCATTCAATTCAACCTGGCTTGAGTAGACAAATTCGCCATGGAGGTTGCAGAGCGCACAGTTCCAGTCCATGTCGGTTCCCTTCAAGCGCTGAGAGGACGGGGAACTTCAAACTTCCCCTCTGTCTTTGCCTCTCTCACCACCTCTATCCAGCTGCTTGTCCCCTTTCTACGCTAACAATCCTTTGCATGTTGCCTGTTGAATTGCATTGTTGCGCCCTTCCATCAACCGTTCCCGTTGGAAAATTCGTTTCCTGCGGTTAAGAGAGGGAGTGCTCAAAATCGTACCACTTAAGACATTTTATATTACGCTTTCTGTTTGATACAGATTTCTAGGCAACTTATTATTGCAGATTGAAACTAGCTGTACAATACACTATTATATATATATAAGGTAATTAATATCGTTGAGAATTTTCAGTAAGAGAATAAATTACAATGTGTTGCTCTGTAAAAAGAGATTAATTTTATTTTCTTAATCGTTATATTATTTACAATATATACATTTACCTGTAAAAAGAGAAACGACAATTAAAGTCTATTCTCTATTTTGTTATCCTACAACGTTTATAAGTCTCTGTCTCCTTTGTGTTATAAATTATAATTATATTTCCGTAACCTAATCTTATTCAGCACGTATGTCATCTAACTATAGCTCCCTCTATATCTATATCGATATCTATAAGTGAAGACAGCGTACTTCTCTTACATATATTTGTTCTGTCAAGGACAGCTTGATTTCATAACGAATTGAAACAAAAACTAGACTTAATATTATTAATATTTACTTATTAATTTTATTTATACATGGGCGGAAACCTTTTGGTATACAATACAGGACGATCAGTGGGCAAGTAAGACAGCGTACAGACAGCGTTTGAAAGAACGAATAAAAAAAAAAAAGATTGACAGAATTGCAAATATTATTCGCTGTCCTTATAATGCGATTTATAGAATTATGTTGATCGTATAAGCTTCGATGAAATTCCGACTCAAAAAGTATATGCGTCCTGACAACTGTGATGGAACATTTTAGTTTAAATATGTTTGCACATGCGATATGAACAATTAGAATGTCGATCATAACACGAATATAATTAAATCATAAAATTGATTTTTAATGAATTTATTAATTTTATCTTGCCACCGTTTAACAGCGACTGTAAAGACCGTATTCGTGCGCCGCTGTAATTATCTTCGTGTTTACATATTAATTAATTAGGCCGAAATGCACCGAGTTCCCTGTTATTCGACAGCTTTTACAAGCCACTGCTAAAACGAAACGTTGAAGTTATTCAAAAATTATTTCGTTGCAGGATATGAACGTTTTATCATCATTAATGAGGAGAAAAGTTAATGAGAGGTTCGGATGACACGTACGATTTTCGTAACTCTCTTCTATGTTTCGTTTAATCCAATTACTCGAGCTATTATCGTCGATTGCTATCCGACTCGTAATTTCCGAACCCCTGCACGAGGATGAGTAGCTGAATTCGGTCAACTTTGTATCATTAATCCTTCGTTTCATCTCACACGCGAGGATTACCCTTTAGTCATTTTTTTTCGCGCGTCATCCTTTCTATCTGATACGTTTCGTTTATTTCGTTGCTTATTTATTATCACGAGCTGTGAGAAATGGAGAATTGGGAACGGAGGGGCGAAAGGGGACGAAGAAAAGTGTCTAGCGGAATGCTTTCAAATTTTTAGAGTACTCCCGCGGAAGAAGATAAATTCGCATGGTAAATAATGAAAGAAAAGAAAGAAACAAGGTGTGTACAAGTCAGAGTTGCAGTTTGATCGCTTAACTTCTATTATCTATAAGTATACATTAGAAATTACGAACACTGTTAGCTCAGTCAATGAATTATATGCATTTATGAAATGTCCTGTCTGCTGAAAAAGATTCTCGAATAGCGATCGTTAAAATATCAACAATTCATTGTAAATGAAAGGTGCAATACATCAAATTCCACACACTTTGAATACTACACTATACTAGGTAGTATAATTTCAAACATACGTACACGTATGAACGAATATGAATTCGGCAGCGCATCTTTATCTATACGTGCAATATAACAATACCGAGCCATTTCGTCGAATACAGTGTACAACTCGGTCTCACCCTATCGGGATCACTTAACTTCCATCAAACTTCGTTTCTACGAAAGAAAGACCCCTCGTGGCACACGTGAACATAAAAAGCTCTAGCAAGAACGAGCACACGATAGTTCGAACGAAGAATCCGCGAGAGATCGTACAAAGGAACCGTAGCGGTCCCTCCGTATGAAAGCTGTGCAACCGAAAAATTCGCAATACCTTTTGTTCCTAAGTTTCGCCAGTCCTGGAAGTTGCGGCGGGTTTGCCAAATCCTAAAGTAGTTCGAAAACGCAAAGCCGCGCAAAACACACCGGGCCGAATATCGGTGGCCGAAACTCGGCGTCTATCGTTCTGGAGAAAGAACTACGGAATGCAGCCGGCTGCCGGGAGCTTCCGGTTCGCGACGGCGCAGGAAGTCAGCGTGCGCTTCTTGCCCGCGAAACTTCTACTCACGAGTACTCGTTTGCGACGGACACGGAGCGCCACTCTGTCGAATGACAGCTTCTGTCGTGCTCTGCTTCCGCGGCTGTTAGTTTGCTCTATCGAAGCGACACGCTCGAGTATGCTGAAGAGAGATCAAAAGACGAAGGGTAGATGTAAGATACATAGGGATTTCATTTTATTTAGAGAGAGATGGTAGGGCTTAGGTGTAGGCGTAACAAAGTGAAGTTCTTAGATATACTTAAAATAACTTTTTAACCCCTTGACTACTGTGGGCGCCTGTAGGCGCTTAGAAATTTTGCGTTTGTGATACTGAGAGCGCCTACAGGCGCTCGACACAGTTTGACTTTCTGACGCTGAGAGCACCTATAGGTGCTTCACACAGTTTGGCTTTCTGACACCAAAAATTCGCCGTCCTCTGCACACATCGTAACTCAATCCCTGCCGTATGGTATGACCAGTACATATCAAAGTCTGCCGTAGTCAAGGGGTTAATTTAACAATTTCGATGTTCTTGCTTCTTTTACAATCACGCTCTTTCTGCTCCGCACTCGCGTTCTGCATGTCATAGATTCTTCCAAACACTTTCTTTCTAATTCTAAATTCTAATTTTTTTTCTCACTCGATACATTATGTCACGTTCACCCAAAATTCCTCAGTTGCGACGTTTTTTCAAGTACTCATTTTTCGCGCCTCAGAAACACTCTATTCCAAATATTCTACGTTCGCACGGCTATCGCTCGACTCGAGCACTCTTTACACTTTTCCAGAATTGTATCCACTATTCCCACAGATATGCTCGTCAATGGTAATGTTGAAAGCATCGTATAAGATGGAAGACCGGTACAAAAGTTGGTCAGCTCTATCTTTGACCATTTTTTAAGGTAAGCTGCTTGGACCTTTGATCTTAAATAAGTTACCAGATTATACGCACCGCGTGTTCATTTTGGCGAACGAAATTAAAATTCACCGCTTCAAAGACGCTAGAAACGCATCTCGCTTGTCCCTCGATAACCTAAGACGAGAGTTTCAAAGGGGAGCTTAGAGGATAGGCTGTAATGGTACCGTGACCCAAAATGGCCAAGTCCGTGAGGCAGCTCTAGCGACTTTAGTAACGTCGAGAATTATTTAGACGTTCTTAAATTTTCAGAAATCTCTGACTCGGCTCTTTCAAAGGTCCTCCCTAATTACCTTTATGCAAACCCGCGCTTTCTTTCATCAGCGTTCCTGTTAAAAGGATAATTTGTCGCATCAGTTTGAATACGCGTCCATTGCATTCGTTGGTTCGCGTGGCTCGCAGCGTGCAACGTGCAGCGGCTAGGGACAAAGACGAACTCTAATTCGTCGTCTCGTTAAGCAAGTTATCAAAGAGCATGAAGCACCGTCCCCCCGGCCGACCCGATGAAATAATTGTTCCGGGTTAATGTCTAACGACCTCTCGGGAAAGCGTCATCTCGAGCAGAAATACCTGCGACTTGGTTGGTTACTCACGGCCGCGGTGTCATCTCTCTGCTCGCTCGGTCCCCTGTATAAAGGTCGGAACGAGAAATTGTCCGGATGTTTCCCTCTGAACAGCGCGAGAGGAACGGAATAATCGTGAATCGTTCATAACAGAAGGCGACGTGGCCGTTGCGCTCGTTTCACGTCCACCAATTATTTCGCCCTCCTGTCCGCGTCGCCGCGGCAATTACTTAGCCTGATCATTTTTCAAAACGCGAAGGCTACAGCAATTTCTGAATCGCGACCTTAATGCGGAGTCCCGTTCCTATGGATAATTAGCAAGCTCAACGTACCGCGACCACCAGCTTTGGGAACAACGGCAGCATAATTATTCTGCTCGAACCTCCAGCGTGTATTCCACGGCAACGTGATTTTTAGGAGAAAAATATAGAGCGTGTCCTACTTTCAAAGGGAGGTCGTCAAAAATGTTGTATCTTTCGGTAGTTCTTCGAACCGGTCTCAGTAGTATAGATCAATATACAAGCGAACGAACAGTATACAAATTCTATATCCTCTACGGTCTAACGTACTCCTTTTATTCCTTTTACATATATCGACAGACGATACCTGAATCGCATTCACGAATTAAACAACCTCCCCCCTGCCCATTAAACCAAATTTAAGGGATACAAGTCAACGTATAGACCGCCAAGGTGCTAATAACTAAAATATTGCGTTTCACTTGAAAAAGACAAGGAAGCGCGTAAACTACCAGTACCAGATCAAAGCTAATATAATCACAAAATTCCCGAGACGAATTAGCTTATCTTTACCCGCGGTAACATTTTTAGCTCCCACTAGTCATTCGACAACGACAAGAATCGCTTTCTCTCCGGCTGGCGGTAAGGGGAGCAAGGAAATGTAATATATTTCACGGAAGTATCCCTCGAAGGAAGTCGTTTCCTTCGTAATAGTAATAATGACGATAATATTAAGAGAACGGAGTGTCGGGGTGAAACGCAACCTATGAGAACCGGCCCGCTGATAGTCGGTCATTACTTGCGCTCGGCATTTTGCCAGTAACAATGAAAAGCGTCTCGTAGTTGCGTAACTCTCGTCCACGGGAAATGAGAATCCATACACGTATTATGCATGCGCTAATACCGTTGCTGTTCGAACAATGTTCGAACGTTCGGCTGCATGAATGTAGGGATGCGATCGAGTGAATACGATTCTGGGAAAATGTGAAGAGCGCTCGAGTCGAGCGTTAGCCGTGCGAACGTAGAATATTCGGACCAGAGTGTTTCTGAGACGCGAAAGATGAGCACTTGAGAGAACAACGTCGCGACTGAGGAATTTTGGGCGAACGTGATCGAATGCATCGAGTGATAAAGGTTGATAACTAGAAAGAATGGAAACGAGTGTCTGGAAGAATATATGACGAGGAAAATTCGAGCAGGAGGTTGAAAGAGTGTGATTGTGAAAAAAAGAAGAACGTTGAAGTTGTATCAACAATTTATCGACCGGAAGCCTATTAATCGGCTTTTACATGCTTACAATTAATCTGTTAATTTTGTAATGTTTTCTTACACGAAGGTGACTGTTTCGAGCGATATCGTATGTATATTGTAAAGAGATGTTAAACTATCAATTACTCGAAGAAAATCATTATGATCAATTCATTAGCGATCCATACGCAACAAAATGAGCCAATCGGGAGTGCGAGTGCAATAAGTTACGCGGTCGATAAAGCGTTAAGTTGAGAAGTCATTTATCGTTTCTCTCTATCAATCACCGACAAAAGATGCACGCTCTCCATGCTCGTTCAGCTTTTTTCATTCTCCGCTTCATTCTCTCATACTTTCTTCCTTTTACCTACTTCCTTTTACTTTCTTCCCATACATCCTTCCTTTTTTCCATGCAGTCCTTCTCATTCTAATTCGTCTAACCGCTCATTCTAGAATCCCTTTCATATGCAAACCCACAAACGTACACGCGTTAATAAACTCGCGATCACTCTCGCAACCCTTCTTTCTATCCCCGTGCAAACCAAACTATCCGGGCGCTCGAAAATCGCATCTCGTCGAACAGCGAAACGTTTCCGCGCGGCGTTATTTGCCGACTTGCAAAACTAATCGGCGTCAGCAAGGAAAAACAATCCCTCTCGATCGCCTCGCATTATACGAGAGAACGGTTACGATCGCAGAAATATCTTTAGAAGTTCGGAAGTCGAGGTTCGGTTCGATGAAGCAGTGTGTTTCGTAGGAAAACATTTGGCGGGAATAATTTCGCCGTTTTCGCGGTCCGAATTGACTGATTTCCTGCTCCGGGCATGCGAGAGTTTGGTGACTTTGTTCTCGAAAAACATTCCACGATGAAACTTTACATCTAAGTGGAGAACGAAGTTCTCTTTTCGGAACGATTTTCCTTTATCCGTATGGTAATTTGTGTTTGTCCATTTTCTACGAACGCGAACGTAGCAATTTCAGCTCGTTAAACGACTCTTCTAAGAATCTGTTCGTGTTAACAAAACTGTGCACGAGTATCGAAGCTCGAGTAAGAACTTGTTAAAATCCCCTAACTATCAGTGGCGCTCTATATTCCTTGTCTTCTTTAATTTTATACGCCCATTTGGCACTCAAAATCTTTTTGTTCTTCATTTGACTGGAATCTGTTTCAATCCAAGTGTGATTTTTCTCAAGTAAGTCTTTCTCTTCTTGAATAGCTTCCCTCCATTCATCTGAATCCTCTGCATTCGTTACATCTTTGTACGTTAGATATACATAATAATTTCCGTACCTTTTTGGAATATTTTTCTGCCCTGTGCTTCATCTCGTTTTCTCATGATTTTCGTCTTTGTGTGCTTGTCTCTTCCCTCGTCGAGAATTCATGTTCTTGTGTTTCCGTTTCGGTAAGAATCCTCTAATTGTAACGTATGCGTTAAAAATTAAAAACACAAAAACCATCTCACTGCGTTAATAATTAAAAACCCAAGCCGCAATAATTTTTAACAGGACTCTTTAAAGTTCGGTTGAAAGGATTGGAACGTTATGTAATTTTTGTGTGTCGGTGTTTAACGAGCCGGGAAAAATTCGGATGTCCGCGACAAGTATCCTTCCGTTGACATAACCGCGACGTAGATGCGCGTTCCGTTTACTTTTTTCTTTTTTTTTTTTTCGATGGATCGTGAAAGTTAAGCGAAAAAAGCCTGCCCGACCAGGCGACCCAAATGTTCCGGCTACCGTAAAGAGACATCATTCTCTGAAATAGCAGCATTTCACTTTTCGCTACGCGTACGCGAGGAAAAAAAGTCGGGAACCGAGCAAAAAGACAGGAAAAAAGTGACGCGTGTATAGACACGCAGGTAACGTAACGTTCCAACGATGCGACTGCGTTCTAAATTAAAAATTGGACACGTTTCTGGACAATGGAACAGTTTACGGCATACTGTTGGATGTTTGACAAGTTTTTTTAGTCAGGACGTTCATTAGATTTCAATTGATGGGCCGAGAAGCATAGGTAAATGTGAATTTAAAAACGAGCAATCCTAAATACGGTTAGAAAAATTTGAAAGTAAAAAGTACTAGGAAATTCTTGAAGCAATAATTCAAAAATTGTATAGCAACGTTTTACAAGTGAATCATATATTTTAAAATACCTATTTAAAAAAAATTGATGCCATACTAGTGACGTGATTTGGGTTTATTTTAATGTTTGCTTTTAAATATGTTTTCACCTCAGTGTTATTTATTATTTACCATTTTCAACTTCGATATTAGACATATTTTCCGTCTGCTTCTGCTTGTGATTTTTTGATACAAAAGTTTCACTTTTGAACTCGGAAAAAACAGCGGCGTATAACGTTTCCCCTTTGTTGAAGATTCACTTCCTGCTGCAGCTCGTGCACTCTCTATTGTCCATATTTGAAAATACGTCCGATGTTTTTTAGATGTCACAGAAGTTCTACCGTGCACCAAACGAAACTCCTCTGTTAATCATTTATCACGTTTAATTCGCACAAGTTACTGGCACACTACGATAAATCTGCTTTAATTAACACTATTCCTACCACGACCGGTCAAATGATCGTTTTTAAAATTTTGATTAGAATTTCATATATACAACATAATTGAATCGCCTTTAAACTTTAGACATTTCCTCAAATATACGTATAATACATTTTACAATATTCACTTCTTTTTTGATTGTTTATTTTCTGAGAAAAATTTGTAGTCTCTCTTACGTGGGAATGTTGCAGTAGAAATAGGTATACGTGAAGTGTTGGTAGGAATAGTGTTAAAGTCCGTTACATCGACTTATGTTGTTAAATACATCCTTTATTCGATTACCAAATCCTACATTTAGTGATTACACCTCGATTACACAAGAAACGAGAGAAAATATTTGATGAAACATTTAATGAACTTTAAACATTAAAATAGTAATTCTTCTGACTGTTGGTTTTATGTATGAAAGAGGGAGAGTGAATTTAATGTATACGAGTCCTTTGTCTAGTTTATGGTATTTATGTTCTCAAGTGAGTATCATATCTATGTTTTTTGTTGTCAGTCATGAGTCAGTTGAAACGAGAAAATCAACACTTGCGAGAAAGGTAGTCGATAAATTCTTCCTAGCAGTGAGGGCAGGAAGGTTGCCACACTTGTTATTGTCGAAGTCTAGCACCTCTTCTGTTCATCGCGTAACGAAGGAAGCGAACGAAACAAAACGCGAAAGAATGAGATACAGCACAACTGAATGGTACTGAAGAATATTAACCCTTTACACTCCAGAAGTGACTATTAGTCATCTGATAATACTAACTTCAAAAATGTTCAAAATCGAAATATTTGCTAAGATTCGCCTACATTAAACGTCATTTAGTTTGGTTAAGTGATACACTAAATTTTCATATGTGACTGTTTAACCTTTGAGTCTGACTAATAAACAAATTAACTGAAATCTGAAAATTTGCGAAACTTTCATTTAATGACTAATAATCACCTCTGGAGAGTAAAGGGTTAACATCACAGCTGTTCTAAACTGTATCGGTACCTAAAACAAATCCTATTCCTATGAAATCCCTCCACTCGGCACTTAAAAAGTGAAGAAAATGGGTGGACCTAGCAGCTGATTCCTCTTGTGTCTCACCTCTTTTAGCTTGTGGATAGTCTGTCATCTTTTGGTTTCCCAATAGTACATCGTTCACGGTATTGTAAAAGATATCTTTATTTTAATTACAAAGAAAACTCGAATACATGTCACGTCGTAAAATCTTAAATCGTCCTCGGTGGACACGCGCTTCTCTTTTATACGCATTAGGATAACTGGTGGGTGTATCCAGCATCTAACATTCGAAAATGCCCTTTATGCGCATCTGCGCTACGCATTAGGATTAGCTGCCTTCTAACACTCGAGAAGGCTAATCGGGAAAGAACAAGTGACAAACACTAAACACGCATACTAACACACTCACACACATCTCACGCACGTATTAAAATTACATTAAAAAGTGAAGAATAAAACTACGCGTCTGACTATTAAAATAAAACTCAAGAGTAGGACAACACGTCTGACCCCTTCGACGTTACATTTATTTCTGTTCCTTTTTTTTTATAATATCAACGGTCTCTTCGTTACCACCTCTGACTGAACTTTGCCGCCTTTATTCAAATTTTCCTTCATTGACAGCAGTCTAGAAAATGCTTGATGCCACGGCATTCTGTGAGCCGGCTCGCCTCACAAATGCCTCGAACGATTCTGCGCTAACACACGCAATCAGCAGTCTATATAAGTAACATCTCTTACGGTATAATCAAACATTTCAAATCGCGTCGAACCCCCGACCTAATTCAAGACGCCTATAATCCGGATCCGAGGCGGCTCACCTGGCCGCCTGCACATCCGCTTTAAGCGTTTCTTAAAGGCGTGCGCATCCGCCGCCACTGTAATTGGATCCCGTCTGACTTTATAAATGTCGCGAATAATTTGGTCAGGCTCCGTGGATCCCCTCGTTTCCGGGGATCTCGTTAGACCTGGGCTACCGCGGTCTCGTCTCCGGTTTGGTACGCGCGGGACTAAACAAAGCTGGCTTCGTGGAACAGGAAACGGGGGTTCCGCTTTAAAGATTATCGCGCGACAGGGTCCGAACGGCGGAGAAAAATTTTATGGGCTGGAATAATTTTGCTTATCGCGATGAAATCATTCGGGAACCGATTCTGTAGAGAGAAAAGAAGATGGGGGGGGGACGGGGGTTTAATGGATCGACAGGTGCAGTAACGTGTCTTTTAACCCATAATGACCTGATAAACATTTATACGACGGAATTAACCCCATAAACACCAGTGATCGTCGATAAGTGCATCGAAATTCGTACGACCTTAAATAATACCGATACAAAAATGAAAATAATTGCGACGAACAATCTGAATTATAAACACAGAATAAATAAAAAGATCTATCGCGAGAACGAGAACCGCTGATTCAAGTCGTTGTTGTTACGCGAAGGGAAATTATGGGGTAGATTTGGTATTTGCTATGATTCGATTGCTTCTCATGGATAAATACACGTTTTAGTTTCGTTTCAGAAAACAATTTAGCGCAAACAATGGTAATAACGATAATGGTTGATTTATTAACGGGTAAATACACTTCAAATTGTAACACGTTGTGTAATTACAGTTTATCGAAGTGTGCTATAATTGGCTTAACATTACATTCGAAGCTGAGTTGAAACGAAATGTTTATTGGCAGACACCTTTATTTAACTTCAATATTTTCCTCTCGTTGTCGTTTGTAATTGCTCTGACATTATTTGCTGCGATTTTATTCTAAAAAAAAAAATATTGAGGAAATTATTCAAATGAAAGTAGAATACGGTAATGGAGTAACAATAAAGATAAGTGGTTACAAAAAATTAACAGGGAGCTGTTTCGCATTGCAGATCGTTACGTTTCACTTGTAATAAAATATTTAACGATTTTAAACATAACTGATATATTTTTTTCTTTTTTTTCATTACAGGTTGAATACATGTTTTTCTCGAACGACGTGTCCTAAAGAAGAAGTCTGGTCCATTGTGTAGTCTGGCATTGTGAAATCATACACACAACAAAGAAATGCCTACGCGGCGAACGATAATTCACATAGTTTGCCGAACAGCCTGTAGTTATAACAGTTGTAAGCGTTGTTAACGGATTCGCTGCTGTTATGGCGGGTACAACAAATTAAACGGACGTGCTAAAAATCGATAAAGCAACGGAGGTTCCATGTTGTACGATAAAGCAGAGTTATCAACTCTTTTTACAACGTGTTTCAATTTCTCTGCACCGTTCGACGAGTGGAATTCTAGCCCGCTTGAAATCATTGTAACTGTATGAACGTGTCGTTATAAAATCATACGTATTTTTCGTTTGGTAGATAAATCAATACAATTTGTTGCAAACACAAACTACGTTTCCTCTTAATTAAATCGTCATCCGTGTATTGATCTTTTTACTTGATTTTAAAAGAGTAAATGGCATACTTACGAAAATTTGAAAACGATTTATGAAACGATGCGTGTACACAGCTTTTGGCAATAGGAAAAATTTTTAATCACGTATTTTGTTGTTCCCATTTCGTACAGTAGTAAAAGTTGTTGCGATGGATTTGTACAAAGACGATACAGTTGTAAGAAATGATTTAAGTTTAGTGTGGTGGACATAACAAACTAGTGACAGGAAAAAGTGAATTAATCTTTGAGACGATCAAACTCAGAAGCTATTTCGAAATAGATAAAATTAGTAACAGATTTATTTGTGACGCGAGAATCAACATTAATTAATGAGCACTAACGGATGTTTATCGCGATTTCTTTAATTGTGCAATTGCACTTAATTCTCCCGCCACCTGAAAGCGTGTACATACGTTACGTAAATGCAGCCAGCATTTAAATTGTCTTTTCACGAACCGTATCTTCATTAAGTGTACGTGTACCTGGCAAATTTTCAAACTTGATTCCCCGGAAAGCAAAGCCCTCCGGGGAAATATTTATTCTGCGCTTTCAACCGTTTCTCAACTTTACTCTCAGGCCGCCGCCTTTTTATTTTCACCATGAAAAAGTAGCAACGATACGTCGATCGAATCTTACTTAAAAAATTAACACCAGACAAAGATAAACGTAACCTTAACTTACAGAAAATTCGTAAACTATCATCTAAATTGTTATAACAATTCGTCGCTAGTATAAATTTACAATAGAAGTGTACAGTTTAATGAAGTATAAGCTGTTATAACATAAAAACTGTTGTTCGTGGCAATAACAACGATCCACGGTTATATTACGACCTCTTGAAGGAGACTATCTCGAACTATATGTTTATGTTCGAACTATATTCCGAGCAGCAAATGAGTTTCTGGACTTCGGATAAGACACATCGTGGATTCAACTTGGATGGCTCTAGGAGGTGGACAGAGAGGTCGATGGGGATTATCTGGTATCCTCAGTTAGTTAATAACCACTATCTACTCTGTTTACACTTCAATTCCTTTTATCAGAATTTCAACACACTTTTATTCAGTTCAATAATTCTGTGTACCTTTCATCTACTTCATTTAATTCCGTTCAGTTAATGATTAATTTTTACACGATTCCATCCCTTTTTATTTTATTGACATCACATCGAAAATACATATCTTCACAAAATATAAAATTAAACAATCACAAACACCTGTCATCGTTACCATCATCTATATCCTGATTACCTTCAATGTTATTCATAAATCAAATACGAGGTACTATCATGCTAATGCAGAAGATTAGCTAATCCCAACGTTATATTTAGCAATTCTGTAGACGCATTATGCCGGAAACAGCAACGACACCTGTCGATTCGCGAAAGAGAGATACCGGAGAATGTACCACTTAGAGACCGTGAAAGAGCAAAGTAGTGTAGATGTAATCTCGTCTTAATTAAATTAAATAATATACTGTATAAGGTATCGTTTTATCGATCTAAGCCAGCAATAAATAAGATAATCATACCAATGTCACCTAAAGTGTCATAATAAGCACTCGGATATCTAATAGAGAGCATGAATACTCAAGTATTGTGGGTCGCTTTAATATTATGTTGTTGAAACGTACGAAGGTTATATGTGACTTATCCTTTCTACATAAGGTCATCAATGGTGCCATAAATAACCTTACTATCATAGATAAAGTTGATTATAATATTCCGACACCATCAATAAGATCTCCACTAATATTTCGACCTAAACAAAAATATTTCGAACTAACATGGACCCTATTAATCGAATTCTGTCTGCAGCAAATTATCATACTGCTGTGATTGATACAACTGCCTTTAAACGTTCATGTTGTACTTTTTGGTATTGTATTATTTTATATTTCAAGGTACACCTGTCCACTCGTAATGCCTTCGCTCTCCATTCGCGTCTCTTCTCTTCTGACTCATACCTCGCCTTTTGTTACACCGGTTCACGCGCTCTCCTCTCGCTCTCTCACTCATTCCCTCTCATTCTTTCCTCACTCAGTCTATCATTCGCTCCATTACAAACAATCTAATTATCCATCCGTCCTTTTGAAATCTCTCTCTATCTCTCTCTCAATCACTACATTCATTATTCAGTCTGTTCAATAATTTGTAATTGTAATTCTTAGCCTTTCTTTAACACTGTTGTGCTACAATATAATTCATTATTTATCATTTTATGTACTTCAAGGGCCTTGGTCCGTTTATTGTTAAACGAAATAAAAATAAAATAATATCTCTTTTCCTCGTTTCGTCAACATAAGAAAACGTTTCGGGCTAGGCGGGCAACCTGTGTACACGCTGATGCACCCTCGACTTGAACGAGGGCACACGCTGCGACAGAAATTCCCTGCCCCTTTCCCCCCTACGGGCCGAGGCCGAGGCCGAGACTGTGTCCGCTGAAATTCTGTGTTACGCGAGCGACGTCCATTAATGAAAATCGATTACCCATCAGGGCTGCTGCTTACACCGATGCGCGTCAAAAGCTCGAGCACGTATGTATGTATATCTCTCGAGCCTGGCCGGGCGGAGCCGCCGCGTTGACGATGGCCTATACGTGTCCCGGCTTATATACGCTAATTCCTGGGATTTCATGAGTCGCATTAGCTGAACGAAAAATAAGTCGATCGGTCGGCCGGCCATTCGGAGGAAAAGGTGCTCTCTCGCGGTGCTAATTAATCCAATCGAATCATGCCAGTGACGCGTGAACAGAACGCGGCTACGCTCGAAATACGAATTGATAATAATGCGGTGCGTGGATTAAATTCATTTTTAAAATAGAAAGAATGAACTCGGAAAATGAAACAACGGCCTTGCGTTCGTATCTCTTTCGAGACTAGGTTTCCTTTTATTATATTCTTTTACCAAAGTATGCATAAAGAGGGGGTTAGGATCGAGATGCATCCCAAGCCTACCCAAGACACTTGGCCCTCCCTCAGTTTTTTCGTACTTTCCTAGGTTCTTTGGTCGCATGGGCCTGTACAATCCAACATTCATCGTCGAAAACAGAAATTTTGTAGATCGGTGCAGGTACGTTTATTAGTCTAACGAAGGGAAACCGTAAAACTTATCGATATAATTGAACGAAATTAAATGTGTAGTATCGTAGTTAAGTCTAGATTTTAAGAGAAAGCGAGGAGTGGACAGTGAGAGTCCAGGCCCGCTGAGGGAAAACTCTTTGGCGACACGCAAGACCCTCGGAAAATGCTCAAATATTGTCGTATTTTTGGGATATGCCCAAATATGGGCGTACTTGAAGGATTTTTCTTAGGTTCGTGATGGGAGAAAGGCCAAGGGCCAGCGAGAATTTTTCGATGGTAAAAAGAGGCAGAGTTGTATGAAGAGTTAAAATTATACACAGTATTGTGTAAGGATGTCTAAATTGGAAAGAATGGTTAGTGGCCAAAAAAAGCTCAGAACCTCGAGGCAACTTTTTCGACATTTATTCGACCGTGTATTACAGATTCGACATTGGCCGTTTATATTTCTACGAATGTGACCGGAGGACATCTGTGTTGACAATAATATTGGCTTCTATATTGTCGTGGGTGGGTCAGTTCGTTGCCCTCCACTATGTATACTGTCCTAATTCGGCTTTGACTTGTTTTGCTTACAATTGTAATCATTTTTCTCTTCTTAACCAGCAATAAACTATTCTTGTTTTTGTAACACTACAAATGTGAAGTTTGGAAGAAAGAAGAACAGAGAACAGAGGTCGTGAACAGTTACTAAATAATAAAGTAAGCTCGTAACGTGGTTTCACTTCAACGGAGTTATAATATTTTATGAACCTGTTGGAATTACGCGGCACATTTCCCGTGACGCGATCAGACGAGTTTAAAAGACAGGAAAACGTGGAAATTAGAATAGGTACCGCGAAAGTAAACAGAAGTATGAGTACACGATGGACCATTTCCGTGGAGACGCGCTTAATAAACGGCGATGATTAAATCTGTTCGATCGAAAGCCAACGATTTCCGTGAAATCCTGTTAAATTTGTAACGGTTGCGCATGCTGTAACGATGGGACAACACGAATGTGAATAAATAGTTTGGCAAATGAAACGCGGAATATTTCATGAACCGTGTTTCTAAAATTGGAATTGATTTAAAGCTGAATGTTGTCAGATTAAATTGGTTTTACTTTCAACGACGCGATAACGGTTCGGATTACGGCCGAGGATAACGTCAAGGATTCTGGAACAGGAGATTTGGGATTCGAGTCCAGCGTGGGTCTTTAGCTCCATTCTATTTCCTCGTCGCTTAAAATACCCTGTTTGCCGCGCTCGCTAAATTGAAATATAAGTGAAATTACGGAAGTTCTGATGGGAAGATGTAAATGCAACAAAAAACGATCAGCATCAGGTGTTTGGGTTTAAATAACGATAATATTTAAATAATAGACGTGCATAAATGATACAAGCATCGCCTGAATATTAATCACTAATATTTACGTATCTCCTTAAATCATGGGTCTGTCATATCAATTTTTAGGATGATACGATAAATAGGATGTAAATTGAAGTCAGCAAAAATAGAACGGGATATTCAATTAATTCAGCAAAATGTAATAACAATGTTCATGGATAACGAATTAATACAAAGAGTAGGTACTTCTGTAGTTGAATTCCAATTTAGTAAATTACGTGAAAAATCTTTCAGCGCTTTGTTTATTATCACTGAAACTTAATTGGCGTTTTAATTTGTAGCGAAAGAGAAAAGGTAGCACAACGAAGCCCGACATAGTTGGACACTTTATTAATTACTTTAATGTAAATTTATTATTCCGCATGAAACACATTTATTTGGGGCGTCGAATAATTGAAGCAATTTAAATTTCACTTTGCTCGATTTAAAAAATGTATAATCTATGTTAATAATAGAGTTATGCCACTTTTGCGATAGCTATTGCCAGACGTAGAATTCCTATAATGCGGTAGGAACCGTAACGAAGCTATTAAAACGATTTTAATTTTATAACTACTTAACGTTTCGTAGTACCATTCGCAAGCGGAACTTGTTAATCCTTCTTCTGCAGTATTAGCTTGAAGCTTAAATTCAAATTATTAGGTTTCCGAGCGTAAATCAGAGTAATGCAGGGAACGCCAAATGAAAGTATCCAAACTTGTTTTTCAAACAACTGATTTCAATCTCGATGATGAAAGGATAAATTTTGCTTGAAATTTTGCTAAAAATACTTCGTCAACTAATTTACTACGAGATACGCGAAACACTGCGGTCACTTTCTTTCGATTTACTTGTACTTTAAAAGTAATTCGACTTTAAATACGCAAAATAAACGCTTTCAATTTCAATCCGAACCATACAAGCTTCATACAATATTTATCCAATCTTCAGTTTATTTTACATTGCATTTAATCACCAGCGTTCAACCTGTTTTTACAATAAATTTAATTTCTTATTCTCAATAAAAAGTATATTCAATTAAATTGCCCGGAATTATTCGATAGCACTCTCATACTGCCAAACAAAACACTTTCCTTTCTTTCTTTCAAATGCAAAAAAAAAATTGTTTAATACCGGAAATCACCGGTTCCGGTCGCCAGAGAAACAGCAATTTGTGACTTCGCTAGCAACGATCGAAGGCAGGCTTCTCCTTTGTTGGAAGGACTTTGCCGAGCCATCGAGGCATTCATCGGGCACGTTCCGCCAGGATCGGTCTGTGTTGTTCTCGACACTGCGTTTCCGGTAGCGGCCTGGGTCGGGGACACCGTTGACGCTGCGCTGTCCCATTATTTTCGACGGCGTTCCCCAAAAAGTGTGCGCGTCGACGCTGTGCACCGCGGCCGTGTGTAACGACTGGTCCAAGAGTACTACAACATTTGCAAACACTTGCGTTCAATTTGCACGTAACGCGTTCGTGCGTTGACGAACGAGCCTGTGTCGACGGCCAACACCGGAAACGGGTATCTACCAATGTTGGAACGTGTGTCGGAATAACCGTTGCAGCGACACCGGGATAAAAGAATTAACTGTCCGCCGCGATTTATTAGCAACGAACAATCCGCGAAAGCGTTCGGCTGACTATTAATTATTAAATTAAACTTTCACGCTTTGTGTCGCTAGCATTGTTCAAAGAGTTATCTTTATAAATTGCTTTCCACGAACGAACGTACACGCGATCCGTTAGAAAGCGGTAATTTTTCTTATTTATTTGCATTGCTCGCGTTAACGTACTCAATAAAGATGTTAGAATTTCCTTCTTTACAAAAACATACGAAATATTCGACGTCTAGAAGAGATCGAGTTAACCCTTTGCGCTCGACAGGTAACTATTAGTTGTCTAATAATATTATCTTCAAAGATTCCCAAAATATGTATGCAAAATATTTACTAAGATTCGCTTATATTGAATTTCATTTAGTTTAGTTAAATGAATTTCCTTCTCTACAAAAACATATGAAATATTCGACGTCTAGAAGAGATCGAGTTAATCGTTTGTACTTGAAAGGTAACTGTTAATCGTCTAACAGATTCTCAAGTGCGAAATATGTACTAAGATTCACTTACATTAAACTTCATTTAGCTTAGTCAAGTCATATACTAAAATTTACATATATGATTATTTAACCTCCGAGTCTGATTAATAAAAAAATTGAATAAAGTCTGACAATGAAACAGTCGCCTCTCAAGCGTTAAACCGAGAATCGGAATAGAAAACAGAGACTCGAAATCGACTACAAATTGCCCAGACCGTTTGTTTTTCAAGCGACCGATCGATTCGTTAGTTCATTCCTGGTTTCATTACCTCGAATTAGAAAACGCGCTCGCGAGGCGGTTCAGACGTAACGATCCGTCGCTATGATGCCCGATATTTCATCGGGAGCAAGCGTTTGCAGACGGTCGGTTGAATTTCTTTGGCAACGAGGAGGATGGCCCCAGAAGGGTTACAGAGTATTCCCGGGAGGCGTGCCGAACGGAAAGCTTCACGCCAGGCTATAAAATTCTGAACTGGCGGGGGAGTGGAGGACAGAAAAATCAATTAGACTGCCTCCGACAGCCACGTCGCCATGATTCAGGAAACCGATAAATCTGAGCGCACCGACATCAGCACCCTCCGCCGAGATCTTGAGTACCTCGCACCGCCTCTCCAACCTCCGGACCCCACCCCGTCCACATCGTCCTTTTCTCTTCCACGGAATAAAGGCTGTGATGAACACCTAACGATGACAAAACCGAGACCCTCTTCCGGCGAACCGGGCAGCGAGGGCACGGGACACCGAGTGTTTCGTTTTGGTGCTTCGCGATGAAAAGGTTTAATTAGAAACTTGGTTGTTGCACGCTAACAAGAACGCCGCTCTTAATTTTATTGTAATTTCTACAGGCATCGTCGTTTTGTCCAAGAAAACTTCATTTTTGTTTACGATACAACTTTCGCGCAACTTTTCTTTACATTTTTGCCGAGCTTTAACAAGAAATGTACGATAACCGACAAAGGTTTAAGACGGTAGGACAATGTAAAAACATGATTTTATGGTTCGCAAATATCGTCTATGTATTCATTTTTATTGTCATTATGGTAGAACACTATTTATTCATTAGCATAGAATATAAATTTTATTTATACAGTTGTTTCTTATTAATCAATTTATTTTATTTTTTTTTTTTTTGACCCTTTGGTCTTAAACCTTTGTCCGCTACTGTAGATGTAGGGGCACAGTATGTTCTATTTTTATTGAAACACCTACGTGGTGTGGTTCGAAGGTGCGAGAAGGGAAACGATAGGGTTCACTACAAAATATTGTTTATTAAGTGAAGCTTCCTTAAATACAATCTTTTACATTCAACATTCCTGCAGGATAATTTAGCTTTGTACAATCGATGCACTAAATATTGAAAACCTTTGCGTTAACGCTGCGAATCGAACACAAATTTAATTTTCTTTAATTATCAAACTTTTCCGTCCACATTTCACACGAACAAATAAATATTTTACCACCATCGTTACCGTTAAGTTTCCAAAGGGTCGAGTATTTTCAAAGAGAACTTCAGAACTTTACATAACAATTGCTGGAAAACCTTTCCGGGTCGCTATTTAAAATATCGTTTGACTTCTTTTTGAAATTATATTTGGTTAGCGATTGAATGGTTCGGTGAAAGTTAAAAATGAAACGAGGTCTTTGAAGTGAGAATCAAAGCAGTTCGGGACTACGCGTGTTCACGTTTCAATTAATTCGCGACTTCGGGCCGATTGTGGGATTATTATCAGACGGGGGGAAAAAATATTCGTTTCAACGTGCATTCTCTGATTTTAATGAGTCCGCACTCTCAAACGAACCTGAAACCGGTGAAGTGTATTTGAACGAGATCGTTACACCATTGTGAAACATATTTTTTAAGCGTGATACCGTCTCTTCCGTAAGAGAGTGAAATTTTTAAATAATCGAAGTTTCGCAAGCTCTAAGGATACACGATTTTTCGTCAGCAAATAAATTTGTTTGCGCCTCGTGTCCTTCAAGGAGTTCAAATAATTAGTACTCTACTGAAATTCTGCGGGAAGGTATCACCAAATTTGTTGAGCTCCCAACTTCATCTTTCAAGACTTTGTTTCAGGGGTACGCTGGGAAAAGGACTAAGTAAAGTAAGGAATAGGACTAGTAAACAGAGGGGGCGATTAAGCCGATATAACAGAAAGTTCGAAAGTTCAGGTTTTACTTTCGGCGCGTTTCTCGCTCTTTGCCTCTCCTATCCTTTCTTTTCTACAAAGCCTGAGGAATAGTTAAAAAAAAAACGGTGTACACCTTAAGTTTAAGATACATAAAACAGAGTATTAATTAAAAAACAGCTTCTCCAGTAATGAATATTGTTTATTACATTTTACAACACTTAATAAAATGATGGGCTTCACGTTCGTTCAATTCAGTCGCAGAAAAAGCAATCTACTCGACGCGTAACGTTTTGTTATCGTTACATTTGCTCGAAATTATCATTCGCAGGCTTTAACAATCGTTCACTTATATTTAACAAACAGCTTTTTTTTTGTTTGCTCGAACAAGGGTATTTATTTAACGTAACAACCATTAGCTTGGAACCGTGCCGGGGCGCAACGCGGCACACATTGTTGAACGCGCGGAAAATGTTCAAGCGTTGTTCAGCCTCGCAACAAATTTACAAATTAAATGTACCTTGATTGGTGCTCGAATTCTCTGTAAGCGAACAGCCAGTGGAGATTTAGATGAGTAGTTTCCTGATCAATGGACGCGGAGAACCAATTGCTTCCCTAATCCACTTGATTACTGCTTGAGAGGCAGCTAGAATCTATCTTTTCTCCACGTGGAGCATTCAAGCGCCTCGCTACACCGTACAAAGTTAATCGCGAATTCGAGCAATGCAAAAAGTGGACGTTCCACGGGATTTATCGTCGGACATTCGCAGGATTTCACTGAAATTAAACGCCATCAATTTGATCGGCCGCTTTTTCTAAAAGCGGGCGAATGTTTATTGTTACCGAAAGGGAATTCTATTTCCTCCCCTTCCTAACACTTTTAACGAAGCAGATTTATAACACCTGTATATTTATTTTTTCGCAGCCTCTGAAATTTTTATTCCCGAACGTTTTAACCCACGAAAGGACAAACCGCAGGTCCGATTCGACCCAGCCACGAATACTTCTGCGTCATACGTTTGTTAAATAACAAATTTAATTTTCACTCATTTTTGATGATTTGAACGTAGTTCGTTATATTCGTAAATCGCATACGTATGGCTGAGGCCACGAAAAATGTGTGCACCATTGCTTTTCACATTCGAACGTAGAGACCGTCTGAAAACTGAAGACCGTCGTGAAAAAATTAATACTTCTCAAGGAAATTTAATTAAATTCCGCAAGTAGGTATCGCAAACTTTCGCGTTACTTTCAATGTTTTTATATCGAAACGTCATGTTTCTCATTCTCAGCGTTGTTACTCCGAATTTTTTGAACACCTCGACATACGGTCGAGCAACTGAGAGACAAAAATTTCCGAAAGATACATTAACCCGCGAGGGAATTAATGTTCTTTAAATTCAAAAATTGCATATTGCGCGTGTTGAAGCATAATGTTGTCCAATCAAATTCGCGTTTTATTTAACGGTCATCAGCGAAACTCGTGGGAGAGAACGAGAAACAGCTGATTTCAAATATTTGATTGATTGACAGTGTATGTATCCGCGAAAATCGATGCCCGGAATATTTTTCCGTTTGAACGGCGCGCGTTCAGATATACAAGGGGGGGAGGGGGGGCTTTAACACGCTGAAATTCACACGTGACGCAAAATGTTTACGTTCCGGATAAATATCGGGGATTATTGAGCGGCCGATAAAATTATCAAATTTAAAACGTGCACCGCTTCGAACGGGCGCAATTTAAA
This sequence comes from Tetrapedia diversipes, assembly GCA_033822845.1. Taxonomy (NCBI): domain Eukaryota; kingdom Metazoa; phylum Arthropoda; class Insecta; order Hymenoptera; family Apidae; genus Tetrapedia; species Tetrapedia diversipes. Next base: position 132,987 of record JAOPTO010001065.1, on the reverse strand, counting down.
CTATCGGATTGGAACGAAGCCTAGGGCGCATTATCTATTTTACGATCATCAATTTCCATGCCGTGCAAACATGAATATTCAAACGCCGGCTATGCGCGTTACATCAAACGCGTGTATACATTTTTGATGTATGTACTTCAGCCGGCGTCGCGATAAAGCAAGTACACTATCCGCGTATCGCTGAACGATTATGATAAACAGTGATTTTTCCAGGAATCCGATTATCCCGATGCTTTGCGATTTTATGGAACGGCTGCTGCTGATAAAACATCTGTATCGGAAGGAAATGTAACAATAGCGTGCAACGTATTTGTAAATATCGTGGTAATCTGATTAACGTAATCGCGTATGATTATTATATGAACACGGCGAATCAATTTTAAAAGGGAATTGAAATGGAGCAGACAATTGGTTACGAAGTATAAGCTGGTTTTATCGTTCAAGATTTGTTTGCATAGATAATTCGAGGAATCCAGAATGCACTGTATGTATAGATAGTTATGCAAAACCGAAAGAAGATTATATAAATTGGAACTGTAATTATTTTAAACAGAACGCATAAATTACTTTAAACAGAAACGCGTGCCAAATTATAAATTAATAGATTTATTTCACTGTCAGTGCAATTCTAATTAAATTATAGGCACGTGTAGAAATTCTAACTCGTAGCACTAAAATATAATGTATACCCAATAGGAGATTAAAAATCAAAGTAATTACAGAGTAACGGAAAGTAAAACTGATCGTTGATGTAATGTAACGTACAAAACTCTAGTCTATGCAAAATTAACAGTGATTACGGATGTCCGTTATGATAAACGATGTTGCGATTAAAAATGTGTCGAAGAAGCTTGTATGCTCGAACGTTTGATACTCAAGTTCAGATATTTGATTCCCTTTCGTCGCATGGTCGATTATTTTAAAACGCGTGATACCCTGTATCGTGTGAAACGAGGATTAAAGGCAGCAAAGAAACGAATGGTGGTGAAATTATGGAAGAGTGTCGATAGAATATTATTACGCCTTTGTGAGCGATTGCTGAACATATTTAATGCAGAAATACATGCGAGGATCATAAAATTATTTCGCCAGAAATGTCACTGTTACCGCATACACGCGAATCAAGTACGGAGAACAATGCGAATAACGAATTCTGCGAAACAAATTATCGTTAATAATATTCGTATTCAAGGGCGTGTGCATTCCGTGATGTACAAATCTATCAAAAATGGTGTCTCGTTTCAGAACAATGCTTCTCCCCCGCTTCAACGAAATGACAGAGTCGCAAAAATATATCAGCGCGGCGAAGCATAAATTATACATTAATAAGCGCGAAACATTTTAGAACAGCGAGCGGTGTTATAATTTAAACTCGTCGTAACGTGAAAAATGAGGATGTATCTGGTATTATATTCTGAATGGGTATAGAGAATAATTCTCGCAGGGGTGGCAGATTATATAATTTTCCTTTGTGCGGGAATAGAGAAAGTTTTTAAAAAGAATGTCGAAAAGAATGGGAATTTTCTTGACTCCGTTATAGTTCTTTGTGATGTAACACTTTTGTCGGCTTTGTGACACTTTTGTAAGGAAACTTTACGTCCACTAACAATGCAATTATTTATTCTTTTCCCGTGGCGGTCCCATTTTATTCTCTACCGCCGACTCTACGCGAGGATTTCAAACAACCCTTCACGCTGTACCGAGAATCGTAATAAAACGTGTCCGTTAACGTAGTGCAAAATAAATTTATCGCAAACCATTACGTTTAATAGACGTGGATTTAAAAAATACCACGTTTACAATACAATTTTATTTCAAACAGAACGTCTGTGCAATCAACATAAAAAAAAATCAATCTTCCTAGGCAGCATATAATTGTACCACGCAAATATATCAGAACAGAGATTGAATATTCCCTCATTTAATGCAAATTGTTTATTTCTAACGTAGAACCGTTTTTACCAATTACTACGTGCACATTTTAATTTATTCCGTATACCATCACAAAGCGGGAATATTAAAACGTTAAATTACTTCCTGTCTACCAAAAAGTGCTTGGTAAACAATATACCTATTTAAAATCATTCTGTACATTCTCGAACAGATTTAATTTAAATTTCTCACGAATCGGTCCAACAATTAACAGAGAGCAATTCCACGCTATCGTTTCTCCAACAATCTTTCCCTCAACGAAAAGATCTCTACATCCTGCAGCTTCCCTACACGATCCAAGCCTGCAGCGGCGTCGAATACCAAGCGTCGCCTACATTCATCGCGGGTGTCTACATCCTCCCACCGTGGACAATAACACCGATACGCCCGTCACCGTGGTACCTCACAATTCATCGGATGCCAGCCATCTTTATCACGACGCACGCACGACGGACTCGCATTCCACAGCAAAAGGCGCAAGCAGTTCGTAAGATTGGTTCCGTAACAAGCATTCGAGTATAGAATCAGTGAGAGGGTCAGGCATGAGATAAGTACTCTTTCAACCCTAGATAACTAAACTTAAATTAGCTTGTTACTCTGAAACTAATCATTCGACTCGTACATTACGAATTAAAAACATGTATATTTTTATATTTCCCTTATTTATTTCAAACAAATTAGCGTAACTTAAGGGAAGTATTATAATATTTTAATTAAGCGATAGAAAAGTGGTAAAAAATTAGCGTTTATGATCTTGGTAGATATAAAACTGGTAGGAGTCGGTCGTCTATTAGACGAATGTTTAATATAAAGATAAAATGGCTTTATTGAAAACACGTCTAAATCACACTGCTTCATGCAAACTGATTCGCTAGATACTTTCTTTCGTCCACTGGTTCGACATTCTTTTCTTTTCGCACTTCGATCTCTCACTCGATCATCGAAAATCACGCGCCCCACATATTCTCTTTGTTCACATCTGCACTTGTATCAAAGATTCATACTGCTCGCATGATTTTCGGCCGCTCATTTAATTGTTGGTTGCTCGCTCCACACACACACACACACACACACACACACACCAATCTCCTTGTTGTTAACCTTCAACACTCACACGCATTCTCACCCTTTTCTATTCCCTCGCTCAGACATTCGCCACCTCTACACGAGTACCATCCTCGGATCGAAGGGTTGCACCGGTTCGTCGATCGTTTTCGCGGGAGCATTTTCGTCGCGAAGAAAATTGGCCGTGATCGACCAGGCATATTTCAGCCCCTAAATTCTCCCGACTCTCGATTCACCCCTTTCGCTCCCTTTCAATACGGCCCCGTTTGTTCGAACCGCCTTGAATCCTCGTTTCGTGCTGCAGCTATTAAGCATCGTTCGCCGCCGGGAAAGACCGTAGCCAATTCTCGGAATGGCTTCGAACGATGCTGCCGCCGCTCGCTCCGGCACCGATCGCCGGTTAATAGTTTAATGCTTTCTTGATTTCTCGCTCCGACCGTGGACCGCCTATCTGGAGATAGCCAATGCGGCAGCCGTGAACGCGAGCCCAGGTTCCGTAGCGCAGGTAAATGTAACGGAAAACGGTTTCGGCCCTGGAATCGGGCGACCCAACCAATATCATAATTTTCCGGTGAATCGACGCGCCCGACTCGAAAGCGGTGTCCAGTCCGTTGGAAAAACGGCTCGTAATAACGTGATTTCAGCGGTTGCCGATTGTATCGAGACGAAAGGTGTCAGAGTTGAGTCACGGGGGGTGTAAGAGGATGCAGAGGGAGGAAGATGGCGACAGATAGGGGGATAGAGTGTTACACAGAGCATGTGTATACGCATACTTCGCTAAATTGCAAGTTAGGAGTTCGGTGGACGAGAACTTTTTTTCGTTTCTTTGTGATGGACGTGAATGACGATAAACATAAACTTACAGGATAGTCGCTAAAATAGGAAGGAAATATGGGCGATTTACTTCATATATGTCGAAGGGTTATGTAAAAAATAAAGACTCTTGTGTGAAAGTGACTGTATAAATAATTATATATTTAGTGGAAAGGTACTGTAGACACAAAGGTGTTTATAAGACGGACGTCTAATAGAAACTATAAAAAAACCGCGTCCCAAAACCCTAAGAAGATGACTTAAAATAGTCGGAGAGAGGGAATCCATTATTTCCGAATAATTTTAGTATGCAGAATTTTCCAGATACGAATAAATATTTTTTACTTCAACAATATATTTTGTGGATGTTGATCATTTGTCATTTTCAATAAAGATTTCTACTTGTTAGCATAAATGTCGCTGAAACAGTATAATAATTCACGAAAAATTGTTGGAAATTCTTATTTTAAGCTTATAACATATTTCACTTTACCCGATTCTCTTGTATTTACTTTTCCGAACGTGCATTGCAGAGAATCGATTTAAATCTTCGAACGAGAAGACGCGACAAATGTAAGAATCCGAGCATCGTTCCACGACTTCAGGCCTGAACACGGACGAATTACCTCGCTCGAGGGAAATGTTGAAGGAGACCTTCCCCATTGAGTATATTTCTCGGTTAAGTGATTGGCGCCTCTTCCCTACGTCCGCGACGCGCACAGGAAGACGTCGCGTCATGATCTGGCGAGACGCTTTTCAACAAAGTGAAATACAGATAGGGAAACCGTAGAACTTGTTTAATACCGGCATTTGTAATCCTCTTGTAGATGATTCAGGTCTTCGATATACGTTTCCTGTAACTCGAGCCTCGTTCTATTAAAGTGCTGGTAATGTCCTCAAAACTGAGACTTCCCTTGAAACGTGTTCAGCAAGATTTACAAAACATCGTAATAATCCAATTACGAAATACTTGCGTCGAACATTCCTGTTGAGTAATCGTTTCTTATGCGTACAGTACTCTGTAAAACGCCTTTCTGTTTCCGTGCCAATCTGATAGAGACAATATACTGGAACGAATTTAACTTCCAGAGTTTCGACAGATCTGCGAGTTACACAATCTCTTCTATTTCCTGGCATTGCTGGATACATGTCAACGACAATTCTAGCATGCCTGATATAGCTTTTAGTGTCTCACTTATTATCGCCGCCTACTCTTTAATCGTATCGAATCGGCATCGACCTGTATCTTTAATTCTACATTTCAACTGCTTCCCTGTAGCTATCTAATAAATCTCGTCTCATCCTATCCGAACCGCTCTACCCGTTCAAAACACAGGCACCCCTCGACTTTCGCTCACTATTGCTTCCTCAAAGTGTGTGCGAACGTTGAACGTTCGAAAGTAGAGGAATGTAAAAAAAGGTCCACCAAAAACTGTGTTTTAAAGTATTAATCAGGACAACATTGTAGCTGTCTGATAGCTGAAGTCTGATGTCCCCTGAGAGGGAGCAGCCCAGTAGTCTGCTCGACTCGCGAGGTCCCCTCAGAGGGGACATCCGATCGCAAAGACTTAAAAAGTTGAATTTTTAAAAATATGTGGAATAGCAAATTGTACGAAAGTAAAATGTGCGAAAGTCGAGGGGCACCTCTAACCCTATACCCGTTACGCCAAACTATAACCCTATAAAACATGCTACCATTTACGCTCGTTAAACTTCACAAGAGGCAGCTCGGCGCGGTTGCTCGTTTAACCACGAAGACGCGTTTTTGTTTGTGACACGTGTCATTCCTGCTCGAACGTGATAAACGGCGGGAACGTGGCAGCGCGCGCGGTCGGAAACGGGGAAACGTTTCGGTCCGGTCGATGATTTTCAGCGCGGCACGCGAGCGCTCGCTCGCATGTGTACACACCGTGTGCCGTGTGCAATTTCGAGGACGAATAAAAAAAAAAAATAAATAAATAAAAAATACGATTTAATTAACCGGCGCGGTAAACGCGCGATCGCACGCGGAAGATAGATAACCGGGCCATGTAAAATAGAAAGAATCGCGCTCGACCCCGGGGCCCGCGGAGCGGAAGCGACATGACAAACTCGTTACCGGTAGGTATACACTCGTCATGCCGCTTTTGCGGTTCGATTATCCTATCGCTCTGGTTAAAGTGATACGTGCCAGCGGTCGCTCCGCTGAATCCTATAATCCTGGCGAATTCCAAACCGCCCTCCCTCCTCCTTTGCCACCCCATCCACCCGTCCCACCTCCATTCTCTCTCTCTCTCTCCCTCTCTCTCTCGCTCTTGCCACGTTGTATCACGATTTATTTCGTAGCCACGGATATCCCTCTCTCGCTCTCGCCGATTCGTTTGAAGTTCCTTTCAATGGACGCTCCGCGGCTAGATGCACACAAGCGCAACGAGGAACTTTGGTGTACATTGGGGTGTGAGAGGGGAAAGGGTGGGCTCAGGAATCATCGGAAATCGATAACTTAGAAAGTTAAATGATAAGCTGCACTTGCGTGATTGACGGCTACTGCTTTAAGCTCCCGCATGAATCATAGTATCGGTCGAACGGTTTAATGACGTGGAATTTCGGCATCCCCCTGCGCCAGCTTCGCCGGTGTTTTCCTATGGAGTCCGTGAGGGAACGTTAGCGACTTGCCGCGGTCTAACGACATCCGAATGCATTTTAATCGATCCGGTGTTCGACGGTAGGCTACCGTTACAGCATAGTTGGGAATAAGGAGACGAGAGAAAGAGGAAGAAGAATAAGCATAGATACGTTCGGAATTTGCAATGATTTTATTTTGTTCTATTTTAATTATTTACGGGCAATGTCCGTTATAAGGCAACATGAAAACAGAGACGAGTATATGATAGGAGGACAGAAGTATTAAAAAGAAAAAACACAGATATAACATATAAATATGGTAAACTTAAATTATGAGGATAAGCATTTGTATATTTGCGATCTGAATACATTTATGTTAATTGCAAAAATGTCAGTTGATACGCTAATATTGTTTGCAAATGTATATATATATATATATATATATATGACGAAAGGGATCATAATCCATAAAATTAGAAAAATAGAAGTGTGGCTTGAACAGAAGGGGCAATTTAGTATCTCTTGATGGAGCATTGAAATTAATGCATAAGGTGATTAACGGATTGTTCACTAGACCATGAATTGATTTGTATAAGAGACATACGTCAACAAGCTCTTCTAAGCTCTAAAAATTTGATGTCATAATAAAACATTAATGAGTTATAGTCGTGATTAAGAATAGACATTTCATGTCCTGCTTTAAAAGCAATAAAACTAATAATCTAATCAATAATCTTCTTTTCTTCAGTCCAAGCACGTCAGTTGCATGTCAAGTAGCTGAAAAACATGTAGAAACACTCTCTCTCATTTCACGCATAATGAACGTACAAGAACTTCGTTCACTTTCAACCGACATCTCTGTTTAAAAATGTTTTGCTTCCGCGTCAGACGCGAGTGACGCGATTCTCTAATAACGGCGCACAAGTACGATACATTAAACAAACTCTCCGCAAAACGAAATTGAATAATCCAACGCCCATTGTTGCGCATCCGAAACAGCAGTACTCACCTTTGCGTCGGATGAAACAAACGCAAAGCGTGCCGCCAGCTTAATTTGCATTCCAAATTTTAAAAGTACCCCGTGCCCGGCTCGCGCCAATCCAAATAGAATATCAAAAACGCTTCCCTGACTGCATTACGAGATAATACCATATACTATTCATCGAGCGTGGCAGGGTATCGAAGGTACAACCACGAAGGACCCGTTATGCGGATTTGGATGCGCTCGAATATCAATTATCCACGGCAGCGCAAGTTCACGGAGTAACTTGCCAACTGGTTGGTTCTCCCTCGCTGGGTCTTGCCGATTATCGTCTCCATCCAGTTCGGCGGGACGCGACAAAGGGGGATACACCGCCAGCCAAAGATCGAACCATAGCAGAGCTGCCCTAAAATGGGTTGGCGAAGAACAGACGGACGGACGGACGAATTCTACGCAACCGTGGGCATGTCGAAGAAAGGCGGGAGGGAAGACTTTGATAATTAGTCGAGGTTGGTGCCAGACGATGGTCCAAGCACGACCCGCTGTACAGACCCGCCGGTATAGGTTTTCCATCGCGTCACCAGCTAAAACCGCCCTCCCTCCCGCCGCCGCAGCAGTTGCGAAACAACCATAACAAAAGATGGAATTAATTAGGATGGGACGATCGCCGGTTCGATGAAACCCTGCTGGCAACGGTCCAGTAAACAAGTAGGTATTGATTCAGATGGCAAAGGTGGAGTTGGGCGCGGATTAGGGTGGCGGCCGAGGGGACACTCGGCTCGCATTAACCGGCTGTCGTACGTATTTATCCGCGAATTTATATCCCCGGTACATACGTGCCGGCGTTTAAACACAGTGGCCGCGCGACGAAAGTTGCGCAACGGTGAAATATACAACGGGTGCCCGATCGCATGTGTCAATTAGTATTCAATTTATGACTGCCGGCAAAAACATTGCCCGGTGGGCTGTAACGCGGGGCTGAAAGGGGATCGGGGGGGAGGGGGAGGGGATACATGCGGCTTGCATACACAGGTATCGCACACAAGGACAAAGGTAACACCGTCGGTGGTCGCTTCTGGTCGTTGGACGGGGGCCGGTACGGTGCGACGCGGCTAGATTACTACTCGGGGCGGCCGGTCGCCGCTCTTCCGAAATAACGATAGGTCAGCCGGTTACGCGCTCGATATGAATATTGGTGTGCGAACGCGATGAAAGGTAAATATCAGGGTAGCCCGTAACCCGTGTCGATTCGATCGTAGCCGATGTACAACGTCAATCGGAGCGGCCGATACGATGTCCAGCTCGGTGGCCAGTGTTTTGCGGACTGCCGCGCCACGTGGCGTTTCGTCGCCATGGCAGAGCAACCGCGTATCGCTGACCGGTCTGCTGCATTTATTTCTTCTGACTCGATTTTTTTCTCGAAACACGTTCCGATTTTTTTTTTTTTTTTTTGGAGAAGGGTTTATTGAGTTGCACGAGGGACTCGCTCGAGGACGTTTCAGGGTTAATCGAACTTGTGAACTGTTTTCCGTTTCGATTATGTTTAGGTTCGCGATGTTGGACGAGAGGACAAATTTTGGGTAGGTCGATAGAAATTGTGAAAGATAATGCACATTCAAGAGACGTGCTCCTTTTCGCGGTAGACTTCGAGAGGTCGAAGGCTGTTCGCTGATATTAGAGCATCGTGAAAAAGTTGTATAGTAAAAAGTTGCGCAAAGTTTGCCGTTGTTTTTCCTGTCTTCTCTATTTTTGTTGCTTGACGAGTAACTTATTAAATTAACGTTTGCTTTTATAGGAGTACCAAAATAAAGAATATGGTACTAGAAATAATGATTGCTCGTTTCAATATAAACTACAGCAACGAATCGCTGTATTATCGCATATCAATTAGGAAATTTACGTCGCTTTCGGAGTAAATGAGCATCGACCGAGGGATTACTAAGCAACTCGACGACTGCCGCGTATTCCCCCGTCGCGAAAGAAATTTTCAGCGAAATTTCACCGGAAGCAGCGGGATTATTTAGCCGGGGAGGAGGAGACATTTGCGTAAGCTCTGAAACGAGGGCTTCGACTTTCAGTTCCAAAGTCGATTTCCCAAAGATGTAGGTATCCGTACACGGGGGATAACTCTGCAATTTCGAAGTTTTGTCTCGTAGTACGTGTAAAGGCGCGAGTAAGGACGGAATCCGATAGAGTGCTTCGTTAAGGAAGCACTTTTCTATACCCGTTATCGTAAAAGGTAAGGGTCCGTGCGGATTTCGCATAGAACACTGCACACGGCCCTATGTTGTTCAAAGTTACGAGCGCTGAATAGATAAGGTAAAAAACTGATTGCACAATTTCCACCGACGGTTTACATAAAGAGATGTTTTTCGAAGAAATAATGTTAACGCGTTTAATAAAACTTGTTGCAATCTTCGAACGAGAATTTTTCCTTCAAACAACTCATAGTTAAGTATCCTCTGAATGTAGTTGAATAAATTTCTATGCAAATCGTTTTGTTTCTTCAGGTTTTTCCGGTCCGTTAAATTTTTCTAATTTGCCACTTAAATTTCCTAATTCTGAAAAATATAGTATAGTAAATCATTTAAGTAATCCACCTAAATATTATTGTATTCGTGAAAAAAGTTACGTATACGTATCCAAGGGATCGAGAAATGTTATTAGTATATTCCTAAGGAAACGAATTCCACGAACTCTTCTTCAAAACATGATTCGCAGAGTAACCTATTGTTGTTTCCCGGCAGATAGCAAGCAAAAGAAAGCGATCCCCGCTTTCCTACCATCTCGTTGCTTTGTCACTGACATACTCGGTCCGTAACAGAGAACAGATGACTGGAGGTATCCTGGACTTACCAGCGTCCTGGGTAAGACGGCTGCCAGTCGTCGAAAAAGCATTCCCGAATGGCGCCCGGCACTGCGGCGCGAGTCCATCTTGCAGAACAGCCTTTTACCTTGTCTCTCGCTACCGTCTCGCTGGAACGTCTTCCTCCTGCGGACAGTCTCGCAGGCAGACAGCAGTCTGTTAGCTCGTTTAAAAGTGTTTCGCGAGTTGGCGAATTCGGTTGCACAGCTCCGCGCAGCACTGTTCCTGCTAAATTTCTTCAACGGCCACGCCATCGTCCCAGCGATCGTGCACGCGCCACTCTCCTTCCGTATTTTCCGAAATTTTCTTCCTTTTAGCAACTTGGACCCCGACCAAACTTTGTCCCCGTAGCCGGCCTAACTTCCGTCTACGCGGAGACGAATGATCCCGACCTCTTCCCCCTTCCATCTCCATTTCCAGCTCCCCGACTTCCGCCCTTTTGCTTTTTCACCCTTATTCAGACTGACCCAACCCCTCCCTTCCCGCCAGTATCTCGATGCTCGCTCGCCCAGCCCCCACGGTCGGGACCCCACCAGGCCAGAGCCGAACTTACTTATAAGTTATGTTTTCGAGTGAACTTTCCTGGCAACGCGGAATTTCGAAACTTTGATATTCGATAACTCCGGCCTCGCGCGAGCAATCCTCGCTTTTGCGCTCTTTCAACGGCCGGAAAACGCTGGCAATCTCGCCTCTCTCCAGGATCCCCGATTCTCACGCCGAGAGCTTCTACCGATCCTCGAACGCTACCCGACTTCGACGAGAGTGAAGGGACCGCGCGTTTTCTTCTTCCCTTGGTTTAGACTCGGACACGAAGTTCGTGGCGGTAACCATAAAAATTAGATTTCGGCCCGCAGACCGAGAATTCGCTTCTCGAAGAGCCCGCGCGTCCTCCTTCTGCTTCCCCCTTCCCGCTCGACAATAGTTCGTCAGAAGCCGCGTCGTGGCTTCGAATCGCGAGCAAGGATACGTGTTCCTGAATCAGCCCTAGCGTAGAGGGAGCCCTCACAATTGAGTAACATTAGCGGCGCGATGAAGCTCTGCCTATCCCGCAGGAATTTTCCATCAAACCGGGGCTTCCGCGCGCGTATTTACGATCGGTCGTAAAGTCGGATGGGTATAGGAGACGTTCGCGCACCGACCCTATAATGCTTCACCCTCGCCGTTCAGGCGTGGTCGTTGTACTTCATCGACCTCCCATTTTCCAAGAGTTTCTCCGACTTCCGCTCTCGCGCCTGCTCCACTGTTATCGAAGCGTAGCTGGGTGTATCGTCTCGAAGAGAGTCACAAGTTAATTCGTACACGGATGGCTTCAAAATGATCGTGAGACTGGGGTAAACATATTGGTTGGTCAAGATCGTTTCTTTTACGTTGTCTTCTTTACTCCACTTAACTATTATTAGATTCCTATTTCGTATTCGACTAAACTTTATCCAAAATTTGATGTTTGACTGCAGTCCAATCTTGTAACACTCTTCCCTTTTAAATATACATGTGAAATAACGAAAATAAAATGTCTTTTTTCCAAACTTTTGAGCAGCACTGTACCCGGTAACTCCACAGATCAACGTGGGCGTATCTCTTCTGTAATGTGGTCCCCGTCCTCTTTATTATGGCAATATGCTTTTTATCCTCGATATTAGAAGCTCTGTCCTCCCACCTCATTCTCCTTTTCTTTTCATACGACACCACGTCAGCGTCCCCTTTATTTCTCGTAACTAATTTGTAAGCTCTCTTCGTTTCTCCGTCTACATCAAATAATGGAACAGAGGAGCCCACGGGGAAAAGTGACCTTGATTGGCCGTATGTTTGTTCTGTGCTGTAGCTACATAACCATTTCGAAGCCATCCATCGACGAATTAACTTCCGACTCTTTCGCTACCCCTGCGCCAGACACTGCGAGGATTCATCCCTCCCCGTCGTTCACTCGATCAACTTTCCTAATCCTTGACGAGTCAATGGGGAAAGAAGTCCTGCTGTTACAGTAGACAGTAAAGTCTCCAAGTCCTCTGAATACGATGGATTTGCCTGGTATTACCGACGGAACTTGAAGCGTTATTTAGCGATGGAGGGTGGTTCCAAGTGTCTTTGTTGAAATCAGGAAACGACGTACTTCCGGTGCCTTTGAATAGTTAAGAGAAGTTTACTCGAGTGAGTTTCATTCGATCGAGTTAATACTTTTTATTTGTTGGTCTACGAACAGAATTTCATTATTTGAAAATTTCATTATCAAATATTATTATTTCATTACATTATTAATTTCATTATTTTCAGTAGATGTTGAAGTTTACTCGGGTAACATGCATGCAAATCTATAAACGATTATTGATTGTAAACTGCATAAATCATCACACTGCACCTAGGTATGGTAGTTTTAATTATATCGTGTTAAAATTTAATATCTAGCCGTTGAATAGAGAAGCGATAATTAGTGTTCGTTTAATAACTCATTATTAATAGGCATATTGACAATTAAGTAGCTATTTGGTTAATGAACTTTTACGCTCTATATCGTTCAATTAGACATTTCGTGTCGCGTGAATCTCGATTATCCATCGTAATATACCATTATCGTGGACGTACTGTAAAGACTTCTAAAGACTTAGAATTATTTTTCTATCACAATAAAGTGGTCGGTATCATCAATATTTTATACAGTAAATTTTTATTCACGTTACTCTCCACTTAAATCTATGATTCTTAAAAATTCAGGTGTTAGCAAATTTCATGACATCTCAGCGTAACGAATGGATATTTCAAACTTTCTAACGGCGCATAGTACGCCAAACATATGTGGCATCCAGGACAATATTCTTGACAGGAAGCTGACCAACAAGTACTACCGGGTAGGGACCAGTACGTGAACAGTTTGCGGCTGCAGAACATCTTTTGTAGCAATAAAACTTTCCTGCGCGTAAGACCCGGGAGCTTGCAGCTTCTTTTGAAAATCACCAGAGGCGATCGAACCACGTATTCGCGTTACCCTGGATCGCCGGCGGAAATGAATCAGCACGGTTTCTCTCCCCCCCCCCCTTGCAAGTACACCTCGACGAATTGAATACAACAATAACCTTAAGAGAACAATTTATTAACTGCTAGTGTCAATCCAGGTGTCCATTTCTACATCATTATCGCATTATAAAGACGGCGAATAATATCTATAATTCTGTCGATTTTTTCGAATCTATTCATTCTTTCAAACGTTGTCTGTACGCTATGTCATTCATCTGCTAGTCTTCCTGTTTTGTGTACCAAAGGGTTTCCGCCCGTAAATAAATAAATAAATAAAAATAACACTACCGTCGGCCAAGGCACATTTATTTATCATGAAGAGATCAAATTAAAAATTATAATAAATAAATAAATAAATCGTAACGTTTTTAGTAAAAGTGATGGTAAATTTCCAAAGTTGTAGGTATCGCAACAAATTTACCAAATTTCTGTGAAAAATTACGAATTAGTCATTTTGACCGATTTTGGTAGTTATAGTGCTAATGTAACAAGTACATTTACATGTTCAATATGAAAATACTTGGAAAATTATTAAAATACAAAATTATTGTTGTCGTCGACTACAGACAGCACTTGTACACAAATCATTCGAATGCTCGAAACGGAATGGTTAAACAAGCACAACGCTCTGTCAGTTTTCCATCGTCGAATCTGTGATCACTCTAATTTCATCGTGACCAGGCACGCTCGATATCCTATCCCTGACGAAGCTGTCCCAGACACTTGACCTTAGCTGGCGCTCTATTTCATCGCGCTTTTGCACCGTTCCACTGTTTCCAGGTTGAAACGGTGCGCAGAGGGGACAGATGAATTAACTTGGCAAGTTAGGCCGGGTCAAAGGAGCCGCAACGAGCTCGCCGCAAAGCGAAAGACCCACCAGTTAGCGGCGGTCCAAGCGACGGGCCGAGCTCCCGTAAAAGAATGGCTCGATGGAGACCCCAATTATCCATATAATCTCGAGCAACGAAGACGATACCCCGGCCTCGCTTTGCCGCGCGATAAGACCAGATTAAATATAGCGAGTCCATCCCGCGGGACGTTTTCGAAGAAGGAAAGTTGTATTAATGCAAAGAGAACCTTATCAATTCGTTCCTCCGACTTTCTCCGTGAATTCGTGGCCCCGGCAATCGACCTGCTCTCCTTTTCGGAGGTCGTGGCCAAACACGAACGAGACATTTTATCGACCTCGTCTCCCGGAGGAGACATAATTAACAGCTGATTGTGGGTATGTTTTATGGTAATGGATCGAAGTTACTTTGGAATTGGATAGGGAGAAGATGCTTGTCAAATCCAAGGCTAACCATTGATAAGCTGCACGATTTTTATGGTCTTCTGTCGATTTTTCGAAATAATGTTCATTTATGACTTTATCGGTTAACCCTTTCTCTCGTGCAGTAGCGTTGGTAACCATTCGAGATATTAAATTGGTTTCACTTTCTTGAAACAGCTATCAGTGTGGTTAATTGTTTGGGATTAGGTGGGTTAAAATTGGTCCCACCTTTTGCTTAGCTTTTTATGCATGGTGTGGGATACATTAAATTACAAAGTTAAAGTTACTCACTCAAACGGTTGAATATTTTAATAATTGAAATGAATGTTGTTTCCCATCTTTTTTACGTTAAAAACATTTCTACGCAATTTGGGTTTTTATTTTCTTTAAACTCGTGTGCATCAACGAGTTCATCCGATAAAGGTGTTACGTCTGCTTCAAAAGTATTTTCGAAACAGCAAATGCCAAGGTGTACAATTTTTTAACGGAAGATGAGACTGTATAGCGCAACGCGAAACCGCGTTACGAAAATTGACTGAAAAAGCAAATGTTCGAGGTCCGTTAAAATAAATTTCTGACGAACAAGACATTTCAGGGAAAATCGATCGGAAAACAAACGGTGCGCGCTCGAAATTCGAAATCTCTCGTGAATTTCCCGCGATATCGTTCGATGGGTTTTAAAGCGTTCGCAGTCTCTCGTATGGCGCGGGTGAAATGAAAATTTTAACAGGAGCTGTTCATGAAATTACATAAACCGTTCGATAGTTGCAGAATATTTCAACCCCTTCCGCTGTTCCACGCGCCCCGGATGTTGACTCGCCTCCCCTGTCGCGAAACAGTTTTCATATAAACGAGAATTTCCAGCCTTTCTGATGCCGGCATCAACGTCCTTTCCAACTTTTTCAATGATCCGTCCGCCGACCCAGATTCGCGGCTTGGTTCCGTGACAAAAATGATAAGAAGCGTCGCGCCGGCACGCATATTGAACACGCGTCGGATCTGGCTTTGTCGGATCGGACAAATTTTGAAAAACGTTTCGGTTGCCCGCCCGACCGTGTATCTGTTGTACATTTGATTTGTGCCTGCAGAGAGCGCGCTGGTAATTATAAAAGTGGTTTAGACCGTATATTTTTCGTTTTCGGAACGGTTCGATGTTTGTGGTACGACGGTGCATTGAAAAATATTGTGTCGATGGTATTATTTTAGATTACTCTATTTCGTTCTTTTTTTTTCTTTTTTTTTCGAGAAACGTTTCCACTGTATCGGGGAATAAGTGATAAATCAATTACAACGAGCTTTCGCGTTTATATCCACGGTGGAAAACGGATACCTTCCATATTTTAATAAGTGCAAACGTCAAATAACGGTCAAGCGCTCACTTTTAAATTGGTTTAACGGTAAGTATCGCATTTTTAAAATGATATTTTATAACAGCGTTTTTTATAGTAAAGTTTAATCTTTCTATTAACTAGATATTTGCGAATTATTAATAGACAATAACAAATATTTAGCTTTCTCATAACCACTGTTTCGTTTTTAAACAGAGAATCGTATATAAAAGTCAGGAATCTGTCATTTATACGTGTTTGAAAATTTTTCTTTCAATTACTCGCAAGCGTAATGTGTACCAAAAGAAACCACGGGCATATTTATTTTTGTTCGCTCGTATCACCTTATTCAACAAGGAAGAAAATAAAGTAATCGCATGACGAGGAAAATAAAAGGACTAAAGAAGTTTCTGTATTTTTAAAAGTGGTATTCTTTAGCACGGACAAGGTCTTAATCCTTTGTACGTGGAAACCTTTGTTACCGGGTCGACAAATGTTGGAAAATTTTAAATGTACGGGCAGACGATTTAAATTGCTGGACGATCCAGCTTTCAGCTACCGAAAGCTTTTCACAACTATTTTTATACACTTCTGTCTTCTTTTCACACCAGTGAAATATACGAACAGCGGCTGAATATTTTCCCAGTGTCAACCGCGACGTAAACGTTTAAATTCGTAAGATTTATAAACAATTTTAACAGAGAAAAAAGTGAACCTTTTTAATGTTACAAAATTCACACCATACAACAACAACTCCAAGTCCAATATTTTTACTATATATTAGCCTCTAAGACACGTAATTGTAATACAATTACATAATAACATCTAATTATCCAACTTAATTTTCTGATTGAAAAGTGAATTATGTTCATATTTTTATTATATCAAAGTATCTTTATTCTATATTATTACTCATCACTTTAGATTACATTTTTCTTTCCCAACACGCGCCGTCGCGACGCACATCGCCTACTGCTTCCTTCTCTTTTTTTCACTCAACTTCCCTCTCTCGACGCATGCGCATTCACGCATAATAATGCGAGTTTACATTGTATTCTAACAGGTTAGCAGAGAAAGAAACCCAGACGGGCCAAAACAAAGTTTCTCGTCCACAATACGAAATTAGTTCCGTGGAGGGTTATGGGGGAGGAGGGGGGGGGAAGGGGTTGAGATTCGCCGGTAGATTTTCCCGGATGTCGGTGGCCTGTCGTCCGGTCCACCGAGAGGATCGTCGCAATTAGAGCGTCGGTTGCCACCGATGGAAAACCGGGTCGGTCTTTTCGGGGTTAGAGGGATGAAAGAAGGAGGGGGAAGGGAGCAGCGTTTCGATGCCACGGGCGGGCAACGATAGAAGAAGGGAGTCCAACTTGCAGACAATGCGAAACGATTTCCGTCCGAGCGTTACAGGCAGCGCTGGCCTCACCTCGTGGCTCCAGGAATTCGGTCGTTCTGAATTCATTCGACAACGACTCCGTGCCGGGGGACCGGGACGCGAAAAAAAAGAGGAGACGAGTCGGACACAACGGATGAGCCGGGCACGGGCACGTCAATGAACCGTTCGAGGGACTAACAGAGACGAGAACCGATGCGGTGGCGGAGGGAAACGGTTATTATGATGGAACGAGTGGTCGCTAATGGGTACTTGCGGTCACTCGCGAGATCGATCAACTTGCTCGTGATATCGTGTCGAAGTGTAAACGGGTTGTTTAATCGCTTTTTCTTTGTAAGCGTTCTTTTCGACCCGTTCTGAACTTTTTTGTTATCATTTCACTGTCAGTGGTTTCACTGTATCGAACTTCCTGCCCTCGTCATTACGAGGGATCAACCGATAACCTTTCTCGCAAGTGTTCGAATCCTTCACAGTTCCTAAAAAATACAAGTTCCCTTCCTAACTCTGTGTCTAAGGCACGGGTCTGCTAGGTAAGCCTTAGTAATGAGTCTACTAGCAGGCCCCGGACGAAACACACTGCCCCTTCCCACTCCTTTTCCTTCGCTTTTTCTTTCGTAACAGCCACAGTGAAATAAAGGATACAAAAGTAAAGATAAAGTAGCTGGTGAATCGCGTGAATCAATGTAAACGGTGCGTGGATTTCCGAATCTGGAGTAAATCCTTTTTCATTCGCTTGCAAAACGGATACCTCGGTACTTCTTTGAGATGACAGTTCTACAAATTTTATGGTTTCAAGCTGCGACAAATCCAGAAACCGAGTTCTCGCGCCTCGTGAATCGGAATATCCCGTTAGAAACAACATACGTCTGGATGTTCTTTCGCGTGTTTCTCGTTTCAGATACTTTCCTCTTCAAAACACCGAATATATCTCTTAAGAAACACCCTGCACCCCTCACATGCAACCGCATTCACCGCGGCCGTGTGCTCGTGTGCGCGCCGCCAGAAGCGCAGAGAAAGAAAGGCAGACGTTACGTTCGATGCGAGCTCGTCAAAGTGCCAAATCCCCGCGGGTACAGAAGCTGAAGGGGGTGGAACGAGAAAGAGAGAATCGCGTGTGCCACGGTTCCGTAGATTCGATCAATGGGAACAACGCGACGTCGGTTCGCCGCTTCATCGACGACGCGATCGAGCTTCGTTTCTCATCCTCCCCCTTCTCTATCCCGTTCCTTCGTCCCGTCTGTCCTTCACCCCCCTCCCCCCTCGTTCGCTCAAACTGTCAATCTTGCTGCAACGACGTAGAAAAGGCTTCCTTTGGGAGGCACGCGCTCGTCGAAGCACTTGAAAACGACGTACGAGCCATTACATACGTACGTGTCCTATACTTAGCCCCTAAATGCACTCGATAAGGCCGAGAATGACTGAAACTTAGGGGGTCAATGAGGGAGCTAGGTGTACAGGCTGGTTGGCGTTTAATTTTAGCGCCCCTTATATAGGTACGTATACCCCTCGAGCTGTGAACGCTTTCATGGGTACGAATAGGACGGCCGAAACCGAGATAGGCTAGGTCTTCCCTGGATCCTACTTAGAACTGGTTTGATGAATTATTTGCGGGCTACTGGTCGCGCGAACGAATTATTCAACCAAGAGTTACGCGGTACGAACCGTACAGAGCGATTCGTATAACAGATGAACTAATCTTGGCGGGTCGATTAGCCATAGCGAAAGTTATGATGAGCGTAATTCTGTGAAATAAAATGTATGAATTTTTAAGATTTTTCTGAAACATACTTCGCTGCCTATTTATAGTAATTTCATCGCGTTAATTAATGGATTCGGTGTTCCAAATCGACAATCATCCCCTTCTATTCTACCTAGACATAATAATGGCACATTTACTGACAGATCGATTTTCCCCCTCTCTCTCTCTCTCACTTTCTCTCTGGAAAAGAAGGAATTACATAATAATAACGTAACGCGTTCAGGGCACCTGAATCACCCTGTACACATACATGAATCGGCCTAAACGCGGTCAACCAAAGAAGTGTGATCGCTAGAAACAGGAACACGGGAACGACGAGGACAGAGAATGGCGTTGCGAGGGGGAAGAAAGGGAGCGGAGAGAGACAAAAGCCGAGGGGACGATCTTCGAATTCTGCTCTCGATTCAACTCGCAGAGGAGCACAGGAGAAGGAACGGCGGAGGTCTGTCGCAGAGTCGTGTGTCATCAAGTCCGACTCGCTCGATTCACGACCCTATCACCGAGCTTTTCGTAGCTACGAAAGAACACAGGCTAGAGAACCCTTTGACCGGTCCTCCTTCCTCGAAAATTACGAACTACCATTTTCCCATCCGGTCTTTTCGATGCTCCCAAACCCCGTTCCCTTCCTCCACCTCCCCGGCGCTGTCCCCTTTCCGTTTCCACTCTTTTATTATCATTCGTCTTCTTTCCTCCTCGCCAAGGCGCACGTTGTTTCACCCTCCCGCAGCCCCCGTTCCCCCTGTCACACGAGTTCGTTATTGTTTCGGGACGGCTGGCTGCGCGATACCACGTGCAAAACGTAATTCTTCCCCCTCCAAAGTTCGCAGAAGCACCGTTTACGCCGTTTACTTATGTATTTGTCCCCTCGAATACCGCCCCTTTAAGAATTGAAACGTTACCGGGAAGCAGACTCGACGTTCATGAATATCGCATGCACGATAGACTGCGAGGCTGTTCCGGAAACAGATTGATTATTTAAGCTTATTTCTAGACACCGATAGGATCAAGTTCAAGGCAGGCCAACGTGGATCAGATTTATGTTCTACGCTGGTACGCGACATGCGCTCAACGGTGAAACAGTTTAGATAGACGTGCTGGGGAAAGTTCTGTTCAGTTCAAACTCTTATTTGGAATAAGGTAGAATTTTTGCTACCCTATGTAAGTCACAATAGGATTGAAATCATGTAAAATTGCTGTCAATTCTGTTTGAAAGTTTACCTGATAAACGATGAGAATGAGGTTTCTTATTATCGGACAAGTACAGCGAAGGAAACGCGTAAAACATGCAATTAGAAAATATTTGTTTATCTGTGTGGAATCGAAGTTCTACATCGTTCACGTATGTATTTTTGGATACAGATTTCGTTCGATCAAACGGAATTCGAGAAATTCGATTTCCCCGTCGGATTGTTACATTCGTTACCGTCGTCGTTAAAAATGATTTCCACGCAAAGAGTTCCGATACAAAAGGCCGAAATTGGTCCCGATTTCATTACCCCGTACCACACACCATACAGACTGCGCTGTATCCGGTAAGAACGCTCAACTTGTACCAAATTAGGAAAATCCTCTTTTCTGTCCGGCTGTAGAAGCTTAATTGAACGGCGATTTTTCTCTTTTTTAACCCTTTCGAATCGTCGTCCATGCAGATGCGCGAAACAGCGACGGTCCACGTTACGGATCCCTACCGTGGCATGGAAATAAATAGTCACAAAGCGTCCTCGCATTCCGCGATTCTTACGATCCCTTTCACCGACCATCGCGCACTTGTTCTTTTGTGCCCCGCCGTATCGTCAATTAACTTTTGTTATCAGTTTTTCCGGGCAGAAGGGTCCTGGCCGGCGATGTTCAAGCACAAAAGCCGTCGTCGGGGAAAAACGAACGCGACAGGCACGAGGTCGAAGGCAGCACGCCAATATCGGCTTTTGATATTTAGAGAGACACACGACATCGTCTGCGGACATCTCTCGCCCAGGAATTTATTACCCGGGAACGCAGGTACAGGGTATCCGTTGGGGCCGCGTTCTCCGTCGTCCGTCTCAAAGGCCTCCCGCAACAATTGATTAATTTAATTACGCTGGAAGTGGCCACTTGTACGGCTCAATCGAACGGATATCGTCGATATTTAAATCGAGTCCCAGCTTGCAACTTGCCCCGTCGCGCTTCGCCTGTGCATCGCTTTATCGGTTGTTTATCGATCGATCGGCTGCATTTGCGATTCAAGAACGCGACGCTTAAGCATCGAATATTGATATTGGACGTAGCGGCTCGTAATTTATGCGCGACTGTGATATTGCCTTCATGAAATTTATGTGGTTCCGAAGGGCGAGTAGCCGCGGAAACAAAAGTTCCCCGGCGAGGAAAGTTTCGGGAAAGTCCTATACCCGGTACCTTAATGGGAGCAAAGGTAATTGATTTACGGGAAGAAGAAATTTGTCAGTGTGTGCTCTACCAACATCTACGGATGGTGTTCCAAGGTGAACGTCACGCGAGATAGTTACTTGATTCAGAGAAAAATCCGCAGACAACTTTTCCTTGTTACCCTTTAACGCAAAATCATGCTGCACTTCCTTGGAATTAGTAAAGTTTTTGCAACCTATTAAATACGTTGTGAGGGTTCACAGGAACCCTCTCGCTTCTGAGTTACGCCCAAGCGAATAATACCCTGAACCCAGAGCCTAAATAAACAAACCAAAAATTGGAACACGTCACTAAGTACCTATCATTGTTGACCATCGAACAGGTTTTAAACAGAAAAATCGTTAAGCGGCAACGAACGATAAGTAAGAAACAATCTATCTTAAGCTACCAATTAGCGACAGAACTGTGTTGCGCGAGGAAAGTACGTCGAATAAGCCAGAGGGACAATCATGGTTGTCCTCGACTTCGAAGACGTTAGAAGGGATCGTTTTCCAAGGGGTGGAAGCGCGAGAAGCCTACGGTAGTAGGTTCACGTAGCAGGTGGCTACAGCATCTTCGAAGGGGTGAGAGTTCACTGTTCAGCCCTGCACCGGGCCATTGTAGAAGCAACGAACCGGCCAACCGGGGGCAAAGACGCCAGGCGCCTACTTGCTGCCACGATCCCACCAATCATTTGCGCATTCAAGCAGCTACACGAGGGGGAGGGAAACCCAGCGGTTCTCTGGCCTCTCACGCATGACTGACCTAATTCACCCACCGGTGGATCCGGCGATATTATTATTTCGAGACCGTCGCCGGAACATCGGATCGACGCTTCGGGGAATGTATTCATAGGCTTGGTTTCCTCTAGCGCTGAGAGAACCATTTCAAGAGGGCTCCGGGATCTAGGAACCCCTGTGGGATTTTTACGTTCCATTGTTATCGAGTTTTTGGTAGATCTGCTGTGGAGAAATATTTATTCTTGAATTTTCCTGCTAATTTTTTGCAGCGTTAATCGAAGATTATACTTAACGTTATAACTATTTTTGTAATGAATAAATGAAATTAAAAATTGTATTAGAAAAATACCTAACACAAGGACAATATGCCGTAATAATTACAGTAGAAAGTATAGTAAATTTCTAAAGATGTAGGTATCGTAATAAATTTACCAAGTTTCCACGAAAAATTACGAATTGGTCATTTTGACTGGTTTTGGTTGTTATAGTGTTAATGTCATACGGATTGATTGTTATAGAAATGGTTCGCGTTTAATTGGTGGAATTTTGCGATTTCAATAGATTAAAGGTAATCCGTGCTCGTATCATTTTAACAATTTTATTATTCGTTTTTAATCATTTTATTGCTTGGTAATTTTGTTACTTTGTACAACGATGTTTTATTCATAATACACGCGGTGCGTCACGGGTTTATGCATATTTATTCATAAAATTATTACACAATGTTAATACGTTGTCAGTGACAAAACTAATTAATAGCATCACCGATGCGTTACAGGTAATGAATGGCCAATGAGTTTGTTGTTTGTTTTATTACACGGTAATAAAACGCTTAACAACGCAAACAGTTTTGAGCAAAATGTATTGTAACTGTACAAATCTCGCAACAATAACTTCTTCGTGTACAAACGTAAGTTTTTTGTGCTCTTGAACAGTATGATGAATAAATATTATGGAAAGAATTAAGTAATCGAAGACATGTTAATCAATTAATAGAAAACCTGATCGTTCTGTAACCTCCTTCTTCATGGTTTACTTTTTATTCAAGGATATTTATCAAAAGACGATCTTTGCACAAAAATGGCTAATTTAGCAGACATTTGGATAGCGTGCTCGTGGCAGACGATCCATCATAACAGTTTATCGTCCATACAAGAAATGCTCGTCGACAGCGTAGAACATGTGCGAGTATCATAAAAATATTTTAAGATATTTTCGCGAAGAAACGTTGAACGACCAGTTGAAATGGATCGTAATTGAAATTCATCAACAGCCAGAACATCTCGTTACGAAACATCGATATGGTAATTAATGGAAAAGTTCGAAAAACATTTCCGAAGTTTAATTAACGACAAATCAATCAACGACTAATTTTATAAAGCATGACTATTACAGATATTTTTTTTTACGCAATTTACATATAATTAATTTGACCAAGTTGAAGCACGGCGGATTGAATTGCCGTTAACGTCGGTTGAAATGAAAATATGCACGTATTGTCGCGAGTGTCACGAAATAAATCGGGACTTGGTATAAAAAAATATAGAGTTGAGCCGTAGCCCAACTCTTACTATTCTTTATTGAAAGACAAAGTTAAAATACAGAGCGATGGTTTGCGATTGTTAGACTCTTAGCTAGCGACTCGTAACTTATGACTGACTGCTGGGCAATCGATTGCCGTATTTATATTGTTCTCTTATCAGCTTCTAGGCGATTCCTGTCTCCGGGTGGATATCCGAGTGGTGGCGTGAGCAAAAATCGATTGGTCATCGAATTTGTCTAAGGTTACGGCTTCTGGGTGGTCCCGTGTCTCCGGGTCGATATCTGAATGGTGTCGTGTGCAAAAATCAATGGTTTATGGAATTTGTTTGGGGTTACACGAGCGTGAAACAAGCGATTCCAATTGTTTTCGCGTTGCATAAACATAATTAAAGTAGCTACTGCTAACATACAAAAACATCAAATTTATCGCATTTTATAAATGTCAGAATAAACAAGGTTCCGCGAAATCGAAGCGCGAAATTAAATCACAAGTTTCACAAAATTCGTTCGCCTGCACAATTTTACATGAAAGCAAACTGAAACGACAGAATTTACGCGACATATAAAATTAGCTACGAAGATTCGTTAAATTCCATATAAAAATTATTCAAACACAAATATTAATTTTTTACCGGTTGATATTCTGTTGGTTGACAATAAAGGAGAATAGTACACTCAATTTGTCACACAAATCATTCTCAAATTGCTCCACAATCTGACATCTAGCCGCGGTTTCATTGGTTACGTTTGAAAAAGCCGTGAAAACACGGAAATGAAACGCTGACAGAATTCTCGCTTTTCATCCGTCGAGAAGAATCGGGTACTTAGGGGTTGGCCGCGGCATGAGAACGATTCGAGGCGATTCCCCCGTCGGATCTTCCATCGCATCGTCCGAAGATTCTATAACGATAATTTTGAAAGGGAGCGAATAAGCGAGGAGAAATTCCGCGATTACTCGCTGATTCTTGGAAAATTGCTGGCCTCTTCCCGGCGCGTGCGGTATCTCAGTGCCTGGTTAACCGCATTCAGAAAAATAAGCGATACGAGGGTGAGCTGAACCGCCGGGCGCTGCGAGCGGGCCAGGGAAAAAACTTCAAGTGGTGTGAAATATAAAACGTTAAACACACGGTGAGTGGGGGTCGTGGAGAGGCAGCGGAGGGAAACATTTTCCTCCCGCATAATGATCTCTCCGTTTCTCGCGTTCGTTCCTTGCCTGTGTAACGGCCGGAAACCGGTCGCAGGAAACGCGTCACGGCGCGTTGCGAGGTGTAACACCACAGCTGCTGTGTATTCGCGCTGGCGTCACAATAAACTTCTTAATTCTTTCACCGGTGATGCGACGCCAAGTGGAAAGACACCCGTTTCCCAACCCTTTCATTCTCCTCTTGCCCGTTTCCGCACCCCTTCCTCAACTCCCTTTCTCCCTCTTTCTCTGAACTCTTCCGTCCGTGTTCACCCCTTTCCCTCAACCCGCGTTTCAATTCTTCGCGGTCGCGCCACAATGCATACCTACAGGTGAAGTAAATCCGTGTCAGTTGCCGTGCTGCACACGCGGCGGGCCGTGTAGGTAAATGAAAGTGGGGCAAGATGACGAATGAGGCAAGATGACGAATTGCAATCTTTTCATGCACGGATCCGGGATAACCGGGCTACGATTCGTCAAAATGGCACCGATAATAAAAAGCCGCTCGCCACCGCGGGGGGTGAGAATTTTAACGTACTCGAGGTCGAGGCGAAGTGCTCGAAGAGGAAATGGAAAGAGGAAGAAGTGGACGAGACAAGAGTCGTTAACGCCTTCTCTGAAACAACGCTTTTGCGTCCGTCCATAGAAATTCAAATACCTGCGTTCGTTTTTGCTGCATCGAAGCCAGCCGGGGAGCTCGGTTGCAAGTGTATTTACAGCGGCTACGGAAACCACCGGCTCTACGAATTAATGAAGTCTAGCTATTGTGTTAAGCTTTTTTCTGCGAACACTTTCGTATCGCATTCACCACACTCCTCGGGTTCATCCGCACGCGTATTAATTAACGATCGTTAATGCACACCGTACGTATCATGTACACGAGATATTTTATTTCAACGAAGTTATTAAAATGTAATTCAACAACGATTCACTTGATCTTCAAATAGAACAAAGCGACTTCACGCAAATTATTCTTCCCATGAACGGTTAAAACAATTCATCCTTTCAAATGACTGTTTCTTTCTTTCCGTTTTAAATAAAATTTGCCCGGGTCTTCGGTGTTTGATCATTTTCCACCGCGAACGGGAAACCACGTCCATGGACGGGGATCGAAAGTTTTTAACGCGTTCGAACTATTCACCTCTCGACTCCGTGCGGATGAAGTCGTCGGGAATTCCAGACTTCATTTTCACTGTCGCAGCCTCGCGGGTGGGGTGGCTTTATTTTAATAATTGAACGAACCGCCCTTCGTCGGGTATCCTTATTTCCTTCTCCAGAACCAAGCTCTCCTCGTCGTGACGACAAAACGCTGCGAACAAGAACAGCTGGAAGTCTGACCGATCGATCGATCGACCAATCGATCGTCTCGTTTCTTCTCCGTAACATCGACGAGTGAAAGTGTCGCCTGTGAATAGTGATAAATTCTCAGAGGCATGGAGAGAGCACGATACTCGAAAGGCCGAGCTTCATTACGGAAGTTCAGATGTTAAAAGTTCGATCTAGATCGACCTGGGCCCAGCGTCGATTCCGCCATTCACTGGATCCTCTTCGTTACGTTCTAAATTAGGGTTGAGATTTATATCATACAATTGCGACCTTAGCCAAGGGTATATCTACCTAAGCCGCGCGTACTCGGTAGAAGGGCTGACCATATTTTTAAACCACTGTGATTGGTTAGGGCTAGTCACAACTTCTTGTACAAATACCAAGCAATTTCTAGCACAAGCACGAAGACAAGCGAAAGGAGAGTACAAGCCTAAGCATTAATCCTTTCCCTGTTACGGGTGACTATAATCACCTATACGCGACGGATGACTATATTCACTCGTCGTGGGTAAGTGGTATCTATCACAAAAATAGTACCAAAAGTCAAATTTTATCCGTGTTTTGAGATATTTCATACAGAATCTGATTATTAATGAATTATTGGTCAAACATTATTGTATAATGTAAAAGTATTAATGAACACGAATCATTTTGCTTTTAAAAGTAATTAAAAAATCGTTTTTAAGACAAAAGTCTTGGTCGTGAATGCTGAAGACTGAACGCGTTTAATGTTCGCACTTTCACGCAAGGCAAGTCCCGTCGTAGCGAAAGGGTTAAACTGTAAAAACTCAACTCTGTCGTTTCAAATTTGACACCTGGAACAACTCCCGATTGGAACCTTCTCATCAGAGAGCAAACTTTTCGCTGCACAAGGTGAATCATTATAGTCTGAAAGTTTTCGAGAGCGACATACCGATCTCGCAGCTAAACCAAACCACAAACACTCCTTTCGGACCTACTTAACGAATTCATCAGGCTCAGTTCTCCCGCGGGAGTGCCGACGAATGGATTATAACATATTATATTCGAATCACCGCGAAAGCTTTCGGAATCGGTAGCGGAGAGATAGAACGTCCGAGTGTTTGTCGATAAACTTGGCCGGCATAATGCACGAAGGGAAGGAAAAGGGGAAAAGGTTTCGCTTAAAAGCTTCAACGGGAAGTTGAAATAAGATTGTAGGACGCGGAGGAACTGTGCTTTGGGGAGAAATGGAAAATTGTTGTTGACTCTGTCCTTGAAGTCCGTTTGCGACAAGTGCCCAGGGGACAACTGCAACAATCCACGCGAGGGTTAATTTTTGAATAGCTTCAATTACAAGGGATGTACTGATATTTTCCGACGTTAACCGTTTCCAATATTTTTGAAGCAATGTCAATGAAACGATGCTTTCGATTTACGAATGCAAAGATAGTCTTTTAAGGGCGATGAAACTGGAAATCCGACTAGTTAAAACGAAATATCACAAAGTTTCAGCCGCCGGCAATCAAATATTATAGATAGGAGATACTATACACAGAAGGATAGATTCAATATTGAATTTATATCGAATTTCTGTTAACACAGCAGACAATATTCTACAGTGCAAAATTACAGGCAATCGTTGCTTCCTATAGGTTTCACTGTTTCGTTACACTCCGCTTCCGTGATTGTTATCGATACTGTAAAAAATTGATTTTTTAAAATCCTCCTCTACTACGTTCAAATATGCCTGCAGTCGTTCCAACAGCACTGTCTGTTAACAAGCTTATTATACAATTATCTCGTAATCTTTCCCACTGTATTTCTTTATGACTTAACGCAAAATAAACGATGAAACTATTATCTACACATTTTCCATAATTATTCCAAAATTTTAAGTCCCCTTTAAATTTCTAGAAATTGTTAAATATACTAACGCCTACCTAATAACCGTTTAGACGCTTAAAAAAGTAACGATTCAACGCTCGCTAAGTGTTAACAGCGAACGCGATACGAAAGAAAGCTAATTACGCGATATCAAGTACTAAAAACTAGCTGTTAAGCGTGGAATTAATTACCGAATACGTGCTTGCAACTAGAAACTAATTAACTAGAGTTTCCTAACTAGCACATGCTTAGAACTAATTATTGTACCCTATGCGCATAATTAATAATACGTGCAACTTGGCGTGCGCGTGTTGTGCAGCAGTCGATCTCGGAATAACAAATCAAATTAATACTTCTCTGTCCATTATATTCGGAGTATTTGGATACTCGATTCAACAATCTTGGGATTCGGTTGATTTTTCGAACCACTTTAACAGTCGTTCGAGCAAAATTCGCGAAGGATCGCGAGACAGAGCGAGCCTCGAATTGCATTTTCACCGAAAAATCACGCGGACCCGCGCGTGCACATCGATAGTTCCGTGTGTCACGATGAAATATGCGTCGCAACTGTAATTATTCACCGGAGCTTTTATATGACACGTTTTTAAACAAACATGGCTGGTCCACGTTCGGCGATACTTTGCAAATAAAGTGGACATTTCTGCGCTCGAGCACGAACGCTCGTGACCGGACAATCGCAATTTTCGGTCGGAAGCTTCGATTCCAGTTTAAATGAATTATATTTTAAACTGGTCCGTATGAAATTACACACAGCTTCATGCGGGAAAGTTTCGCGCGGCCGTTGTGCACCAACTCCCTCGTAATTCTCGATGGAACATCGAAATTTATCGTTACGCTGCACGGTGCAGGCGTTTCTATTTGCGCAATCATTCCACGCAAATTGAAATAGTCCATCGAGTCCGTCGTTCGTTCGACTCGTCCGACGATCCGTCGTATATCGATTGCTTCTGGAACGAAACGAGCACAAGACGCGATTAATAATAGACCGATGGAACGAGCTTTCTTCTAATGAACTTTCGCTTTCCACCGGTTATACGGGGAAAGGATTTCGAGGACACGGTGATTATGGCACGCAAACATTACGGCAATGATAAATTAAAATAGTTTTGAAGCACCGTACACGGTCGTGTAGATAAGGCACCCTGCATAAAATATACAACGCTATTATGGTTTTACTCGTTATACTTTATACTATCTATACATATAAACAGGCATGTCCTGACTGACTGACTGACTGATTCATCGTCGCAGATCCGAAACTACTAAAGATCTAGAAACACGAAATTTAAACAACGGGTTCCTTTTACGACGAAGACACCCACTAAGGAAGAATTTTTTTGATATTCCACCCTTAAGGAGTCGAAAAGTCGTTTGAAAATTCGCCGATTCGTTGGTATTCATCTTTTCGGTTAGAAATAAAGAAATACGTATTTCGAAAACGTGTTGGAAAACCTACCCCCAAGGGGGCAAAATAAGGGATAAAAGTTTGTTTGAGTTCTACCACTTCGAAGCGTACGCAATCACTTTCGATTCTCGCTGTACATTATAGTTTTCTTCATTACATACGAAACCACCGCTAATAAAGCCTCCAATCAAGAAGCTGGAGGCAATTACCGGAGGAATCCGTAAATACCGTAACCAATAATTCCTAACCGCAACGTAAAACCAGCCACTCCACCCTCGACACCGTCATAACGGCGAAAGCTAACCGAACCGCGCGCGAGGCACACCTTACGATCGTCCATAAACATAATTACACCGAGCTCACGCGCGCACGTGTTCTCTCTCTCTACCCCTCTCCCTCACTCGTTCACGCGAACGCATCGAAACGTGGCTGCGAAGAGGGAGCGGCGGAGAAACGTGCAAACAATCGTGCAGCAGCAGCCTGCGGCCAGATAGGTGCATGACTAACAGTAAATACCGGCCACGCAAATCAGCTGTAGCCCGAATTTCCGCCACTTTTAAAACCCTTTCGACGTACCGGTTAGCCGCAGTGTTTACGATGCAACTATCCGCGAACGGGGTGAGGTCCAGGGCGCAGGGCCGCTCAACGGGTATCGGCTAAAAATCGGCCCAGCCATCGGCACGAGCACCGATCATGGCGCGCATCGGGGCTGGCCAATGGTCGACGCTGTGTTTTCAGCGGCGGGAATAACGATTCGCGGTATAACGTATAATTAACATCCGGCGGCGTCATTAAACCGACCCTCTTCACCACACTGCGTTGTGCCCGTGTGTGTAAGTGTTTGCGTACGTGTATGTATGCGTGTGCATGTGCGTGTGTGTGCGCTTTAAACACGAACGCGACCGCTTAATACCTCGTTGCCCTAGCTGCTCCCGATTCCACCCTTCCCTATCTCAGTTGGCAATTTACGTTCCCCAAGCTTTTATTTCGGCTGTTGGGAACGATCGAGAGCTCTGGATACGAGCGTAGGAAGCTCCCTTGTTTTTGTTTCGGCAGCTTCGAACGAGGTGGGAGGATTTCGTGTTCGCGGGTGATTATATTAGCGTGCATAAGTTTGAAGAGTTGTTGAATAGGAATTAATAGTTTGAAAACAATGAACAGAGCAACCTGGTGGATATAATGAGTAAATCAGGGGGCTTGTAAAGGTAAGCATGTGAGTTCTGTTGGATACGAATGCGATGGTAAATTGAACTTAATATTCCTTGGCATAAGTAAGCATAAGAAACGCTAAAAAGGCAGTACGTAAAGGAACGAATAGCGGGGAAGCTAAAATTGAGGATGACTGGTTGTAGAAATAAGTATTATGGCGTAAAGTCTAAAAAACCCATCTGTTTGACGTATCCTAACACATGGTGCTCTTTTGGACTTAAGACGTTTACCATCTCCGATGATTTACTGTGACAGCGAAAGATATTTAAAGCTTGTATTTCAAAAGATGCTTATTTAAATATGTACAGTACCACAACAGATAATTAAGAAATATTAAAATCGAAATTCCCTGAAATAATTTTCGAAAGCACCGTTTGAAACTCAAAATATCAACTTTCTCGTGATATTTTCTCAACCGCACAATTCTTCTGTACCTAAATACCTACATGCACAAAGTCCCTGAAAACAATTACGAACGCCACCTCATACCAGCCCGGAATTGTCTACACTCGGAAGCTGCCTAATCCAGAGCACGATTACTCATAATTAATCCACACATACACGCGAGGCATCCTCCCTATTCTAGTCAACCCGGATCCAATTCATCCAGCTGTCCCCGTTTAAGACCCAAATAATGCCGCGCGGCAATTCACGGTACAGTGGCGTGTTCGCGAAGCGACAGAAGATCATCCGTTCAAAAATCTACGCTCCCGTGGGCGTCGAAATCGCGCGGCGAAACCCGGCCTCGAAAAAACGAGTGGACGAAAAAACAGGGGGAGAAAAAGAACGAAAGATCGCGGCCACGGTTATTGGTTATCGGCGATAACAAAACGCACGGCAGGCCGGGTCGGACTGTAAATCTGTCGGCCGGTCTCAAAATTGAAAGCTTATCGATTCCGGCCGCGCGAACGCACCAATTATACCGATGAAATCGCACGGTAATGCAAGCGAGTCGCGTTTGCGCGGTGTTATCCGCGCCGCTTATAAAACGGCTGCGCGCTACTGCCGGCTCGTCGCTCGAATCATCGGCTGACAAATGGGCCGCGAGTCGCGTGGAATGACAAATCGAAGCTCCAGATTCCAGCACGTGAGGCGAAATTACAGCCGCCGTCGACCGGATCCACGCGGTAATACTTCTCCGTCGGCCGTTTCGCCTGGCGGAGGCCACCCCCGAGTGAGCCGTTCGCCCGCTTCACCACCCCCCCCTCTCCTCCGCCCCCGGAGAACCTGTTGGCGAGGATCTTGCTTTATCAATCTGTCGGCAGCTTCCGGTGATCTTGCGAGACGCGGCTGGACGCCCGATAAATTCGAGCGTGATTCATCGTCACTTATTCGTGTCAATGGCTTCGGAAGATCGCGGCCGCTTTCGAACGGTCATCTCCGAGTGCCATTTCTTCGTTCTTCTTCTTTTTGCGGTTATCCACGTTGCACCGGTTATCGGCCGATGTTCCTTTCAGCGTTCGATCCTCGGGAAATTTATTTATCATCTTCGAACGCGATCCATACCGAATTATTTATCATTACCGTTATATGCTCGTACGCTTTGCACGAAACTTGTGACCAACGTTACATAGAGGGGCGGTACAATTGTCCGCGTCGTTGATAGCGTAGCCTCGAGCTGCTAATAACGAATTACAAGTCGCTGTTTAGCAACGGGGCGCGGTATAAACGTTCCTTAACAACGCGACAATTAAAACTCCACCTAAAACGTCACTCGAGGGAGCCACCGCGCGCAGAGGAGCACAATGCACGGCGATATGTCTGCGCGTCTCGTAAACTACACCCGGCCGTACGTGTACATGCAATAAACGTTTAGGATACATTTAGCCGTCCCGTGAAATACGGCCCGGACATAGTGCTCGCGGGCGACGTTTTAACGTCTTATAAAGATAGAGGGCGGCTAACGCGTATCGCTTATAGAGAGCCCGTTATTTTTAGTTTTCACATCGCTTCCGTATTTCCAGCTCGAAATTCCAGCCGCTCGCGTTATCCGGCCGCTCCACGAGGTGTCCTTAGCGGCGCGATAAAAATAAGAACGCGCGCGTTACGCTTCACCCCTTTCGTTGAACGCGGAGAACGGGCGTGGAACCGGTGTTACCCCCGTCAGCATGAATTACGGCCCGGCCTAATTCGCCCCGTGCCGGCCGTGAATCTTTCGCTCTCTACTCGTCACGGGGTTAAAGAGTGTGATCCCGAGGAATCACGCTCCACGTCGTTGCGGTGAGCCGCGGGCGTCGCTTCAAAATGGCTGGCGGCCACGGAGAAGGGAACGGTGACGGATCTCGGGGATGGTGGGACAGCCTGAAAATGTGTCCCTCTCGACTTCCGGCTGGATAGAGTCCTGGAACTCGGCAAGTAAGGCAGGCAGCCGGGGGAGTAACTTATCGCCTAATAAATTCCAGCCATTAGACTGCGGGAAGTAATGGATGTACCATTTGCACCCTCCAGTACGCTTCGCGGTGGGTAAGTTGGTAGGCGAGAAAGGGACGGGAGGAGGGCAGAAACAGAATACGAGAGAGAGGGGGGGGAGTGGGGAGTCGTTGTACGGGGTTCCCTCTCGCTCAGACGAATTCCAGATATCGATTTAAAGTTTGGCGTTACTCGGTTACCGCATACATTTAGGCAAAGACTCGATTAGAGGTAGCAACAGCTATCCAGGCCGGTTGCCGGCACGTTTATCGCCGGGGCCAGAAGAGAAGGCTTGCACAGGGTACGCGCGGTTACCTGTTATCGCTTTCGCGGTAACACGATTTTCGAATTGAATCGAAAATCGATACGGCCAGTAAATCAGAAAACGAATCCACGGACAATTTCCACGACTATTTTATGCGGCATAAAACGTTCCCGTCGATAAGGGAATGACGGATAACCGGTGGCAGAGGCTGCGGACCAAGTAACGAGATACATGTTGACGTCGATCAATTTTACGCCACCGTGTATCGCGATCTTTGCGGGTTAACACAGAGATCGTCCGCCGGGCGAGAGCCGCGTTTTTATTTGCGATAAACAGGGATTGCCTCAACGATTTCTGAACTATTTCCACGATCTACGATGGGCAACAAGCGACTTCTGTAGAAAATGTTTCCTTTCGGTCGAA
This sequence comes from Tetrapedia diversipes, assembly GCA_033822845.1. Taxonomy (NCBI): domain Eukaryota; kingdom Metazoa; phylum Arthropoda; class Insecta; order Hymenoptera; family Apidae; genus Tetrapedia; species Tetrapedia diversipes. The sequence goes on along the minus strand of JAOPTO010001065.1, from coordinate 99,201 downwards.
CATCGAAAAGTATCAAACCGAAGGTTCCTTAACACTAGGTTTACGGGATCCGTCAATTTCACGGGTTTCGGACTTCATGAGTAAAATTTGCAAAAATAATTACTATTATTTCCAACTTTATTGATGGAGCGATACAAATATACTAAAATCTATTTCCCTCTCAATTCTGCAATTTCAAATTCTTTTTTACGTATACCTATTCCTTAACACTAGAACTACCAGTCCAGTCAAAATGACCAATTGGTGTTTATTCGTAGCAATCTTAGAAATTCACAGCTTCTAAAATCTACTATGATTTTTTGCAGAAAGTGCAGATAAAGATTTGTTTTCTATGTATTCGATATTTGTTCATATAACTTTCAATTTGATTTCTTCCATGCAAATAAATACACGTTAATTGTCGGTAGTTTTAGTGTTAATATATGAACATCAGAAGCAGATATACTAGAAACGTCTGCGAATCTAGTATTAAAAAACGGAACCCAAAGATTCGCGTTCCCGTCGATGCTCCGCGTAAAGAATTGCCGTTGCACACGGGGAGAACGAAGTCCATGCGAAATCTCAAGAGCCAGGTTACACGTCGTCCCAGTTTTCAGCATCGATCTCCCCGCGCACCGGGCACCGGGACACAGTCTACACGCGGAATTGAATAGGAAACGATCGCGTTGCCTGTTTGTACTCGGGGATCCGTCCACGAAAGAGGCCTCCTCCTCGACCTTACGTCGCGAACTTTCGAGGGAGCGCTCGAGAGTGGCTTTGCAGTTACACGTAACGATCGGTCGCCCCCCGTCCTCTTGGCCAGAGTCGCCGCAATAAGAGCCCTTACCGGAAAGTTGCGCGACGCCGATAAGATCATCTTAAAGAGTGATAAAGATGAAAAGTTTTTGGCTAATGATGCGACCCCTTTGGACCCGGGACGAAGACTCGGCCGAGTGGAAAGCAGACGAGTATGTTCCGAAGGCTCTCTGAATGGGCTAATAGCGGTTGGAAGTCTTTCGAGTAACGACTACTACTTAACGATTCGATATCCGTTCGGGTAATTACCGCTGCTGCTGCTGCTGCTGCTAGTCGTGGTTTCGTGCTGCGTTGAAAACGCGGTTCTGCATCGACTGAAAACCTTCAGCGAGGACAGTTCTGCGTATTACAGACTCGTTTGACGTTTCAGTACCGGTTACGGTGGATGAAACATGTCGAGAGTAATTGTTGGGTTACATTTTGAGGAATAAAGCGGTTAATGTTTCTGCATCCAGAGTGAATTTCAGGAAGAACATCGAATTGAGTAATTGTGGATATTAGATATTGTGCTAAGAGGGAGGAAGGATTCGGTTGCAATGACAAATTAAGGTAGTTTATTTTTATTTAGTTGAGTAGAAAGTAATTGTGCTTCTACTAACGTAATCGAAATAAAAAGATCCGATCTTTATGATTCATATTCACTCAAACAGAGTAAGAATAACATATGTAGTTCATAACTTTGTGGAAACGTTTCCTGTGGCTTTCGCATTTAATCGGTTAACAAAGCATTATTAACGATTTTACATAGAAGCTTTTATTACCTATCTTGTTGCTTACTACAGTTCTAAACTTGACAAGCAGTTTCGAAAATCGAACAAAATTCGTATTATTCTATATTTCCAGTTAAATAAAGTAAAAACAAAAAAGAGCAATCTTTCGAGCACTGTGTTCTCCCATACCGTCGCAAGACAATTTTCGTCCACCAGATTGTGCAATAGTACGTAAATGATGGCGGCGACCGAGCAGTTGACCAAGGGGTTGCGGTAATTATTTAAAAAAACAGAAACGGAGCAATCAAGGTATGGCGATAAAGGGGCTTACTGACGAACGGGCCCTTTCACGATCACGAGCACACTCCTTTCCGCTTGAATCGTCGTCCTTTCTAAGGTGCATATAACGAAACGGTCGAGCAATGGGCCGTTGGAACAATGGTAAGACCAAAAGAGCAGGGAATTTCAAACGATAAGCGTTTCCACGCACAGCGAACCGTTTTACGTTCGTTTCTATGGACTCTCGGTTTTACGGTGCACTCGGTCTTTGGAAATGATCGCGCTGCGAAATTTCTTTTGATATTTAGCGTTCACGGAACCATGGGTCGAAGCTTCGGCTACGTGTGTTTAATAAAACGGACATTCTTCGAGGGCTTTATCGAGGAACGAATTTCGGCGGTCCACCATGAGAAATCCGTTCGGGTTCCCACACTCGCGGTGGATCTCGTCTTGTCACGTTTAACTTGAAAAAAATCGATCGGCACTTCTGCACTTTTATACACATATTTACATACACATATGTACAACTATGTGAAGCTTGCGTTACTTTTTAGCAGCTTCAACAAGGTAGTTTTAACACTAGGTTACTTCAATTTGACGGATTTCGGATTTCATGAGCGAGATTTGCAAAGACACTTACTATCATTCTTAGCAATTCTTGTTGACTTTTATTGATGGAGTGATACAAATGTACCCTAATCTATTTCCCTCTCAGCGTTGCAATTTAAAATTCTATATGGTGTATACCTATTTCTTAATATATGTATATTACAAATACGTTTGAAAAAAAATACATTTGATGAACAATACTAGTTCGAGGCCAACTAATAACAAAAGCAAATAGAATCAATGGCAGCGCTTTGTTCAAGAAAAAATGGGAGATCTCCCCATTCGGTCGACTAAGTGTTGATTCTACTGACTCGTTTCGAACTTCATTTGCTTACAAAATTTTCACCTTTCGTTTGCAAGTCAGAAATGGGAAGAACAATATTAAAATTCAATTATTGACACGTGGAATCATTTCGACAGTTCGCACATCGTTGGTTTCAAATGGATAATCTCCACATGTAGATATCAATGCAAGCGTATACCTTACGTTAGGTCTATTTGTAAACATCGCGAAATCCAGACGAAGCCCGACAACGTCAGAATAGTAGACAGTGGTGCTCTAAAAGCCATCCGGTACACGTGTAGAGGCGTTCGGGTTAGGCTGTCCACGCCATTCTCGCTGTATCTTCTCATCGTACGTGCCAATAGGTGACTCCGTCTTCCTCTCTTCGCTATCCATCCCGTTTCAACCGAGTACATACATACATATATACGATCCCAGGGTATACCGCCCCGCTGGATTTTACGGTTCGGGTTTTATGGTTATATTTATTACGTCGGGCTTCCACGGGCCCGTGGAACGTTTTCCCTGGGAGCGATTGCGACGTAAGTAGTCGATAAACCAATTCTCAATGAGCGAAGGAAACTCTTGTACACCACGGTTATGTTTGTACCTCCACCAACCTCCGGACACGTTCTCGGTGTACACGTACGTGCCTCTATCTACAGTGTCTCTCAAAAGTCCCGACACGGTGATTATGTGCGCGACGGTGTCACCGATTGCGAAATCCGAAGAAAAATGGGGTTATAACGTTACTGGAGGGGAGCGGATGGGTATTCAATTTTTTAGTCTTAGAGTATGCAAAGTTCCGATTTGGAATACTTAATTTCTCAAATTTACAATATCCAAATTCTCAAACTTGGAATATCTAAATTAAAAATTTTGAATATTCAACTTCTCAGATTTAAAATACCTAAATTTCGAATGTAGAATATTCAACTTCTCTAATTTGGAATATTCAAACCACCAATGTAGAATATTCAACTTCTCAAATTTAAAATACCTAAATTTCGAGTGTAGAATATTCAACTTCTCAAATTTGGAATATTCAAACCACCAATGTAGAATATTCAACTTCTCAAATTTAGAATATTCAAACGACCAATGTAGAATACTCAAATTCTGAAATTTGGAATATCCAAACCACCAATGTAGAATATTCAAATTCTGAAATTTGGAATATCCAAACCACCAATGTAGAATATTCAAATTACCAAATTTGGAAACGGAAAATATTCAAATTATCAAATATCCAAACGACCAATGTAGAATATTCAAATTATCAAATTTAAAATATCCAAATCTTTTAAAATCGGTATATTATACTATGTATTACACTATAGGGTGTCGCAAATTTTACGCATACACAAATGCTGCTTAAAGTTCAAAAGTTTCACCGAACTCTGAATTTTATAGAAAAGAGTAACCATCCCAAAACTTTTGACCGGAAGTGTACGTGCAATGTGTGCGCGCGCGCACGTGAAGGCATCCGTAGAACGCGATAGTGTCATGAAGCAGAGAATAATTGTATCGAAGCACCGCGACGACAGGTCTCTTAATATCGATTTCGCTGTGGAACCGCCACGGGCTGTCGAACCGAATCGCGAATCCTGCGTGGATCGATCGATTCTCGTCAACCTGTACTCTACCGGTCATTTGTGCTTTCACGAGCGCCGCGGCCGAGTTTACACGACCCCTGGGAGTCTTTCAAACTGGGACTGCGCATTCGAACCGCGGCAGAGATCTTTCAGTGCCGCGTATATCCGGGTCATTTGTATGCATGCGTCACCATTTGCTTCGTTATGCGGAACCTAGGATACATCAGTGTCTCCCAAATACGTCTCCGCCTAACGTTTACCATTCCTGCGGATACCTTCGCGGTTATGTCCGCAGTTTTAGTTCCCTGAGACTCGTTTCAGCTGGAATTTTAAAATCTCCACCCGTTCGCGCTTTTCACTGGAATATTATTCTTAACGGCTACATTACTGCTGCTACGTTTTTGCTTTACCGTGGTCCTCTAAACTAAGCTTTTATCGCTAATTTATGTTGATTGTTTTTGGTGTACTCGACTGTGTACGTTCGCGAACAAGCGTTTATCGCGCTCGCAAGTGTCTTTATTCTTTTCGACACGTTTATCAATCCAAGGCACGGTTGTTCGCGTAATTCCAAAATGCCCACACAGATTCCGCGATTTATTAGACGATAAAGTAGCAGAGCACAATAGCGCGGAGAACAAGGAAGTAGGATATATTCGATAAGTTTAGAACCGGGAAGTCTCTTGTAAGTCCGGAAGTTCAGTGAAACCTAAGGATTTTGGTTAATGCCGAGAGAGTTCTAAAACCGCGAAGTTCTAACAGGTTCCAGCGTTTAACTGACTCTAATTCCGATGTTAATTTCGCTCTACGAAGCATGATTTACAATTTTTCCTGGCGAACTCAGATAAATTGTGCAGTCACAGATAACAAATCCCAGACTTTTACTCAGCGATTACAAAACGTCCGCGAACTTCAGCTTCGGTATCAACCGAAGTTTAAATTCTCCTGTTGCACTGAAACGTATCCGAGTGAAACAAATCCAAAAGAAATCCTTAAAAGGACCTCCTTTTACACCGTTCCATCCCATTCCTAACATTCTAAGACGCGAGGTATTCCGTCAACCATTCGCCATACGTTAACCGAATTGTACCTACTCCATGCGTTACTTATATCCGATAGAAGTCGCACGATATATCCGTTAAGAATGCGATCGCGAAAAATTTCCATTTCCAAATACTTCTGCCCCATTCTCGCCGTTCACCGGCACCCGCCTGTACAGTCGAATTCCGACGAGCTCTCTTGCTTGTTCGCGGGATTCTTGAAAATCCTAAGGAAGAGTGAGACACTTAGAATGGTTCCGAAAGAACGCCGGTGCTATCTCGCCCCGGCTGTTAGCCACGCTCGCACGCTTCGATATTTACGAATCGAGTCGGGAACCTGTTATCAAGATCGGTCCCAAGGAGACCCGTGCGAGGGGCGGGTTGAGAAAGGGGATAGACGAGGCGGAAGGGAGGGGTTCGCACGGCACGGCGTTCCGTTTCGAGTACAGTTTCGCTGATACGGCAGTAATTTTGTAATTCGTACGCCCGTCGCGGAGACCGTGCGGGCGCGTGTTCCCGACTAAAATCAAGGGAAACCAGCCGGGGGCAGGGTGGGATCACCTGTGCGCGTCCCAGTTTCTATTCTCCCGATGCGGTAAGCCTTACACTCGAGCCCAGCCGTCGAGAGAGTTCGTGAAAGCGAAGGCAGCCAGCCACCTCGAAGACTCGCCGCCCCTTCGAGCTGGATAAGTGGGTATTAGGAGAGTCGAGGGGTGAACAATAACGCGGATCGGTTAACTTAATAATGGACATTAGAGCGTTATACTGGCTGGGAAGAGAAGTAGCTACCGGTTCACTCTGAAACTTACTTCTCGTGATGTGGGTGATTTGCTTCCAAGATTTTCTCTAACCACTTTGAGAAGTCGACTTTGCCCGGGCAATGAAGACACTCCACTTCCTCTCTCTCTCTCTCTCTCTCTCTCTCATCACGCTCTCTCTCTCTCTCTGTCTCTCATTGTTCCTTTTACATCCTCTTTGTCCTACCCACTTTCAGGCTGTTCCTCCAACTTTCTGTGTCTCTGCCTTCTCGCGCTGCTCACATCGTTCCCTCGTGTATTATGAAACGATCTGGGCTTCGTTTGAATCCACCGGCGTGCTCGATGAAAAGGATCAAATGCAAATAGGCAATGTGATACGATTTATTTAACGTTTACACCACTCACAACCTTACACCGTTCCGGGGAACAGCCAAGTACTCCATCATCTTGTTTCAGGTTACGCTCTGATTACGTTCGTATCGAATGCGTTCAATTGACTCGCATCCGATTAACGAATCGGTAGGTTTGATACGTTACACCGGAGTATCGTCGGATTTAAACGTCCACTTGTCAGATCTGATAGGTTAAGCGAGTTAATTAGGGTTGCCTGAGCTTTGTTACACTATCCGCCCTCCATTATCGCGGAATAACGCCGCTGATATCGAGGGCGGATTGCGCGTGTCTGGTTCGCGTACGGATCGGGTCGCTTTTGTTCGACGGAAAGAAGATAATCGAACGCGTGTAGGATCGCGTCGATACGAGGCGCGATAGAAGTAAACTAATTAACCGGGGGAAGTCCGGGGACACGCCATGATAACGTAATGATTACGGTCGCTGGGGCCAGATGACACGCGAGGCGAGAAAAGACGCAGAAACGCAATTAGCTTGATTCAAGTTTAATTAATGTAATGCGTGCCGCGGGGCGGAATCCGGTGTCTTAATGAGGTAAGTACGCCTTAAACCCCGGCGACACGCAACTCCGTTGCCCGGCCCGTTGTACATTTTGTCGCGTGACAGACGGACGTCCCCCTGATAAACCGGAAGCGGGGCCTCAGACATCGGGCTGCTTTGCATGCCTCCGATAACACTTTTTGTCCATTAACGTGATTAAATGTCCGGCTGGATTACACCGTGATCTTGCCTGAACACAGCGTACGAGGCAACCGTGTGATCACGCGTTCCCTTTGGCTCTGTGTGCTGCGAATGTTTCACAAAGGAATACAAACTACGACGGCCACACGGTCTCCTGATAATTCACGCAGTTTTTTTTTGTGGTAATTTTGCGTTCTACCTACGATAAAGAGATGCTTGCCCGACTCGTGGGTACAGGTGTGTTACACCTTAATTGTGTTAATGGTCGCCGCAATGCAGTTTCACCCTTAGGTGACTGCAATTTTTATTACCACCTACCAGGATCATGTTAATTACTTTCGCTATTATTGGAAGCGAAAGAAAAATTATGGAAGTTCGGTTGAGGATCTTTGACTGTATGAATAAAACAGTTAAATAATTATTTATAATCAACTATTATGCAAATTTTGTTCATCTTTTCTCATAACTAGTTAAAATATTCTTTCCTTGCGTCGTTAACTTAAATTAAAAATATTCGTTTGCAATTCTTGTTGCATTCAGCAGGTAATTAACTGCGATTATTATTAAATCGGGTTGCATTTCGCGTCGCAAAGCACTTATAAACAAAACGGATACAGCAAAAGTATTTCTGAATGCAACGGGAAATAATAGAATGTATTACAGCTGGACTTTAATTACGCGGGGTTCCATTTATCTAATTGTAAGCGCTCAATTGTACGTACATCGATTTCCCGGCATTCTCTATTCTGAAAGCGAGTTTCCAACAGCACGCGCATATCCATCGATAGGAATTACCCTGTAACTGTGTTTAAAATTAACAATAATTCGATACCAGGCTAGCATTTCAAACTGCTGTTAAAGATATTTCGCCTAACAACGTTCTGGCAATTACAAGAGTTCTTAATTTGTTAATTATAAATATTTACTTTGTATTATTTAATTTGAATTATTGTCGAAGCATAAAATAGAAATTTGCTAGGAATAAAATTTTGTATAGCACCGATCTATCTAATTTAACTTAAGATCTAACCCAACACTTAAAACAGTACTTTCCCTGCTTACTAAAAGTAGTTTTCATAAAAATAAAGTTATCCTATTAATTTGCAAATAATTTATTTTCCTTCAGTTTGAACGGGGAAAGTTAACTTGTTCGTCTTCGAATTTCATTGTAATTTAAGCATCTAATCAAATGCCCGGTTACCTTGCTTTCTACTTGAATAATTTTACAAGTAACTCCAATTAATTATTCCCTATGATAATTTGTTTCAAACAATATGTTTGTTCGATGCAAGAGCAACTCTACAATAACTGCATCGTTACAAAACATTATATTGCACGTTCCTGAAATTCAAAGGAATAACATTGCGTGCGACCTAACAATTAACCTGGAATGTAAATATTGTTCGCTAATTATTACGAACCACCCCATTTCCCTCCCCTCTATTCTAAACGTTAACATCATTTACGCTGATCTACATTGAGCATGACTTCAACGTAACCTCAGGATAAGCAGAGAATATTATTGGCATTTACAATTTAATACTCGGGTCGCAGTAACGTCTTAAGCACGAACAGCAGGAGGCAGCCGATAGCCGAGTTCCCTCTCAATAGCCTGGCATAGTTAGCCGCAGCATTATCAATATTTACAGAAGTAAATGCCTTTATCTTGGTTCCAATACCCGTTCAACGCGTATCTTTGTATCACAGGAACGGAACCTCCTCAAAGCTTTGCCGTGTCGGCCTGCGAGCGAAATCTGCTATCGTGCCAGTTAACGTAACCACATAATTAACGTAATGGACAAAGATGCTCCGACGGTCAAACTCCCTTATTGAAATTGCCGTCCAAATCCCCTGTATTACGCCCCCTCATGGATTCGACGGCATTATTTCAGCCGCTATCTCCATCGCACGATCTCTTTGAGCAAAGTATGCAAGCTCACAAAGGCTATCGGTAATCGCCAATCAAGATGCTCGAACCATCGAAGCCGGTTGAGCCGGTTTTTGGGCGAAGCTGATAGGGTTATTCAGTTTCGAGAGATAGAAACAACGTTTGATGTGGCGATCGACCGAGCAAATTTTTCGAAACCCAGTTAAAATCGAATATTCTGTGTAAATAACGCTTACTCTAAACCGTCGATAAAAGTTAGCAATTTTAGATTTGACCGAAAGATTATGCTCTAACGCGATTAACCGAACATGCGATAAATATTGCGTGCTTGTGCAACGACAAAAATATTTCGTTTACAGAATTCCAAAGACCCCTAACCGATTGTACGATAAAACGATAAACGTTACCCTCTGACGTTCAGATAAATTCGTTCTGCAAACGATTTCAGCGGTTTCAGAATAAAAAAAAAGCAGGAAGATTTCAACTGACACAGTCGATGTACGCATGCAATCGTATTCTCCGCGACCGGATAGCAGTTCCAAGCAACCAAGATCGCTTAATTGTTTGCCAGTGTCTCGAGAAAAGTGGACAACGCGACGTCCAAAGGGAACGCAAATCAAGTTTACCGCTTCGATAAGCTGTATGCAAGAGCCGTTTGAACGGGTCTTAGCAAGACCGGCCAGAAATTTCATTTCCCGAATAGATCTCTGGAGACAAATCGATTGTTCCGGGATCTCGGGCCGGGTCAAGATACGAGAGAGCAAAAGAGAGAGAGAGATGATTCACTTTGACACGTCGTCGAGCAACACCACGCCTGATCCTTCACCCTTATTCCTACAGCCAGTCCTCGTTCCTCATGATCCTCCGTCTCTTACGTGTCGTTACACGCTGAAAAGTGTCGGCAAAAATGCGACACGGTTACGTCAACCCTCCCTCCAGCTGCAATTCTATCGAAACGAAATTCGCGCGAGTCGTCCAACAGCTTTCTTCGAGCGGTTCGCTGTTCCCCGTCTCTCCCCCGGCATCTCCCAGGAGAGTATCCTTTCCGCCCAGCACGCCACCATCGCCGCCGCCATCCGTTCGTGGCCGCGCTAGATGTCTGCGGTTTGTTAGAAGGACGTAACAAATAAGGTAATCTTCCACACATATAGCCGGCTTGTTGAGGCGGGGTGCCGTGCTGACTCTAAAACAGCGCCGCTCGAAGGAAACCCTTTTCCCCGTCTCTTTTTCATCTCCTCCCCGCCGCAGCTTTCGTTTCCTGGCGTTGCCGGTGGCCCAGGAGGAGGCGAACGACCGGGAGGAACGTCTGCGAACAGACTCAGAACCCATTGGCAGAGGAAGCGGCTCTCCAGGCGTTTGTTTGCGTCCGTGTACGTGCACCCTCGATGCGCTCAAGACCAACCCCGTAAGTGTCACGAGGAAGAAGATGGCTCCGCGAGCGCGCGGGAAGCCAGGGCAAGGAAGAGGAGACGCGGTAAGTAAGACCCCGGTAGAACGGCGAGTGGTGAACGGGGGGAGGGGGGCAGACGGAGGAGAGAATCGTCGGGTTCGCGCATGCAAGGGAGCCGACGGCTCTACGTGGCCGGAAAACTGGAAACACACGGACTCTATATTCCCTGCATTTCTTCATTACGGGATCATACGCGGAACAGCGCGAACGTGAGCGTCCGTGTACCAGGCCAGGCGATGGTGCCCGTGTGTGGTCGTTAGGCGGCTCGAAGAATTTTCAGCCGGAGTGACGCGCAAGCCCGCGGTTCACCAGTCAAAGCTTAACGGCGTTTCCCTCGCCTGCCTGTTCCAACGAGGCAGCGCGCGAGGCGGCGCTACTCCTGCCGTCGGATTTTTCCAGCCGTTATGCGAGCACCGGTATGTGCACGCGTCTGGATATAAACACCGTCGGAATCGCGTCGCACAATTACTGTCGCTGTTTGAGACCCGCGATTCGAGCCGCGCGACAAGAAGCCTTCGTGGCTCGCCTTTGACGGAGCGTCAGCGAGGAACGCTTCGAAGCGACATGTCCGTTTGATTCGCGATGACTTTTATTCGGGTATCTGCCTCCTGCGATCGTTTACGCGAAACCGACGATTAACGCGGTAAATGGGACAGACGAATTCGCGGTGGCAAAGGGATTATGTTTTAGGAGAGATCGTGGCAGAAATGGATTTCTCACAGGGCCTCGCTTAATCACCTTGTTTATACGGAAACAAGTTTTGACCTATAATCGTTAGCAGTTTCCACTGCTATTGCACGGATTTTCCTGCTATATACTACCGATAGAGTTGCCACTGTAAAGGTGTCTCTCACCTTTAGCTGAAACCAATTCGCTAATGAAATGGGTTCGAACCTTAGACACCCCGTATAAATGGCGAACCAATATTATACTATATTGTCTGAAAACACCAACGATTATTGCAACGCAAAACTCACTATAATTAGAAAACGAGGTCACAAAAGACACGTTTCTACATTAATCTATTTCTTTAACCCCAAATCCGCAAAGTTCAATACTTCTCGATAAATAGATCAATTACCGATAGATCCAATTTTTCATTCGAAATTCTACACAAGATGATCGAATCCATTTGAACCGTTCGATGAAGAAGAAACTCATGCGTCTGAATTTGTGAACGAGAAACCTGTACGGTCATCGCGACGATTACGGTGTCACAGTGTCACGCGTCGAGCGAACGATCGTGGCTCGTTAGAAATCCGCAGCTGACCCCATCTCTACGTGCGAATTTGCTCGCTAAAGTGCGAAGCTGCTTTATAGGGGATGTGTCCCGGGCTTTGCTTCGTCCGACCTCGGCCTAACGTGTCCGCGCGTGGGCTGGGCATTAAACAGGACACGGTTATCATCCTACAGCGAAGGGGAACGAATGAACAGTCACGGTGCCATGGATTTGCTCGTGGAGCTCGATCTCCTGTGACCGTTTCGTCAAATGTAAAATCCCTCGAGGACGGCGGACGAGCTTTCTGTCTGGCTGAACGGATGAAAAGAAAAGTGTCCTCTTGGCACAGGTTATGTTCAACGATGGAATTCCTCGAGGTCGAGAAGAGTGAAGACTGATACGTGGAATTGGTTTTTTCACTAATGTGGATTAGTAACTGTTGTGTAGAGAGATGGGAGCAGCGTAGTAGGAGATTGGAACGTACGCGTCGATATGAAATAAAGTATAGGAAATATAGTGTATACAATATTCCTAAACCCACGCAACCATTTGGTAGAATAACTAACCAACCAGTACAACGGTAACGTGAGAATCAGTATTGTATGACAGTGTAAGAGTCAAATATCGACCCTCATTTCCATACAAGAATGTAAATATCGTGGTTTCTAGGATTATTAGGTGTAATATAATATATATAAGCATCAGTAACAGAAAATGAACGAAAGTAATGAGGGGGGGAAACCTTTTTTGATAGATTGTGAAAGAATGAGATTCGACTATTAATATTTAAATAACTTTCGGTACGTGAAACTCAAAGTGATATCTTTGACATTCGTTTCATTATACAACTGTTTCTCTAATTGTATTTTTACTTTGCCTATCTCTTGACATTTCGATCCACTTACATAATATCCTTGCTTATCGCCAACTAACCGAATAGCCTAATTAAAAGACAATCGTGTTAACCATTCCACGCGTCATCCTTCAAAATACTACAATTTACCGCATTTTTCGTTCAATTTCCGTACACTGACCTGAAATTGTTCGTCAGACGCATGTTTAAATATCGAATTCGAGGTTGGATTTGATAAAAAAAAAATATGACTTAGCCATTCGGTCAATTTCACGAGTCACTGTGCACGGCAAAAAGGGCCGAGATACTCGGTAGCTCTTATGCGCAAAGCGACAAGATCCCTCAGGGACGAGCCGCCGCGGGCTAGCGAGCACAGAACTGGCCGGACAGGAACGATCAACGGGGAAAAAGCTGCGGAAGCTAAATGGAAGCGCGAAAGTTGGAGGTAACTAGCGAAGAAAGGTGCGCCCCGCTCGTTGGTTTACGGCTGGCCTGGAAAATAGCGGGCGTCTTGATCGATTTTCTCGTATGCACGCGTCGAACCGAATCCCGTTCCGCGGCGAGCTTACCACGTCTGTTAAGAATGATTGGATGGGGAAAGGGACGAAAGAATGAGTTTTAACTTGGGAAAAGTTGGACGATTTGAGAAATTGTCCGCGAGGTTTCTCGTCGAGTTTGTACATGAAACGACGGTGATTCTTAGATCCTTCCTTTTTTGAAATTTACTCGCGTCCGCTCTGTACATTTTACGAAAAATGAATGATACTTGTTCTAATTTGAAGGATCGCTATTAAATTTAGCTTCGACGATTTATTTAACGTTAATGTTATTTTGAAGTATCAGAGGTTAAAAAAATGTTTGAAATTTGTTTCAGAGATTGTTTGGTCATTCCCGTGGCCTCAAATAAGTAGATACGTTTTATTGAGAACTAGAGATTCAATAAATCGGCCTGATCGTGTAAGCGTAACTGGAGAGTATGGCAAATCCAGATTGATAAAATTTTTCATTCAAATTTCAAGTAAGTTTGTATCCGTCCCTTCGATCGGACCTTAATCCCGTTCGTGCTGGAAAATTGTATTTTTGCCTACCATACGCCGTGGTTCTGGCTGAACTCGACCCTCATTTCCATACGAGAACACGAGACAAGCACGTATACGTTCGAGGATCGTACAAGTGTTCGTACTCTCGATTTTAAACTGGGCTTATATTACCTTTAAAGAATCATGCAAAAGGAAATATTTGATAAACGAAATATTTTAATCGACCTGTTATTAATTTTCCTGTTATTAAATTACGGAAACGTGGGTGGAACTTAAAACGAATGTAAAAATTGAAATAAATAGAATTCCTCGTTGATATATTCGTATTGAATTATTTTTAATAATTAAAATCTTTTTCAACGTAATATAACAAAAGTTTACCGGTAACAAAGGATTATGAAATATTTTTATTTCTGTTAAAAAATTTAAACGTGCCATATTTTATGAAAATTTGAAAGCAAATTCAATCTCTCAAACTTTAAACAGTATTTCTTTGATCAGATTCCTATTTTAAAAAAATTTTAATTAACCTACCACTAAATAGCTTGGACTGACTCCACAAAATAAGTAGTGACGAAACTGTTGGAATGATAAAACGTTGGGCAAACATTTGTACGGGAAGAATGGGTAAATTGGTGCAAATTAGTTTCTCTTTTCATAATTAGGGGAGATTAGCGCACTACGTGTTGAACATTCAGGATGCATGCTTTTTTCCTGACCTGGTTAAAATTGAGAGTACAAACTATTCAGCTTGTACCGTTATTTTTATACGGCGCACATAAGAAATGATCACATTCGATAATCGCGTATCTAAGAATATAACACATACTAAAAATATAAATATATATTAATTCTAAATAATCCTGAAATTCATAATAACAGACAGTTTCTAACATTTGTCAAAGATTTATGAACTTTTCATTCTTCTAAAATTTCTTCAGAAAAATAATTGAAAAATTAGTCTTAAACTAATTTTCTGTCCAATTTTAATAACAATTCAAACGGTTAACAAAAAATATTATATGTATTATTATTCCACGAATGTTGTTAGCGTCCTTGAATGATCGATAACAATGAAAAGTGGAGTGGTTGAAGATCGCGTACAAAGCGGTGCAACAACACCGGCGAAACAATCATAAATCTCCTTAGGGGCGCAAAAACGTCTGAAGAGTTTCGCGAAAAGTCGAAATAAACAAGGAAATGCGAGAAGTACAAGAAATAGTAGGGGATCGACGCACGAAAACCATGGAGATGCATCAATAGATATCAAAAATAGCTTTCGAAGAGTCAAGCATCCAGAGAGCTGCAACTAGATCGAGGTTATTTCGAAGATCGATCGTAGTTCCTGGTTTTCGTTGATACTCTCTTTCTAAAGGACCATTTCGATCGGCGCCAGATCTAACCGGCTTCTATCAAATTACCAAGCTATTGTTTCTGTTAGGTTCAACTTATAAACTATCTTGTTTCCACCGTCATGCTTCTTATTACGATAACAAACAAAGGTTTAAGACCAAAAGGTCAACGAAACTAAACTAACTAATATAGTGGAATTTATAATGAAAAGAATGTTATTGTTTTAGCAGGATTTATTAGAAAAAGAATATTATCGGTTACAACTAGGCCATCCGAGCGCGCGCATTGTCCACGCCATCTTTTTTACTACCCCAATTCAACTGTTTTCCTCGGCCGTCCCGCGGCCCGCACAATCCCCCTTTCTACATTGATTTATAAGGATTAGCATGATAAACAAAATTTGCATTCCGTGCTAATCAATAAATAGTGTTCCATCGTAATAATAATAAAAATGAATATACTGACAATATTTGCGAGCTATAAAATTATATTCTACATTGTTCTCTCGTTTTAAACTTTTGTTCGCTACTGTGTACACTATCTTCTGTCATCGTCGCAGATACAAGGCATTCTAGCAAAATTCGATCACCTAAACACTTTCATTGCTTTCGATCGTATGAAAATATAAACACTGATATCGGGCGTAATAAATAGCATTCTAGTAATTGCAAAGTTTATTTTTGCAATACCTTAAATAAGTTACGTTCATTTTTATCTTCATGTGACAACCCTCGATTAGTCTAAATAAAAACGGAGACATTCATGGAAATCCTATTTTGATGCTGAGAACGAAAAAAAAAGATGATTAGCGTGCAGATCCAATAGAATAATCCTTAAAAATGGCAATCATACGGGACATCTGATAACACCGTTTAACTCGTTCGATTTCAATCTGAATGGCATCCATGCTAATTACTTCTGCTTCTGCTGGCAGCCATATAATTCCGTTATAGAAACGTTCGCATAATGTTATCGGGCTGCTCGGTGGCAAATTATTAGAGTGAGCCGGCCGAAACAAAACGATAGGCTTGTATAATTAATTAAAACTTGCCACCTAAAAGACTCGACGGATGCGTTTTATCTATTTCAGTGAACCGGCTGCATTCTCGCGCGGACCGATGAAAATTATACAGAGGGACTTTCGCTTGATAAAATTATTGACACTTTGCCGACGATAAATTACCGTTGGTTCGCCACCTTCTGTTAAATTCGTCGCGATACCAGCGACTCAATTTGATCGAAATAATACGAGCATTCTTTTTCTGCGAAGCTGTCCAGAAATTAATTGTAATCAATTAAACAACTGATTATCGTGACGGTAACGCGAAGCATCGTAAGAGCTAGATTCGATACCGAATTTACATGCGAATCGATGAATTATAGTGCAGCCGAAAGACGAGGCGTAACCTGCAAATTCTTTTTCATGCAAAGTTACGTTTCAAATAATTCCAACGTAAAAACGCCAACGAATAAATTATTACAGCGACCACACCAACGAATTCTGTCAATCGCACACTACGAAGCGACTGTGCTACGTTTAATCGAAAGGAGACGTTACCTACATTTTTCGAGGATTGCATAATTTATTTTCCATTACCTATTTGCCTGCACTTTTATTTATCCCCTATCTTCGTTCTCTTTTTCACCGGGTCTTCGAAAGCTTCCATTAGACAAGATTTACTTACGCTGCACTTTTTATTTACCTCCTCTACATTTCCCTCACGCACAAAATGAACCGTTTTAAGCGCAGTTCCGCTTGAAATAGACTTTATTCGAAATTAGTTAAAAATACCAACCCTTGGCTGCCAGCGAAAAGTAGGATAGAATTATTTATCCAGCGGCTTGCAGTCGGTTCCACGCCGACACCCTTCATAGTTCAACCCCCGTCTGCCCCCTTTGTGAAAGTAATTAAATTTAACAAGACTCAAAATCTCCGTCTTCTCTCACCTAAATTTCTCCCGCAGCTTGTAACACTGATTGCACAACGATAGCTGTATGCAATTACGCGTACACAATTTATATTATGTTTAACGTTCTGATCAAGGTTAACATTTTAATTCATTTACTTTCATTTATTTGTTTGTTTGACGGGTAAACATGCTTTATAAAAAAATTAGTACAGTGAATATAAAAATAATTAAAGAATGAAAGTAAAAATAAATCTAAAAGAAGCAGAATTACATTCAAACTTATACAGGAGGATGCACTGTTCTGCATCATAAAAAAGCGAAATGAGACTACGAAGTACTGCAGTGTTTATAACTGAAGATTTATGATGAGAACATATTTCCCGGACAGATGAAAAATATGTTTCATCATCATCCCTTTCCACGTTGCAATTTAACAATTTCGCATATCCACGATCGTATAATAATTATACATAATTTCATCGTTCTGCAACCCCCCACCCCCCGTAATTCCGTAATACCTTTGCAATTTATTATTCGCGCGTTAAACCACGCCATTCGGGGACACGTAACGATATTCCTGTTCCGTCCGAATGAAAACACATCGGCTAGCTAAATCGCAGCCTCGGGTCACCGGCGTTAATCGATGTATCCAACGGAGGGGTCCCGTTATTTTCTCAACGACAGGGCGCGAAAGAAAACGTCCATCGTCCGGATTATCCCTGAAAATAATTAGCGCGGTCGATCATTGTGTCCACTTACCGGGTGGGAAACAAGTAAACCTATAAAAATACCATTATCCCGCCGGCGCAAGTGCGACGGTTCGCACACAACCAGAGAGGGATGGCGACCGGTTAAGAAGGGCGGTGGGGCGAAGGGTGAAGGAGGGCAGGCGGAAGGGCGAGAGCGAGAGGAAAGGTAGAGAGAGAGAGAGGCCGCCAGAGCAAGGAGAGTTGGTTCCGTTAATGAATTTCGAACCTGCGAGCTCTCCGTTCCTTATATCCTGGAGACTCTCATTACGTGAGAAGCTTTAAGAATCCCTGGTACTCGTAATTCACGGCAATTCTGGGAGACAGCGGGGTTGCTAAAACTGAAACATACTCGCGGAACCTGTTGGAACGCTCGTTGGAGTGCTCAACGTCTCCCTTCTCCATCTTTCTCTCTCTTTCACTTGCAACACAATGATCGTTCATTAATTATTAGCGCAGGACGACGAGAAATTTTAACTTTCGGTGAGCTTGGTTCCCTGGAACTGATTCCTCGGCAATTCGCAGTGTTTTCGAAGGGGTGCGAGGGGTATTCCACGAAACCGATAACGGTTGGATTGGAATTTCGTAGCGTGACATTAAACGCGATGTAAAAATTCGTAATTATAGGTAGGAAATTATTGTGAAAGAGTCTCTGTCTTTCATTTGCAACACAATGATCGTTCATTAATTATTAGCGCAGGACGACGAGAAATTTTAACTTCCGGTGAGCTTGGTTTTCTGGAACTGATTCCTCGGCAATTCGCAGTGTTTTCGAAGGGGTGCGAGAGGAATTCTACGAAACCAATAACGATTGAATTGGGATTTCGTAGCGTGACATTAAACGCGATGTAAAAATTCGTAATTATAGGAAGGAAATTATTGTGAAAGAGTCTCTGTCTTTCACTTGCAACACAATGATTGTTCATTAATTATTAGCGCAGGACGACGAGAAATTTTAACTTCCGGTGAGCTTGGTTCCCTGGAACTGATTCCTCGGCAATTCGCAGTGTTTTCGAAGGGGTGCGAGGGAAATTCTACGAAACCAATAACGGTTGGATTGAGATTTCGTAGCGTGATATTAAACGCGATGTAAAAATTCGTAATTATAGGAAGGAAATTATTGTGAAAGAGTCTCTGTCTTTCACTTGCAACACAATGATTGTTCATTAATTATTAGCGCAGGACGACGAGAAATTTTAACTTCCGGTGAGCTTGGTTCCCTGGAACTGATTCCTCGGCAATTCGCAGTGTTTTCGAAGGGGTGCGAGGGAAATTCTACGAAACCAATAACGGTTGGATTGAGATTTCGTAGCGTGATATTAAACGCGATGTAAAAATTCGTAATTATAGGAAGGAAATTATTGTGAAAGAGTGAAAAGCTTAAAAGGGGAATTTTTCTTAATCGACATTCGTTTAACGATGTACTGTTTACATGTAGTATGCAACTCTGATGATCAGGTAAATAATGGATAATATTGGAAATAAATTTCAGTCAGCCGTTACGATCAAAACCTTGCTTCTTTTTACCTGTGTAATTTATACGTATGTTTACCGGGCACACGCAAAAAGGTTGTTTGGTGTGCCCAGACGATATAACAGATACACACGCAGACACACACGGCCGTAAAAAAATTCAGCTATGCCCGGTTACTGCAAAACGAAAGTATACGGGGGTTCGCTCTGGAGAGCGTAAAAATGTCAGGAGATGATAACGCAAATGGAATTGGAAAGTGACTGACAAAAAATTTACAACCTAAAAAGCTTCAATCTATGCGTCCCTCAGAAGTGCATAACAGGAAAACAAACCTGCACTTTGTCATCCACCCAGGGGAGCCATTTCCTCGTGACACAATAAACAGAATCTCGGAATCTTTCTGGCCGCGAAGAGGGAAAGGGGACAAAAGATAAAAACGTATCCTCCGGGTTCAGATACAGTCGCCCCTTTGAGCATTTCGATACGATTAAACGTGATTTAACACTGGAACACAGAAATCGAGTCTTTGTTTTAAATTTTATTCTTCCCCCTACAGTATTGCACAATATCGGATGTATACGGTCAAAATTTTGATACTTTTTCAATGTATCCCTAAGCTCTTTCAAAATATCACTGTTTAGGTTCAACTTGACCTCAACCACATAATTATTAAGTTTTGTCTTTCGTATTTTGTCTTATCTATTATTTTCTGTATTACATATTAAGTTAAATTATCGTTACATATATCTTATACTTATCCTCTTGTTTTTGTATACCAATGGATTTTTTTGTCCGTAAATAAACTATTATTGTTATTATTATTATTACTATTATTAATATTACATTCGCTAAAACCGATTGAATTTTATCAAAGAATTAAAAATATTTGTGTGGTAGTATTAAAAATTATCGTTTTGCAGGATTAAAAGTTTAAATCGACGCGAGGGATGATGGTCGTACAGATAAAAATAAAATCAGGAAACAGCGTTAAGTTTCTTGCAAACGAATTAAGAAAACGGTGAGAACAGATATTTCTGTCGACTGAGATGAAAATTGTTCAGGTATATAAACGTCGTAAAAAGCGTTTCTTTGTTAAGGCGGAAGCCAAGGGAAGCCCGAATTAAAAACGAAACGAGAGCTACCGTTAGAAGGAAAGGGGGATGGTAATTGCTATGGTATTCCATTGTATTCAGGCTGATCGTTCAATACGATCGCTCGATTACACGTGGTTCGTTATCGTCGCCCCTACGGTTACATCGATGCAAAACTTCGTCGCTGTAACCAGAAGTTACAGCATGTTACGCAATTAATACCGTGATTGCAGTTACCCCTTTGCCGCGTTATGGGATAAACGAGCTACGAAATTTTGTTTCACGATCAAGTCGTCGTCAAACCGGCGCATCTGGTGTCAAGTAGAATGGTTTTACTTGAAGTTTACTCGAAGATAATTCTACGATGCATCATTTATTCTACTTAACGTTTAGCCAACCGAATAGGGAGATTTACCATTCTTTCCTCTGCCATTAATTCTATTTACCTTTGTTATTAGTTAGTCTTGAACCAGTGTTGATTCACAGTTCATCAAATGCATTTTCTGCTCTTCCAAAGTACAATTTTTAATAAATTCAACAACAGTTCAAGACTAACTAATAAGAAAAGTAAATAGAATCAATGGCAGAGGAAAGAATGGGAGATCACCCGATTCGCCTCCAAATTTTTGTTTCACTTTCACTCTTAATTTATAATAATATACTGACCTCCCTCTTTGACCAGTTTCAACCCTTCAATAAGAGGCGAAGAAAATTTTATTTTGTTTCAATAACAGCGTTCTTTATAACCTAATAAATTTTGATAATTTTAAACGTTGAATTTCACTGCTCATCGCTAGACAGTAGAAAAAATATATTAGAAAATATGAAGATTGCGATTCAAATATATCAAAAAAACTAAAAACCCATAACACGCTTATAGTGTATTTTACTCATAACCGAAAGGGTTGTTTCGCAAATGTATTAATGGTGTATACTGTTAATAACATTTGGAATTATTGAGATTGAATTATTAAAATACAAAAGAGTTCGTTGCACGATAATTCACTTTCAATTTGATCAAACAGACGCGCGTAATGCTTGGCATTTTAATGGCTTCCGCAGCAACGCATACGAAACAAATGAAATAGCACTTGAGACAGAGCCATTGGTAATTAATAATTAAATAACGTTAATACAAACAAGTTGCCGCAAATTAAACGATAACCTTCTGCTGACAAAAATCACGCCGCGTTGCATTCAAATTATCGCTTATTCCATTATATTCTGCTGTTTCAACTTTTCGCGCTCGCCCATCCCTCCCGCGCGACTACACTTATGTAACGCGATCCCGCTTTTCGCAGCTTATTAATTAACCTCTCATTGATTATCAGACAGAAATTTAATAATTCTTGCCAGAATGCGTTTCGATGGAAATGTAATCACCCCGCTGTCTGTTTAATTTCACTTGAACGTGAAAACGTCTCATTAAAACAGACACGTCGCCTCTTCCGCGACCAGTCACCTCGTGTTTCCGTTACTAATTAAATGATACATAACGGAAAGTCCCTCCTCTTTACCAAGACTCTCTACAAACTATACGTGTATCTATGAAATTTGTACTGAAACGACGATCACCTGATTAAACAATTTGCTAAATATACAAACCACAGTACGTCGATGTGCTGAAAAATAAATTTCTCGATTGTACACCGCAATCACGACAATCGATGCGAGTGGCGAAACTTATTTTACACGAATAAAAGTATCCGTTACAATGCTGATTATGCAAATTGGAAAAAAAAACCATTATGAAAGATGAATCAGTTATTACAATTTAAAAGAACAAGCACAAACGTAAATACAATTTTACAGAGAATGTAAAATTAATAAACAGAAACACTTTAATTTCAATATTCTTTAAACGCATAGATTAATCAATGCTTTCCAGATACACGATATTGCATGCAAAATTTTAACGACTTCAATTTGCACAAACTAAATTAAGCGCGCTTAGCTTGTATTTCTCGTATTTATCTGAGACTGTGCAACTCAGCGTGGCTCGTAACGCAAGTAAGTACGTATTCTTCCTAAACAATGTCAGAGGGGGCGTTCCGCCGTCGCGCCGTTTCACGTGAAAAATGGTCACCGGTAAACGCACACGTTACAACCTAAAACGGAACACCTCGCGAGACGTTTAAAAGGGCAGACAGACACAGAGATCTGGTTTCGTAACCTGGCGAACCATGTTTCGCGCAGCGCAGCAATTCACCCCTGGTGTACGCTCGCATAAAATTTGAAAATTAACACGCTGACTGCCGGGCTGTTGCTGTGGGATTCGCGCGAATTTTCGTTAAACCGCTGCACCGATCCCGCAGGACCGGCAAGATATATTAAAGTTTTCAAGGATGCTACGTGCAACGTTCCGTTGTAATTAAACAAGAAATCGATACCGCTGTTATTAACAACCGCGGATACCACGTTTTCTTTTTTTAGAAATATATACAACGAAATCTAATAAACGATACGCGTAAATTGTGATATTATTAGAGAAACTCGGAATTTCAATTTTGAAAATGCGATTCGCAAATGAGCGTTGTAAACGGTGCAAAATATCCAGTTCTACCTATGAGAACAATAATTTTTTCAACAAACTGTGTTAGAATAAAGACCGATAATCGTGACATCTTTGCTTTCTGCTAGATACTATTCACGTATGTAAATATAAATAGGTGTATGTGTAAATGTGTGTACATGTGTTAAGTTTACTTTATTAATATTATTCCTACCGACACTTCACGTATACCTATTCCTACCGCGACATTCTCACGTAAAACAGACCACAAATTTTTCTCAGAAAGTAAACAATGAACAGAGAAGTGAATATTGAAAAATGTATTACACGTGTATTCGAGAAAAAGTTGAAAGTTTAAAGGCGATTCAGTTACGTTGTATATACGAAATTCTAATCGAAATTTTAAAAACGGTCATTTGACCGGTCGTGGTAGGAATAGTGTTAAGAGCTATCGTCCGCAGATGTTATTATTATAAACCCTGTGACGAAGTGAACAAGTGCACAGCTATTGAAATAAATATCGACGTAAAGAACAAAAACCATTGGCAACAAACTGATTAAATTTCTGCATTATCTTGTAAATCTGCGAAATAAAGCTTATCATTACATCAAGAATGTTCGCGTTGCGAACGGTCACCCTCGATTTAAAGATACCCACTAAAACACCAGAATTGTCACCGGTATTTTTGCTCCCCTGGACGTTGGTAATGGCACGAAGATCGTCAAATTTGGTTCAGAGCAAATCACGACGCAACTGTATCCGGTAATCAAATGAAATACCAACTGGAATCTCGCACCGTTCGAACCAGCCTGCCTCGCACCCTTCCCCGCAGAGATCTACTTCCGATCGGTTCTGAATGCTCGCGACAGTAAATTCGTCATTTAGCAAGTTCTCGACCGATGAATATACATATTCTGCCGTGTGTCGTATAATGGGATATACACGGTACGTGTCCCGTTCTCCCTTATTATAATCACGGTTATTCCGCTTCTATCGTGCCTCTCGCTAAATCCCTCACACGGTTAACCAGCTATTTCATCGCTTTTCAGATCTTCATAGATCTCAATCTGTGCAATTGCTTGTTCGCGCGAGAAAGAATGACAGAAGAAGAGAAGTTTCGCGCGTACAGAGACTTCTATGGGAGTCGATAACATTTCTATGTATTGGAAATGGGGTTTTAATATTACTAAATAAAATACACTATTATTTAAAATACTTGAATATTTTATTGTACAATACGAGGAAGGTGCAACTTTGATTGTGTCTCACGAGTTTTGTCATGAGACTAGCAAAATGCAGTGGTCGAAATTCCTACGACTCTGTTCAGGTCCTTCAATCCCTTTGTATTGTTTCTTAACGTTTTTCATACTTTTTAAATTGTCAAATATGGCTTGGGTTCTTGAATGAAACACTTCAGAAAGTACGTTAAGAGAAAACTGGTTTTCGGTTAATTTTTGCTTCGTAATATTTCTGTATTCAATTTTTAACAGTACGCAAATTGTTTGCAAATTATATCGAAGCCACTCGACTACGTCAACCTTTATGGTGTATAAAAAAGAAAGGACTGGATTCAACATTATCCGCAGTGTAGAGTACAGAGCTCGTTAAAATTCATAAAAGGTAGCCATATTAAGCTTGCAACAAGAAGTATGCAAGATTATATTTTTTAAAACTACAATGGGTTACAATTTTGTAGCTAATTGTTATTTAACGTCTAATTACACAGCGTGGAAAATGTTATTGAATTCGTTAAAGCAAATTACACGCTAAAAATTGTATTACATGTAATTGAAAATTCAACGTCCCCAAAAATGTAAACTTTAACAAGTTCATTAAACTTTTCGAGTATTCCAGAATTGTAATTTACAGCGTGGCCGCTTGATCGAAAAATTTTATACCGGACAACGCGTACAACGAATAAAACGAGAAATTATATGGTGCAAAGAAAGTGTAACTAAATTCGACAATATTATTCTCTATTCAAGCAACGTGAAACTACACATACATATATTTATTTTATTTTATGTTATTAATTTTACGGATCTAAGCCCGCTATTAAACCATTTTAAATACATATATTAATATTCTAAACACTTCACGTTATTTTACTCACACCAGAGCCCTATCATCCAAAGTAGAATTTCCTATGTATATATACGTATGTACTTTTCATCAACCAAAAAGCACTACATCGCCAATTCTCTTCAATACCTCTCCGCGAATCATCCCCGATCGTTTTCCCAAGGAAAAACCACGCAGCACGATCCGTCCCATCGAACCCGTGAAACGTTGCGCGGCTCACAAAGCCAGCAAATTGAAATAACGAAAACTGCGTCGCGTCTTCGAGATACCGGTGTCACCGGGTCCTCGCGATGCATACCAGCTAACGAGCGCCTCTTATTGCCCGTGCAGCGGCAAGGCCCGTTGAAAAACTACAATTTCAACCCACAATTTCCATCGTATCGAGCATCCAGCCGCGTCGCAAGCGGAGCGAAACAGTGCGGACCGCGGGTGGCGGCTCTCGAAAGAGCGTCCTCGTGCCCGGTGAACAACAAATTGCCTCGTCTAACATAACAAACAGGCTGCGGAGGCAACGTGTCGGCCGCGTGATGCACCGTGCTGTTGTCCCGGCGTGGCGGCAGCAGCAGCAGCAGCAGCAGTAGCAGAAAAAATTATTACTTCAAGTGGCCGCCGCCATCGCTCCGCACCCCTTTCGAACCCGGTCGGCCGGTTGTTGCACCTCGTACGCGAGCATCCGTCTGTGTATACACGATATGAAACGTGTAGCGATGTAGGTGGAATCGTGTACCTGGTCGCCACCGCCGCCTCCTCCTCGGTACTCGTTCCGTGTCACCAACAGCCATTTGTCGTTCGAGAGGACTTTGAACGAGCGATTCGCTTAACATCGAGTCAACAGCAGATAAAACCAGGATCGATCGTCCTGTAATGGTCGATCGGAATCCAATGCCGCGTATCCCGGCATTAGCTTTTTGTTTCTAACGAACGGTGACCGCCCATCCTCTCTGTCCCATGGAATGGCCAGGGCATTACACCTCGTTTGTTTGTTTTTTTCTTCCACCGCCATCCCTTTTTTCCCGTCTGTCGCGCCGAGAAGAATCGCGGTAGAAGGAACGGAATTTATGCCGTTTCAATTTTTCGAACGGAACTGGAACGAGACGATTATCGTAGAATTCCTGATGAAATTTACCACTCGTTTCGTGTGGCTGCGGCTTGTCGGGGGGCTACGTTTTCGTATGAATCATCCGTTTTAAACGCGGTTTATTGTGTTTATCTTTTGCGGAGCGAAAATGTTGCATAATCTACAGATGTTGCCGGGAAACGTTCGTTATTCTCGAAATTCGTTTCACCGGTCTAGGGCACTTTCTCTGGCAAATTATATTCCCATTGTGATATTAAACGGGGAAATTTGGTAGCCGCGTTTCACTGGAGCTAGAATGTATAATACGTGCGGTAAAATCTGTGTAACGAGTGTTGGTCCGCTCTTCTTTCTACCACGGTGTTTCTAGTTAATTTCGGCTCGTAAGTGATTAAGTCAACAATTTCTTATAACGGTTCTAATTTTTATACACTTCACCCTGACCCAATCCGAATTTGACCGGATCATGATAAAAATTATGCTAGCTTATCGATGACAAATAAATGAACAAAACAAATGGTTGAAAGAAATATAACGATTCAATGTCTCTTGCAAAAAAAACTAAAGGTTAAAATTGTTTTATTTAAAATACGATAATCTGTATTTTAAAAGGAACCTTTAATGCAAGAAAAAGCATCGAGCTGTTTAATTTTAATTCTGCATCTCGATCGATCCGTCTCACCCTCCAACGCCTCCCCCCCGCCGTTTGTTTCGTAAACAGAGAGCCGTACAATTTGGAGGGATCACCGGAAGAGCACTCTCGATTCGTCGTAACCCAACTAAATCGCATCATCGGCAAAACGAGAGTCGACGAAACGATGCCCGTTTCTTCTCCCGACAACGACGAAGAAAACTGCGACCTCTCAGCAGAACTTATGAATAATGAGGTAGCCTCTCGTTTCAATAAACGCTTACTTTGCCGACGATAGTTTTTCAGCCCTTGATAAAGGACCAAGGAACCTTTTTCTCGCTTCTGTAAACGAGATAGACCATGGGGACTGTGTAACACCGTCAACTGTGCCCGTCATCTTCGACGTTAAAACGGTATTACATGTTTTCTCAGCTTTTAATCATGTTTCGCTGACTAGGCGACAGACTGGCAATTTCACTCGCCACTAGTCTCGTCAGGATGTAAATTATCGTGCAGATAGTCGATGCAGCATGCTTTCGTCTTCGATTGTGTTTGCACCGCTGATCGATCAACATTGAATCCGCAGGTAATGCGATAAAATTTGCAATGCATTCGCGCACTTCCGGTTGACGTTGCGCTTGTTAAGTCTCTGGAGACATTACTCTCCCTCTCTCTCTCTCTCTCTCTGTGCCAAATTTAGAGCTGGACATCAATAGGAAAACCGTAGTTTGAATAATTTCAGGTAAATTAATATATACTGGTTTAGTTGCTCAGCTTGTTTAAGCATTAAAATACATCCTTTTATTTAACACATTTATAACCGCGCAAGTTAGCTTTATTTCGGTGTTTCAACAAACAAATACGAGGGAAGGGTTCCAAAAAAAATTTCCACCCCGCACGGCTAAAGCTTACAGACTCACTACAGCTTTACCGAAAAACAATGCTCCCATCTCCGCGTTTCGACACCGTCCCCTAAAACCAGCTGTCCGCGAACGATAACCATCTCTATTTCCATGCAACGCAACGTCGACCGCAACCTGTGCCCCCCCCCCCCCCAACCCCGGTTACACGATCTATCAAATGCACTTCCGTCGCGGACACCCGTAAAACTTTAGTCCAGCAATGGAACACTTTTGTTTCAAGATTCTGGCCTGGCAAACGAACGCTATAGCGAATGCACGCAGGGTGAGTAGGTGAGGATGAGGAGTATTCCACGGAAACGACACTGCCTCCCCCCTTTTGTTTTATACGCGCTACGGATACGTAGATGCTTCCTGCGAGGCAGTTTCCTTTCAACCAGATACGCGTATCGCGTTTACACGGCGAGAACTCGCGCACAGAAAGAGCTGTTTGAAATAACAGCCGGCTACCGGAAGGATATTCGAAACAGTCTCGACTCCAATCACAAACGCGAGCGACGAGGAGGAGGCGGAGGCGGCGACGAAACTGCGGCGAAAAAAGAGGGGAAAACCGGGGAAAGAGTGCGCGCACCGTGCAAACCGGGTAACGGAATAAGTTTCGCGGGGTAGGCAAATCGTAGGGATGGGCATCAAGTTCCCGGGAGAAGTGGCCTTTTTTTGCGATACGAGTAATATTTTAGCGTGCTTTCCCGTTCATAGTTGCCGCAGAAACTTTCTGTCATAACCCAGAGAGAGAAAGAGAGAGGGGGAGAGTGAGAGAGAGAGAGAGGACTTCAACGACACGGGAGGGGGTGGTCGCGATTCTCGAGGACGCTCTTTGCTTCGCGAATCGGGCCCCCGATTCGGGGGTAGCCGAGTCGAATAAAACCACAGGCTTTCCCTCGTGAAATTCTCCGCATTTTATCTCTGTAAAAGTTGCGGGTTGCTGTAAAAAGTGACGACGAACAAGACGAAAGTTTGAACGAACAGAAACTCGATTAATTGTAGCGATCGTTTTACAGGTGAATTAACGAAAATATTTGAGATGCGAAGGAAACTAACGTTTTGCGGGAAGACGACAAAGTTTTATGCGTCTGTGATGTAACGTTGAATACGAATTTCAAAGTTTTCATTATGAAAAGTGCGGTAATGAAATTAATTAAGGGAATAAAGTGAAAAATGTACGAAAAGAATCGAAGAGGTGTGCGGGAGAAAACTCGTGGAAAAAATAGTTATCTATTCGTTGCAATGGTCGGTGGACAAAGAATTATATCAGGAATTAAATTTCCCTTAGCCACTTTCCGGGTGCAACTTATTATCTCCGTCATGAACTTCAAATTTACTCAACTTCCACGAAGTTTGTTAAATACATTCGTACCTTACCTTATTACCTTGACCGGGCAACCATTCTGCTACACGGCTATAATTCATCGACTGGATCATTCATTTATTATTCATAACGAATAGATGAATATGGATAACTGAAAATAACTTTTGGAACTAATTTGTAGCAAGAAACAGGTAGTAATTATTATTGCATTGTACAGTGGTAATAATATGAATTAGTATGCAATTGCATAAAATAATGAAACGCAAAGTATCGTATTCGAGGTTCCTTTTGAGACTCGACGGTTGGATCAGTTAGAAAATTTTTCGATTTCAAAATAATTACCGGGCAAACTATGATACGAGAAACTCCAAATAGGGATAGGAATGATATCGTTGGCTAAGAAAAGTAGCTGACATATTTTATGAAATTTCAAAGTTTCATCGAAACTAAATTCAAACTATGGACTGACCTAATAACAAAGAATGTTTACGTACTCCTTCGATGAAAGTCCCTCTTTCTGACATTAATGCCGGCCTTTGTTAAAGTTTTCAGACGAACACAGAGAAGAGGGGCTGCGACTTTTAATAGAATTGCAAACTGCATTAAACCGGTGAACAGCAAACTGTCTCTGTTGAAAAGGAACTTGCGCACTCGCGTAATATGTTCCTAACGCTCAGTATGAACAGATAAATGCCAAACTGAAATTTATTCTTTTCCGAGAAAGTATCCAACGTGCAGTACATTGCTATAAACGTTAATAAGAATCACTTAAATTAAGCATTTAACAGTTTTACTGTTTCACAATTCTATAAGCGATTCAAATTTACTTTAAACGTTATAATAAACTATGAACAAGCTCGAGAAGTATTTTTAAAATAATTTTTCTTTTGTAATTACATACGCTATACACACATTAAAACTAGAATTTCTTTATTTGCGGAAAGCAGCGAAATTTCTTACCAAACTCTGGAATAGCGGTGTTTCGCAGCAATTTATCACTTTAACATAACTTGTTTAACATAACTTGTTAAAAGAAAACGCACAAACATTTGCAAACAGCTTCTTTGGTTTCGAGCTCACGGTAATCGTACATTTTCTTCCATCGTGTTCTCAGTTTCGCCACGCACGTATACGCGGGGGGCGATAACGAAGTGGAGTCTAATTGTAAGACGGGAAGAGGATTAAAGTTGGTTAGAAGACACAACAAATTAGTTAAAAATTATGCGAGCGTATTAAAGTTTTTTCCTTGCGCGCACTGCACGGATGTTCTCCTCTTGCAAACAGAATTTTCCCTCGACCCAATTTCCTCATACGCTATTAACTTTTTTCTTCGCTCCCTCGACGAAACGAAATGCCTCGCATTTCCAATATGGCGTTGAATAGGTTATGAGAAAGAGACTTTCATCTCATTGAATTAACGGTAATACATAGTAGATTTATAAGGCTTTTTGTAGCATCGAATATTCAATCACCGGATAATATTAAAAGCAGAACTGGCTGGTATCTACGTAAAAATATTATAGACAGAGGGACGTTCGAGAAGGGGATGAAATTTCCCTACTGAAACCGTGATTTAACGTAACTGTGATCTGCAAAAGTTGACATTAACGATTAGCTTAGAAATATACATTCCTTGCTTTATTCATTACATTTGTCACTGTTTTTCCAAAAAGAAACATATCGATTGCTTCGAAAACCCAAGCTAAGAAAGTAATTCCACTTTAAAATGAAAAGATATACGAAAACCACGTCTGTTGAAACAAAATGACACAATAATCATGCATATAATCATACTTTAAGCTGATAAGATTCAGTTCCACTCCTAATAAGACTGACCATATTACGACACAATTTCATCCCTGACAACGAATGGATTAAATACACGCAGCACCCTGCCGTATCCGAAGTTCCACGTTATCGGTGGGGAAAAATGGAAGAGAGCTGGGATCCAGAATCGACAGGCGGGCGCTGTCAGCCGCGTAACGCGTTAAAAGATAAATCGGCCAGGGAAGTTGAGCGTTTATGCTCGATTTGTATGGATCTCCGTGCGGAAGTTTTTAAGCGTAACTGCAATTTTCAGCTTCACCCAGAAGCGATTCGCGAGCGCGCGCACACACACACGTGCTCGCGATTCGAACGAAGCGATGCCCAATCGGCGGGATCGAAATTTACATCGCTTATTCGCAAATTTCCTCCCGCTTCGTAGACGCTAACAAATCGTCGTGCCGATTTTACGTTTCGTTCTGGTCCCTGGTACAAACACACACACACACGCACACACACACGTGCGCGTACACACATACACGCACACACCTGAAAAGTCGCGTGGTTAAATATTTCAACGAGCACGGCCGAAAAAAGGAGCAACCGAACGGAGGAAAGTTCAAGTAACGACGGGACCAAGGTGGCCAGGACCAAGAGAGGGAAACAAATGGAAAAAGTTTCGACCCCGGTCTGATTAACGGGAAATATGTCACGGGTCGAAACTCGTCGCGGACAGGGAGGGAAAATCAATCAGCCGTGGTCAGCGGGCCTTGTGTACGGTCTTTTTCAGGTGATATTTAAGCGGAGACACGCTACAGGCCGAAAGTTTCGGGCCACTTCTAAGTTTGCACACCCCTTATCGAATCGCGTTTCTTATGAATTCGAGTGTCGACAGCAGTTCTCTGTACTCTCTGCAGATCTTTGACCGAACAACTTTCTAAAGTAACAGGGTTCTAAATGATCGCGATCCTTGAAACACTCTGATTGTTCGTGGTTTTTAAAGGTTTGATCGATGGCGTACGTGGAACAGCCTTAAAAAGTATGATTCAAGGTAGTTCATTTATACAATGTGGTTGTTTCAAATCATTTACGTTGTTAAATCAACGACGCTTGTAAAAGATAGTTGTCGCAAAGTTGGTTACAGCATTGAATGTCAGAGTTGAATTGTATTTTTCTTTTCTCTAAAGGAAAATTAAGCATTGGATATTAAAACGAATCCAGGTCAAAACTATAACATTTTCGTTAAAATATTCAGGAAGCTGCTATTTTGTTTTTCATAAAACTCATTCCAAGCTTATGTTTAATACATAAGTGCTTGCCTGTTTTACGATGGACACGTGTTATTAAGTTGCAAGAACTAAAAATGTGTTTACATTGAATCTATCTTTCGTAAAATGGTATTTTTTATAGTTTCACGGGATAGATACTTTTAATGAAATTATCGTATCAAGTATAAGATTAACAGAAGCGTTCACTAATTTGTAATTAAAAACAAGTGAAATTGAATGTTTCGATAAATTTTTGTGTGCAAAAGTTTGTGCGCATCTGCTTTTTCCCGTGAAGTCTCATATACGTAAATGTTACGAGCTCCTAAAAATGTTCACAGTTCGTTGATTAAATATTGCGGTACGTTTTTCCATGCAAACATAATTTACATGGATGTCTTCGGTGTTGCTTACGCGGAGGTGGTTATTAGTGCTCATCTTACGAAATCACTCCCAAACATACTGTTTATACCTGCGCAGTTACTCGAGCTTAACTAAATTGGACTTCTCGAGTAATTATACGACAGGCTACCAGGGGATGGAGAATTTATGACCTCGACAAGCTACCCCGCTGGACAAATTAGACGACTGGTGAGAATAACGATCAAAGGAAAGTGAATATTTCCTTCAGAACAATGAAAGCTTCGTATAAAAATTTAATGCTTCCGCATTTTGAAAAAATTGAGATATACATGTCTATTCTATTCTAAGCACGCTACTCTGTGCATTACAATCGATGAAATATAGTTACACATTCATTTCTATACTGAACCTATTTCATATTTCTCAACACAGCTAGTTTCTTGTAGAACCACCTGTAAAATGTAACTTCACGCTAAATTCAGAACAGAAGAAAGCATCTGTTGATAGGTAACAATCTGTTGGTAGAGTAGAACGTTTAAACATCAGGGCATTTGGATAGTTCATGTTCAAATACAGCTGGTTCTACCGTGCTACAATACATACAGCAATGCAAATACGTTGACGTTGTCCTAACAGTAATACCGTTAACCCTTTGCAGATGGAACAGGCTGGGCAAGAAATTCCGCCGCGTACGACGAAGAAATAACACATAAATAAAGATAACCGAGAAATTATTAAAAATCGTATCTAACATGAATCAGTTTATATTCAACCACCAAAGAAAATTTCATTTGAATGTTGAATATTAATGCTCTCAAAGGGTTAAGTGGCTGACAATCTTCAACCCTGTTTCACCCTTCGTATATCGTGCTGGATTCATCAATATTTCGCTGTTTTACGAGTGGCAATGCATACAATGACGATGTTATTTGTGTTAGTCTTAAAGTGACGATCCCTTTGCTACAAACGCTAAACTCAATTTATTTGAAATTCATTCTCACTTGAATCTAGGGAAAAACTTGCAGATATATCATTATTATATAATTTTATTAATGACAATATTCACTGTCCTAAATTGTTAGAGTTCATCAACCTTTATGCTCCCACAAGGATATTCAGATTCTCACACACATCTCTTCCTGATGTCAATAAATCCAGGTTTGAAGCGGTAGATCCACTCAATTTTCTTTGTTTAACCACGAATTCTTATTGCACTACCTTAGATTTTTTTTTACAGGGATTATTGCATGGTTCAAAAACTGTGCACTTAAACTTCTTTAACCTTTTCTCCCTTACGTTGTTTACCAAATTCGTATTAAAATTACTTTTGCAACATTATTTGAATTATTATGTTCTATTGAATAAATAAATAAAGAAATTCACTGTTAGATGTACCGTACCAAACGACATAGATCACTTTCTTATAACGTCTTGTGATATCGGTAAGGGTCAGAAACGACATCGGCATAGTTCTGCAAGCTGCAGTTCTCGAAGCTTTAACACCATTCCTACCATGACCGGTCAAATGACCGTTCTTAAAATTTTTATTAGAATTTCATGTGTACAATGTAATTGAATCGCCTTTAACACTATTCCTACCACGACCGGTCAAATGACCGTTTTTAAAATTTCGAGTAGAATTTCACATATACAACGTAATCGAACCGCCTTTAAATTTTGGACTTTTCCTCAAATAAACTTATAATACATTTTTCAATATTCACTTCTTTTTTCGTTGTTTATTTTATGAGAAAAATTTGTAGTCTATCTAACGTGGGAATGTCGCGATAGGAATAGGTGTACATGAAGTGTCGGTAGGAATAGTGTTAAACTTTAGACTTTTCCTCAAATATACGTATAATACATTTTTCAATATTCACTTCTGTTTTCATTGTTTATATTCTGAGAAGAATTTGTTGTCTCTCTTACGTGGGAATGTTGCGGTAGGAATAGATATACGTGAAGCGTCGGTAGGAATAGTGTTAAGGTTTCAAACGTCAAACAACTACGCAACACGGAAGACAAAAACACGAAGAAAGAAAAAATTATTTCGCCTACTCTTCTCATCCATATTCATGCGCCGATGATACACGGCCGGGGGAGGTTTGTAGTCGCGTAAGAGAGAAGGAATTACGTGGAGCACCGTTTGGAAATAAAGCTCTTTTAGCCCCGTGCGTGGCTCTATAATTAAGGGGTTGCGCGGCAAGGGGCCTCTCGCATTGTCCAGCGTCACGAAGGAAATTGCCGAGAGGAATATTACTTTTCCATTGAAATATCTGTTAAACATTCAGCGTGACACGCCCACCTCTTCTTTCTTTTTCCTTTCTTCTTTTCTTTTTTTTTTTTTTTTAATTCCTCAGTCAGAGGCCACCGTGAACACGCTTTATTTAATTCTTGCCTGCGCGCCGGGCTTAACAGCGGCCCATTGAAATTCTGCCCTTTTCACCAAGAAATCGCGCGAATACCTTTAACGTAACGGCTACTGAATTTTATTCCAGCTACTGACACTGTTGAAGCTCGAGCGTGGAACAGACAGAAAAATAGTGCTTAGACACGTAAAATTATTATAATTAGCGCAGCTAATTACGCTGTTAACTGCGTTGTTTCCATCTGCGACTACTTTTAAATGACATTCTGTTTTCTCAACGTTTCCAAATGTACTTTTAATCTAGTAATTAGATAGAGTAAATTTCAAGATTTCGTTTCAGCTTTGAAAAAATGTGTAAAATATACAAAGATTATTTGATTCGTGAAAACGTTAAAACCAGTAATAATGTTTAACGATTTCGAGAGCTCTCAGTACTAAAAAATTCGACGATTCTACTACAAATCGAAGCTCGCGTTATAGGCTGAGATACAATTGAACGTAAAGATTTCAGCTGATCTCGTAGCGAATTAAAATGCATTCAATGCGTTCAATCGGTAGAATCGAAGAAAGAGAGCTGGAGAATTCGCGAATACAGGGATGCGCGCGTATATACATATCTCGCGGAACCTGTCAATGAAACAGGGAATATTATCTCTTCGTTCGCAGTGTCACTGTTATTATTTGCGACGGATTTAAACGCGAACGGGCGACACGCCGTGAAAATGGCATTGTTTGGAATGGGACACGCAAATCCAGTGTCGTTCAATGCACCCTAGTCCGTCATATTATGCAGTCCCGTGAAGTTAACCCCGTCTAATGCACTGAAATATCGTCCGACCAGCCGCAAAGCTGATACGAGCAAAAATCACACCTGTCCAAGACAAGACAAAAGCTTTTCATCCCCCTTTAAAGGAACCAATTTTGCGGTTCGACAGGAAACCAACAGCCTCGTTAAACACACTTGTACCGTCAATAGCATTCTGACAGTCGTCGGTTAATGCGTGGCATTTTTTGGGATGAATGCTAACTTTTGGAGAGCTTAAAAGGATGCAAAGGAAGGTTGAGGAGGTCCTAAAGGAAGAGGAGGAATGAGGCTTTGAAGATTTTATATTTAACATTAGGTTTACGGGACACGTCAATTTGACGGATTTCGAACTCCACGAACAAAATTTGCAGAAACAGTTACTATTGTTCCTAGCAATTTTAGCTAACTTTTATTGATCATGCAATACAAATGTACCCAAATCTATTTCCCTCTCGGTTCTGCAATTTCAAATTCCGTATGTATATTGGAAATAGATATACAAGAGATGTCCGTAAATCTAGTGTCAAAAGTAACAAAAAAAGTTGAAAAAAATATCCAACATCTCCTATTGTAGGAATACGATTGAATGGATACGATTCTGGGAAAATGTAAAGAGTGTTTGAGTTGAGCGTGATTATAATAGAAGCAAGAACGTCAAAGTTGTAAAGTTGAAAAGCTGTTAAACCAGCGTTACTATCAGACTATCTTAAATATATCTAAGTACTTCACTTTGTTACACCTACATCTAAACCCTACCATCTCTCTCTCTCTCTCTCTAAATAAATAAAATCCTACACTATTGTGTACTTAATCGTAAAAAATTAAAGCAGCAGCAAACAAGGTATCGATTCCCATTTCGAAACAGTTTCGTCGACGCATACGGATACCCGCGAAAACACCTCTTACAACCACTGAATTTTTCTCAAAGCATTAAGGAAGCGTGCATCGATTCGTCCGGGTTACCACAAAGAGGGCCGAAGTTTATTTCGCGATTCCGCGCAGAAGTTGCCGGAGATAGGGCGTGCCAATCCTCGCGATTCGTCCGCCATAGGGCCCTGTTATTCCACTCGATAAAACTTACGCAATAAAATTTATACGTTCATAAGACGTGACTTTAAATTACACGTGAAGCCCCTGTAAAAACGGAACAGGCCGGGGAAGAAAGGAGATTAAGCATTTACCTGGGGAACAGCGCCGCTCTGAAAATTCTAAAGCTCCGCGGGCTATATCGAACGCCTCTATCTCCCGTTGCATACAGTTTTACGAGGGTAATCGATTTGCGCGCGGTTTTCCTTCCAAGATTCCTCCTGCACTTTTACCCTGGACAAGAGTTTAACGAAGTTTCTCTCATCCAACAAGGGGACAGGCTTGTTATTTGCACGGCAACGATTAAATTCAATGTTAATACGATTTTGTACGTCCTTTCGCCGAGATCGCAACCTGATACGGTTAATGGTAGCAATTGGAGTGTAATACGGGGATAGGTATATGCACGTAACCTTATCACTGCGAAAAACATTTTTACAACGTTTACGCTGAAACTAATGCATTTCACGTATCCATCAAGTTTTTCATCGTACACATTGTGGCGACCTTCTTGCCCTCGCAAGTGCTCGAGTCCGCCACGGTTTCAATACATACGAGTTCCACCCTGTCCCTTCCTAACCATGTGTCTAAGGCATGGGTCCGTTAACCGGCGACCCGCGGGTCACTTAGGGCTTTTTCTCTTACATAGACCTTCCCCTACCAAGTGACAGGAAAAATGCCTCCTCTCATACACCTATCTAACTCCACAGTGGCATAATGGGGGCTAATGAACCCTATGTCTTTTGTTTCTGCTAACCTTAGCATCTGAAACTTTATTTTTCACTAGTTTGCTTACTACCATATTGTCGTATTGTAGTTTCGCTTGCACAGAACTTGGTGTCTTTCACAGTTTATTTTATATTTTATTGTTTATTCGACTTCATTTGAATAAGAATGTATTGTTATAAGAATAATGCTATTATTCACATCAGTATAACGGGCGGAGGGCGAAGTCACACTGATAATCAACTTGTCCCGGTTCCCCTTCCTGTCCATGTCTTCGCACAGGAGTAGGGTACAGTTTGATTGGTGGTGGCGACTCTGTGGCTCTTGGTGGTGAAAACTTTTGCGGTCCCTGGTCTATGGTATGGGCCTGCTAGGTAAGCCTTACTCATCAGTACTTGTCGGATTTGGGAAAAAGCATTATTTCGGACCGACCCCCGAACCTAGGAGTGTAAGGACAACCAGTAAAGAATAAAGGTAGTCATTCAGAGGAATTTACAGAAAGCGGACCTCGAGTGCTCATTTATTCAAGTACCCTTGCTGCCCATCCCTAACACGCGTAACATTTAGCGCATCTCCGCGATTTTGATTAATTTCAATTCAACAGTACTCATCTGTCCACTAGCAGGTCCCGGACGAAACACCGCCATCCCTTTCCTTTTCCTTCCCACTCTTTTCTTTCGCAACAATCATAACGTGAATATAGATTTACCAAGAGTTCGACAGATGTCACAAAAATTAATTTATAATAATGAATTATATCCAATGTTGACCAAATTGTAACCTCAGCCAAAGGTTCCCCGTCTGTATTTATTCAATAAGTTATGGCTTCGAATGGTGGTTTAGAAGCACAGGGTCGGTTTTGGGAGTATTAACGAACTGGAAAGAGGAGGAAGTGCCCGCACGATGGGCCACAGGCCACCGGCAAACGATATCAGCGTGAAAATGGAATTTCGTCGGGCGTTTATCCCTCTGGGCTGCTGAGAAACACGAGCCCCTGTGAAGAACGCACAGAAGGCGGCGTACATTTGAAATTCGACCGTCTGGCAAACAGCTTTTGCTAAAGCGAGCCGGACGAAAGAGCGGGCAGCGTCAAATGTCATTGCCCAAGGGTTATTTACGCCTTTAAACGATGTAAACCCGTGAACGGACCAAGGACGGCTGCCGTCAGTTCGCTCGTGTTCATTTTGTGTGTATCCACATAACACGAACTATGGTCGCTTCGCTTCTTGCTACGTGTCCTCAATTAGCCTGAAAGCATGCACGACGAACGTCCCGGTGTAAAAATTGACGGGGCCCGTTGAACGCACACGCTGTTCCCGGAAACATGATCTTATGCGAAACGTATAGCTTTAACACTAGATTACACGAGTGAGTCAATTTGAATTTCCAAGTCCAAGTATCATGTGAAAGGAATAAGAGTAAGGGCGTTTGTGCGAAATGTAATAAAAATATCTGCGGAAAATGTATTTTAAAAACAGAATATATATGTAAAAATTGTTTTGAATAAACTTTCTTTAAAATGAAGCTTTATTTTTTTTTATTATTAAGAACTTCAATTTTCACGTTTGAGTCAAATTGACTTGTTTTGGGAAAAATAGGTATATACCCAATATCCGGCAATCTAGCGTCAAAAGGATATTTGATTGTAAAGGGAGTTCTGGAAATAATTTTATATCGTTAATTTAAGGGCACCTGCAATTATTCACTGTAGTAAATATAAATAGTGTAGAAGTGACAAAAGGGATACAGAAGAATATTTCAGATATAGAATAACATAAAAATGATATTGATATTAAATGATGACAATATAAAAATGATAATCATATGCAGAAAATTTTATTTACATAAATGACATAATTATAGATTATACAGATGCTCTGACTGTTTTACGAGTTTTACAGTTCGGGTGATAAAATTTGTTAGCTCCGGAAATGATAAAAATTGTTCAATCAATATTTCCTACGAAAACTACGAGAAATAACATAATTTTTTCTGAAGACAAGCAAAAAATACGTTATTAATAGATACGATGGTGGTGAATGTTTTCGATAACAATTCTTTTACTCGCATAGCCAACGATTCAAATTAAAACGTTGAATCGAACCGCGGAAAGCAATCGTTTCAACGGAAACGAGAAACAGTTGCTGTTTCGGCTAAACGTGTGTCGCCACGTTGCAACAGAGATACCATAAAATGATAGATTCGCAGTGAAACTGATGCGCTGCCGTTGCACGCCAATTGATTTGATAATTCCAGCGTGAGGAACAGGAATGACTCCCGGTCGAATTTCGTCCAACGTAACTACATCGCCGATTTTCAACGATTTTTTTTTTTTGCCACGACCTTTAGACAGAATTTATCGTCGCCCTGTCGCTGTCCGTGTACGTAGGCGCCTTGCGAAAGGG
Source organism: Tetrapedia diversipes (assembly GCA_033822845.1). Taxonomy (NCBI): domain Eukaryota; kingdom Metazoa; phylum Arthropoda; class Insecta; order Hymenoptera; family Apidae; genus Tetrapedia; species Tetrapedia diversipes. The sequence continues at coordinate 59,707 of JAOPTO010001065.1, read as the reverse complement.
CTTGATTGCAATTTATGACACGTCTGAACGTTTCGCTATCGCTACTTATCAATTACACCCAATTGAAACGCAATTGACGACGCTGAAAACGAACGCCTAGCAAAGATCGTAACGTTAATCGTATTCGTCGTGCCGGGGAAATTAATGCGTGAAAATTTACGAGTATCGCCGTGTCTCGAATTTTTGACGTCGCAGGCCAGCGTTTTCGACGAGCAAAAAATTTTACAAGCGCGAGAATGTAAGGTGATTCTGGTGCTTAAATTACAGCGGTAACGATAACGGTGATAAGTCGGTGATATAAATTATGCCTCACCCTGAAATGAACTGTAATAAGCTGCAAAATTATTTGAAAGTGCAGAACTTTACATAAACCTTTGAATTTATATATCAATTCGCGATAAAGCAATTTATAATTCGCATTTATTCTTGTTTTCTTTTTTGTTTATTTAAATAATTTAAGGGGAGGGTCCCATTAGTGTACATAAGTAGAGTGTACCAGTTCGAAACGGACGACATTACATACAAAGTAAGAATGAATAATGACAGTATTTACACCACAAAATAAAATAAAATAAAATAAAGTGCGTTGTTTAACAATGTAGTAAATTAGACAAATTTAGGTAATAATTTACAAAAAGAATTGATCGATCCAATGAAGAAATCTAACTCGAAACCGATCTTTTCTGCAAGTGTACGGATGCTGTTTACAGAGTCGGTATCTGATAGTATATTTGCATGGCAGGAATGTCCGTGATGATCTCTGTGATCTAGCAGGCGAATAAAACTTGTTGCCAATTTTCCGATTTTACTCAATTTAATTTTCAAATTTTAGTCAGCTGTCAAAATTCCTTTTAACCGTCGAACCAATACGAAACTTGAAATCGTAACCATAACTCGCCTGCAGAATATAATGACGGCGAGGATGAATAAACGTAAAGAGTTAATTGCAACGGCGGAGTGGTGCTTTAAAACGTCTCGCGTTAAAGTAAATCCAACGCGGCCGACTCCGGCTACTCGAGTCCCATTAGGCGGACGTTTTTCTGTACAATGGAAAATCGGGCGAGACTCGCGAGCAAGTTGGGAAGCCCCAGAGTCTCAAAGTCGCCGACTGTTCCGCAAACTTCATTTCGCGTCGCGTGGGAAAAAGTATGCGAGATCGTAGAATGCGAGTCACGATATTCCCTCGGGATTCAACGACAGTTTCGTCTGGCGCGTCCGCGGAACGCGAGTTCCCTCGATGAACGGGAAAAGGGGCGGGGAAACTCGCCTTTTTTCCTTATTGTCTCGCAGCCGTTTCGCAAAGGGCTTACCAAACGTTAACTGAAAGAGCTCCAAGAATGCCTGAAAAATTTGCCAATTCCTGCACCGATTCATCGAATCAATGTACACGTTCAAACATCGTTCAAAGTCTTGCGAATTCTACCGTTTGTCACGAAAATTGCTCGCTAAATTTTATGGACCATACCCGATTTAATTGAATTATTAAAAGACAACTATGGAAATAGTTGTATTATACTTCGTTAAATTTTACGGTCCATACCCGATTTAATTGAAATATTAAAAAAGACAACTATCGAATTAGTTGTATTTCGCTAAATTTTATGGACTGTATCCGATTTGATTGAAATATTAAAAAGACAACTATCAAAATAGTACTTTATAACGTATAAGTAAATACGACATTTTATAATCAACATTTGTGGGATGAAGCTATCAAATCATTCAACAGCAAGTTGACAAAAGCAAAGATCGCAATGAAAAACAACGGATCATTATAAGATATGAAGAACACTTTTGCCTAGTAAAAAGTATTTCTTCAACGTAAACTCGTAAAATGGCGTTCAGCCCGTTCACAAATAAAATAATAATAAAACATTAACGGATACTTGAAACGAGTAACAAATACTTCTAGAACTAATTGCAACATAAAATTGTATTCTTATTTCATGTATATTATGAGTACCCGCGGTCGAACGTAAAGTTTTCAAAATCTTTCTACTACAGCAGAATTATTCACAGCCCGCAATCGCCGTTTATCTCCCCGTGAACCGCTTGTTCGGCTCGCGTGATCATCCGTTCGCGTTCGCTTTAAACTTCACGTTAATTCCTCGTAACACGGGACCGTAGTCTTCTCGATCTCTTTTTATCTGTACCGGTCTGGGGCCACACGTTTTCGCGTGCGGGCTCGAACGTTCCTCGTGGAAACGGAAAATCCGTGCGGTTCGACGAGTTCGCGAGGATCGGGACCGGTAAGAGCCTCAAAGTCTGAGAAACTGTTCCGCAAACTTCGTTTCGCCTCACGGGGGTAGAGAACGCCGCGAAAAGTGTGCAAGATCGGCGAATCCGAGTCACGATATTCTCGAGGGAACCACGGGGAGACCGAGTTAGGTGCGTCTGGTCGCGACGAAGGAAATGAGGTCTTTCTTGATTCCTTTCGCGTTCGAATTTCTCACCAGATGCATATAAACGCCCCGAGTTCATGCTCGTGTGCTTATTAAGCCTTTGTTGTTGCTCTCCAGCTGCCTTTTCTCGCGTTCATTTCAAAGTATGACACGATTCAATACCATTCTTGGTCGCAAGAAAAGAATCTTCATGGAAAGGATTTTGTTGCATACTAATTGTTTGGGCGTAATGATGCCTAACGCAACTTATGTCTATCTAAATTTGGTTGGGTCAAATGATTAACGACTCTTTATCTTTGTACTTAATTTAATTTGAACTAAGTGAATCGTGTAGTGTTCAAAAGCTTGCGGATGAAAGCTGTTTGATTGCTCATGGGGTGAGTTTTGAGGAGCAGGAAAAATCACAGTCAGGACAAAATGAGAAGGATAGAAAATAGAGAAAGATAGAATGAATTGGATAGGTGTTGTCAGTAATGAGGATAAGAAATTCGTATTTGTGTGTGTGTTCTAGAAAAAATAAACGGTACTCGGGAAAATACTTCGTTAACTGTAAATGATCAAGGGCTTAAAGACAATCAAATATTTGGCGATCAGACCTGGTTGAGACACTTGGCTCACAATATTACCTCTATCCTAAGTGTTACTACCTATGGATTGAACAAATTTTCTTTTTATTTAACGTTTTGAAACGTTCTGTCGCCTACATCCGGGTGACTTACAGATCTCTGCAGGGGCCCCGTCGCTCAGGGATGGCTGACAGCTTTATTTATTCAGACAGCAGCGATTTTCCTAGGCATCCGTAAATACGTCGAACGAAATCAGCAACATCTCACATTTACAGTGAACCGAATACGGAAATAAAGTTACTTTCGTCTCTTTTGCCAGCACAGTATCACGGCTTCGAAATTACTCGACTAATTCATCTTAGGGATCCATTTATACGACACAGAATCGAAACAGATGTGCACCGGAAAATACACGAAAACACAATTAAAGTAGCCGTCGGTAGAGGTTCTAGAGGTTAAAGAAACAACTTCCTTGCCAGCCGTTCAGCTCGAAGGAGATGAAGAAAATTCGTGGCGAAACTGCCGGGTTGACAGACCGGAGTGGTTGCCCATTCATTTCCCCTAGCCGTTTTATGATCCGTATAAAAATAAGAGGATTAGCGGGAAGATTGTTCATGAAAATAAATGCATCCTCGTAGAACGTCGTTGCGTTTTAATTACCTCGGGTGGAATTTTTTCGTTGAAGTAATAAATGCACGGAACGTTCCTTTTGAAACATTTTTACCGCAGCAGAGCTTCGCCGTCACTGTTGCACGCAACACGCACACACACACACACACACAGAGAGACACACACACGCTTAACCAAAACAATTAACGTTGGTGTTCGCGTATTTCGCTCGGTCCAGTCTCTTTTGCACTAGCACGCACTAAAACGCCCCTCGCGGAGGCTTCCATTTAATTTTGCAGCTGTGGAAGTTAACCTGGTGTTGTATGCCTTGTATGCTATCGTACTCGTATCTATTCAAACAAGCCTGCTTATCGTTATAGTCATCCTCTCAACAATCATCTCTTTTCAAATATTTTGCCGTTTACTAATAATTCATCCATGTCCTTTGATACCTAAGTCGCTCATACTTCTTGAACTTCAAATTTTCGTCACCTTATTTTATCCCTACTATTCCGTTTTACCGATCCTTAACACTAGGTTTATGAGACCTGTCGATTTGACGGGTTTCGTATTTCATCAGCAAAATTTTCAAAAACAGTTACTATTATTCCTAGCAATTTTAGCTAACTTTTATCGATGGAGCAATACAAATATATCCAAATCTATTTCCCTCTCAGTCCTGCAATTTCAAATTCTGTTTGACGTATACCTTATTCCTTAGCGTATGTATACTGGAAACAGATATACGAGAAATGTCCGTAAATCTAGTGTTAAAATGACTAGAATGAAACCCAAAATGCAAACTTGTCCTAGAACAGCTGTATCATATAGTTGTATTAAATTTGATTAACCTCGACGTACAAAACTCTTCTCTTAAAAATCCTTCGCGTGTTGTACTCATTTCTGCTACCAAGAATAAAGCACAGGTGTCGGTTTGTTATTATTTACCTGGTTATCCCAATTTATTTCCTAAATATTTCATCGGCAAGCGCGTGACGTGCTGAATTTTCGTGAAACAATATTAAAACAAGCGAAAGGGGGAACTTGTGAGGGAAGATAATCATGAGAACGCGTAGTGGAGTAGAAATTATTTTAAACGACGATCCAGACATTTTTCTTCTCCCGAAAAATAAAAGGTGCAAGAAACGCGGTGTTCAACTGTTGCATCACTTAGGGAAGAAGTCTGAAACTGAAAGTGCTCCTCCACTAGTCAAAACACTGTTCTTCATTAGACAACAAGTGTCTCTTTGTTTCGCGGATTCGGCACAAGGGTCTTCCCTGTCGTTATCGTGAAATCTCAGTTTTCTTGCCGCTGCCATAGAATAATCAGATTCAAGTAAATTGGCCTGCGCGACGTCAAAGGGACGATTAAGATGACGTGCATAATCGCAGCTATTTTTATACCTTTTACGCTAATATTACATAACGATGAATGAATTTAAGCTGAAGCTGTAACAGCTAAGCTACACCTGTCTTAAGTGATAATTAAGGTAGACTACGGTTAAGTAGGTTAGTGAAGTTATGTTTGGGCTCTTTGCTACATTTAGGTTAAGCACATTATACACGCTTCATAGGTTAAATGGATTAGACCTGATTTAAGTATTGAAACAGACAACGGGTAAATTTCAATTAAAACGTTTAATCCTCGAGTCGTACACGTTCTAAAACTGTTGGTTAAAAACAAATAAACCGAACGGTAAACGTCAAGCTTCTACGGCGATGCTTTAATAACTCCGATCGAAAATTTACCTGAAAACTATGTATAACGAGCCTCCGTAGGATCTTGAATTACTTGTTTTCAATACGCTTCGGGTACCGTCCGCCATAATAAAAAGCTCGCGCTCGAACGATACACAACAGGCGGAGGTGAATTTCCCCCGGACCGGTCAAAACACAATAAAGTTCGATGCACTTTCGCGTCGGCCGCCCCGTTACCGTCGGGCCAGAAAATTGAACGATAACGGCGGCAATTTTTGTACGGCTTGACAATGCTCCGCGACGACTTGCAGCCGGCAATGTTTTATCTCTTTTGAAATACTGGTAATTGAAAGTCAATTCCGTACGTTAACGAGTGGAGGTCGGAGCTCTCGGTTTTCATGCCGCTGGCCTGTGTGCGGACTGTTTTCACCGTCGAAAAGAGCACACGGCTCCGCGGTGCTGTTCTCTTTTTTTTTTTTTCCTCCACCGGTGCCTCTCTCCTCTCTTTATCTCCATCGCCGAGTAACCGTTTTTGTGAAAGCCCCGGCGGAGCATCGCGATAACTGGAGAAATTATCCGGGGCCCGTGTGAGCAAAGCTTTCCGAACGGCGTGTTTCAGATTCAACGTTGGATAAAGTGTCCATTCATTCTCGCGAAACTCGCTCCCGGAAAATACACACAGTCAAGTGTGGAGAGAGAGAAAGAGAGAGAGAGAGAGAGAGAGAGAGAGAGAGAGTGGAAGAGAAGATGAAGGGCGATGGGGGGTGAGCGAGAAAGAGGAAAAAGAGCAAAAGGGGAGCAAGAAGGGGCCAAAGGAATGAGGAACGAACGAGATACACACGATTTCGAACAGCGATCCTTAGTTCCTTATCGGGGTGCGTTTCCTCTCGATGTCGCGTGGACGAGATCTAGCTGGTTCGCGCGAGGGCGCGTTTCCTGATTGTTATCGTTTCGCGCAATTTACGGGGCAGGGAAGGAGAAAATGAGCAAGGGAAACGGGTAATTTCTGTGAACGTATCGGCGTTACATTTCGGACAGGTCTAGGAAGTAGTGAGCGTTAGATAATCAAAAAGCTCTTGTCGGCCTCCTATCGGGGCTAAGCGTACATTTAGGGCACCTTGGACGGTGTTCGCGAGATAGATTTGACTGTCTGATAAATTGAAACGCGATAAAGGAGGTAATCGATTCGAGAACGTGCGATTAGCTTGTTTTTCTTTAAGTGTTAAATCTAAAATTCGATGAACGTTCATTGGATATTTGAGTTTGCGATTCCATGGCTACGTAAGAATTCAAAGTTTTAGAGCTTTGATGTTATACTTTAGAGCTACGGCCTGATTACCGAACAGAGCGTAGTAATGCAAACGAAAAGATGTATAAAACGTTTTGGTGCTTTAATTTTGGATCCGTGGGCCGTGAAATTAATTAGGCAACTCGTTCTGGTTACCGTGCACAAACGTGTGGCTTGCACGAGACAGGGAAGCTTTCGTCAACGGGTTAAAGTGCAAGTCTCTGGCGTCTACCAACAAGCAATCTCCACCGTAGAGAGTTCTCATGGGGTTTCTGCGTAACGTCTGAAATAACAAACTGTACGCTGCATATCCACGCGGAAACTGTGTTATTCCGTGTCGGTGCGAAACGGACCTTAATTTGTGACCGAACGAAATCGGCGTGAACAGGAACAGCAAACGAGTAAACGAAATATTTGCTGTTTATCTTCGATACACCAGAGTAGACAGCAAATAAAATACAGCGCGATTGTTTAATACGCTAACGTGTGAATTTCATTTTCAATCTGACCGATCTGTATGAAATAAAAACAAGCGTAACAATTTCCATAAATAACCGGCATGCCACCGATGGTAGAACGGAAATAGAATGCTAACGAAGAGGTCAAACTCGCGAGCCATCGAGCATTGAGCGAGCAGTTGAACCGCGTACTCGGTATAAATCGTCTATACCTTTTTCTCGGTTTACTTTCCCGTTTCGCTGTTCATAGCATAAGCTCTTCCATTGAAATGCGTAATCAACGAACACGTACTCGTTCCGCGATTAGAGGAAAAGATATTCCTCAGTAGAGTCTTTATGCGTTCCTGTGGAACGTGCAATTGGACGTGCTACTAATGAGCATGTTAATTCGCGTGACTACGTGGCGTACACAGGCCACGTTGTATAGTGATCTCAAGAACCTTTGTACGACTAAATAGTTCAGGATATGTGTGGCTACGTACAACAACAATGTCCATAATTGTTGAAGAAGGCAGGTCAATATCGCTTCTAGATTACTTCTACAGTTATCGCTAATCGTACAGAAGGTATTCGGTGAATCGTTGTTGCAGTTTGAGATCGTTAAGTAAGTGTTACACGATTATTTGCACTTGCTACAGCGAGGATGCGAAGTTCTTCCGACGACTAAGAGGCTATTAGAACTTCTGACGTGAGAATAAGTGCGGCATACGAAGCTTTCCTAACTTTCAACAACTTTTAACGATTGTAGGCACGTTTACACGAATGCACAGAGCGGACCGGCCATCGTTCATGCACGAAGCATTTGCATAGAAAGCAAGTAATCTTTACGTATAAAAAGACATGTCCTGGCTGACTGACTGATTCATCATCGCAAAGCCTAAACTACTGAAGCTAGAAACATGAGATTTGGAGAATGGATTCCTTTTACAACGTAAGCATCCACTAAGGAAGGATTCTTTACTATTCCACCCTTAAGTGGGTTAAATAGGTGTTGAAAGCTGTCTGAAAATCCACCGATTTTGAAGCAAGTACTATGAAAACTGGTATTTAGCTTTTTGATTAGAAATAAAGAAATACGTGTTTCAACGTTTTTGGAAAATCAACCCCCAAGGGGGTAAAATAAGATGAAAGTTTGTTTGAAAATCCGCCGATTATGAAGCAAGCACTGTAAAAAAAAAACGTGGGCAACAGGTAGTTTAATAGTAAAAAATACGTAGATTCAAATAAGCAGTACTCATTACGACGACACGAAGTATATCCTTCAACTTCCATCGCTACTTCTATAACCAAAACGTTTGCATCGAAAAAGGTTGTCCTCGCTTCCTCATCGAACGCGTATCATGTACGCGAATAATCCGGATTCTTTTCATGCACAAATAAAAAAGAACAACTTCGAGACGACTCTGACCCTCGACTCGATTCATCGTGCCTTTTAAACCTCGGTAAATACGCCAGCCTTCGCGTATACTCGAAGCAGTTAATGTACTGCAGAATGTGCATCTTTGAACGACCTTATCAGTTCGGCGCCGCGGTAGCCGACGCCGTTCTGCCGCCGCGGTATGTCTTGAAAGAGCGCAAGAGAGCCAGCCCCTTGATGTTACCTCGAAACACTCGTTAATCTCGCCGGTCCAGGAGCGGGAAAAGGGAAACGGCAGGGAGCGGGTGGAGGGGGAAGGGGGGGAGCGTGAGCTCTCGCAAGAAATCCTTTGGAAGACTCTATTGACCCTCGTCCCTTTCTCTATATAGAAAAGCAAATAGGTACACTTGTAGGGACCGACGGGACGTGATCGGATCGCCTTCCTTGATCTGAACGATGTCTTTGAGAACCCGCTACGCATATGTAATACGTACTCACGAGGCTTATGGAATCGTAACAGAGCGAGACCTTCATCGCTCGAGACATCAATTATTCAAATGCACCCACTGTTCTGATCTTCGAATCATCCCGAGGATATCATCGCTTTGTAACAAGAATGGATCGGGAGTAGTTGTTCTTTGTTTTGTTCGTTGGAGAGTACGCAAATGCGACGACACTTACAGAGTCAAGATTTAATGATATATGCATAGGTATAGCGGACCTATTTTATGGTATAAATGCTTATGCAAATTGCTCGATATAAAAATCAATGTATATCTAACCGCTCTGATTGTCGCCAGAAGTTAACTACCGAAATCGGTTGAAACGACCAATTTGTAATTTTTCATAGAAGTTTGGTAAATTTATTGCGATATCTATACCTTTGGAAATTTACTCTGATTTTTACTGCATCATTACGGTTTATTTTCCTCGTATTAGATATTGTATAAATATAATTTTCAATTTGATTCCCCCGTTACACATAAGCATACATTAACGGTTGGTGGTTATAGCGTTAAAAGTCCGAAGAAATACGAAGTGTTTGTAATAGGTTCGCGCGAAGCCTTTTGGGCTGAAACTGGTTAATCATCTCTTCGTTCTACAATTTCGTCTTCTTCACACACGAGAAGCTATTCCGTTTCTGCTGACTCAGCGAACGTTACCATATCTTATACATTATCGCCTTCTTCCTCCAAGTTGCTTCCCTCCTTCTTTGCCCTATAATCAGCCCTCTATCCGTGCTCTATGCAACATTTATCACCGTAGGCCGCAGAAACGAATTCCCTCTAACGCGGCCCGGTTGGTCCCTCGCTCTTTGAATATAGACCGGAATTTTAGAAAGCTCTCCTTGCTCTCCGTTGGTATCACTCCACACCGTATTATTCGATCGATTTTCCAGGTGGTATTATGCGCGTGGAGAACCTATTTACAGTGGCGTGAAGCCGCCACCTCCGCCTCCGCCTCCGCCAGCCCGTGACTCTGTTTACAGTCCAACGAGATTGTGTCCCCTATGTCTACCTCTTCCAAGGAAACGCGAAAGTTTGCACAGTTCGTTCGAGCGAGGGTAGGCGGAGGGGGAGGGGGCAGGGAGGATGGACGTGGGTACTTGGCCGCTTACAATAGGCACCCAACAATGAGTTTACCGGCGGCAGCCGAGAGACAATTTCGAGTAAACTTACAGAACGATGGGATTCGTTATCCCAGTTATGAGTCGCCGCCGCTGCTTGCCTGCCGTGGCCTCCGTTAACGGTGCCGCTTCTTCTTACGTATTACAGGAGGCATTGATCTACAGGCTCGTAAGAGACGGCAATAGCGTAATGGGTTGATGATTTAAGGACGCAATTAGGCAAAGTGGAGGGTTTCATGGAAGTTGAGCGCACCGAGCGAGCAAGTATCCCTGGATGTTTTCGCTAAGGCACTAATTATCCTCCCCCGGGCCGGTTTTCTCCGTTTTTTCTTCTGTTTTTCTTCTTTTTTTTCGTTTACCAGCGCGCGCCCACTGCAACCGGTCGATTTTTGTAACGAGCTTTTTCCGCTCCCGACTCGACGAAGATGGCAATTGCCAAGTCCCCCGGTGAATATGCATATTTTCCTGCGTGTACCCGAGCGGGGAACGAAGGCATTCTATCCTCCGTCCGCCCCAGAGACCGCGTTATCCATTATCATTCGCACGGCAGAGAAAATTAAAATACACGCTTGTGGCCTGGCGCCAACACACGGAACCATCGCGGAAACGTCAATTAACGGCTGTCACCTGCGGCCAGCAAATTTTTCGTGAAACTGTTACGGTAGACACTCTGTTTTGCATAAAAGTTATTTCCGCGCGCGACGCTCCCTCCCCCACCCCTTCCTCTTTCACGCTGTTGTCGCCTGATAATACCCATGTGGAACAGTCACAGTTGGGGGTTGAATAGAATGTGTGCCGTATGATATTTGAATGAAATTTAAATTCCTCGAGCCGAATTAATTTCTCCTCCATGTTTCTATATTCCACAAAATCGTACGTTTTCAATATCGGTAGTGTACACAGTTTACAAACATTGGTACACGTTGTCGCTCAACGATTAAGAAGCGTAGTGCACTGTTGAACGATTAGAACCGATTGCAACACAATTTCCTTAACACACAACACGATAAAGGGGATGTAATTCCGTTGAGGGATAACACCGGGCTACAGCGACGAGCAAACATTGACACCTTATATAGCACACAATTCTAAATTGGATCCCGTATATTTGACCGAACTACTGTTCACCGCGACGCGACTCCTAACCATGGCTCTCCGAGCAATTTTCCCGAAATTAGACCGTTTATTATTCGGTTGATTATTTTTCCTTCTTTTATTGTTTCCTCTCCGCGACAGAAACAGAGGGGAGGAATAAGAACGGAGGGGGGTGGCCGAAAGTGAGTAAACAAGAAAGCGAAAAGATCGACAGGGAAAATAATGAGTGAGACGGAGTCAAGTGGTGAGAGGGAGAGGGGTTCGAAGTTGTAGTAAGGCTGAATGAAGGGCGAGGCAGAATGAGAGGAAGAAAGAGAGGGGTCTCGTTTGAAGCGGTTTTTTCTGAGTGTACGTAGGTGCGGAGCAACACGTCGCTCGTTGTGTGCTGGGAATACCGACCCTTACACGATTAATCACTGCCATCCGCGTTCGCCCTGCGCCTCCCCGCACGGAAAGAAACGAGAAAAGCTCGCGAGAAGAGAGAAAGAGGGCAGGGCGAGGGGGGCAACCGGCGGATTGTATATATTTCGACTCGTATACCACTGACACTTTGGACAGGAGATGCTTTATTGCCGAGCGAGTGTGCGGTTCAGTCGCATTTTCGTACTGGACTAGCTGGATAAAGCGCGAACGTTTACCGGTCTGCCGGAGAAACACGGGCTGGCGTCGGTTGAGGGACGTGGAAACGCCGATGGAGGAGAGAATTTTCCGAATATTTTCAGTATTATCGGACGGTCGTTCTCCCCGCTTGAAAAATGATCATCGGTTACGCGACGCTGCGCCGAGGAACCGAAACCTCTCCGCCTATGAAACGGTCATTTTCATCGCGTCTCCTGCTTCGCCATCCTTATAAAATGAAATATATGCCGAAACAGTGCGTTTTCGCTCGATAGAAGTGTACGTGCAGTAAAATTATAATTTTTGTTTCGGAGTTAAAATTGGAAATCGAACGTACAAAATATTTTATTTATTTTTATTTTTACTGTATTACTTCTTTATAAAGGGTGTTTACTCGTCAAATAAATAAATAAATATTTCTTTGCATCCTTAATGTAGATTATGAACGCCACTTTACAGAGGTTACTATGCTAATTAGCATAATTCAATAACACGATCATGAATATCGACAAACTTTCTTTTACACCACTTTTCAGGCGACGTGAAAAGAATCGCGGTAGCGCGACGCATGGAATTTCTGTCATCGGGAGCAGAAAATGAGGTCTCGTCTTTGACGTGGCCCAACAATGAGGAACAAGACAGGGTTTAAAAGCTTGCCGAAACAGTTTTCGGGATGAAGTGGATGACGATAAATCGTAAGCAACGGTACAGAGGAACGCCATGGAAAGGAACCAGTCTCCCGAGCATTTGTTATTCCGGCATCGTGCGCCCGGTATATCTATAAAGCTGCGTACATCGGTGTAGAATGCTACTTTCAAAACTGTTGTCGCATTTTCCATGGCCTCTCCGCTCTCCCATCCTCGTCCCCGTTTCACCCTTTCCCGCGCCACGCTACCTTACAATAGTAATTCGCGTGTGTTCGAACGCGCGTTCGATACATTCGTTGCGTTTCACAGCGGCCGGCACAGCAACGTCGACGGGTATATTTTCATATTACACACGCGACAATGGCGCAACAGAGACGGGGGAAAAAAAAAAGGTGCGCCGCGTCGCGACCCATACGTCTTCTTCGCTACTTTTAATTTAGATCGAGCCCCCCGTCGTTTTTACGCGCCCTCGCGCTGTAATTTAATTGGACGGATTTATTATCGTGCACGAAGTTGAGTTTATGAAAGCTCAAACGTGTGTTACGATTTTAATCCAACGGGTTGCATGCATTGGATGAACTTTTACCCGGTTTTGTGGGATTTCTAATTAGAACGGTTGTACATTACAATCGACGAGTAATAGTTAGTGTCTATCTTTTTTTGGTAAAATTCTCACCGCTGAGTTTGAGTTCATCGCGAGTCCAGGTGTATTTAAAAGGACACTTAAAATTCGGTTAATTTATTTCTTAAGGAATAATGACAACGGCATCCGCGGGAAGATTCCTCGGGTAAAACTTGGAACAATTAAAAAGAATAAAACTCGAATTATGGTAGCTTCTGCGCCATTCAACGGGAGTACAGAAATAAAAAATTCGTATACCGGAGCTGTTCCCTTTGCAGGCTGGCCGATTAAAAGTTTAATTACTTGAATAACCTTTTAAGCGGGAAACTTATTTTCTTAGGCATCCTCTAGGGAATTTTCCGTGCTTCGCAGGAAAATAGCTTTTCAATCAGACTATAAGTTCTATCTGTTCAGAATGAATCTTACTTCAACCCCTAATGAATCTTAGTGCATTGTTAATCAGCAGCAAATACTGATGCTCAATTTCACTATAATTTACCTATGTATTAAATATTAATAATCGCCTGTGCTGAGGTATATTACTATTGGAGTACTGTTATCATTTCTTAGACACGATAAAAATTAACGACTCTACGACAATATTTATTCATTATGATAACATGTAGAGCAATTAAAACACTTAAAGCCGAAGCTTTTAATCGTTATTTGGTTCCTATTACCTTGTTTCAAGATTAAGCGAATATTAATCATATGTGACCAAACTGAAGACTATTTAATACCGTTTGGTAACAATTACGCTTCCGCCGATGATGAACAATATTCATCAACAGTTGAAATACCGGGAGAAGCAGGATTTATTCCTCTTGTCTCGGTAATTTCAAAACATTATTATCCATCGTTCGTCTTTCTACAAACGGGAGTCAAAATCTTTCAGAAGCACGTGTCCCGCCGTAAGTTATCGACTGCAGTAAGCTTCAGAAGTGGCGATGCGTCTTGTTATACGTCTTATCTCGACAGTTAAAGAACAAGACGAGAAACGTCGTCCCTCCGATGTTGACCGATTACGTAACAATTGCTGCTTTTTTTATGCCCTTCGTTTTAAATATCCGGTTCTCGTCGGTAAACTCTGTCGGGCTGCGAGGGAGGCCGCCGCGAGTTGAGTGTTTATCTTTCTCCTTCTATGCAGTCAGCAAAGTGTTAAGGGGGAAATATATCGTCGGGCAGATGTGTGCACGTGATTTCCCTAGAAATGTTTCACTTGTGTTGATGGCTCGAAGCAGCGAAAACATACAAATTGAGCGATAAACGTATGCGAACGCTATGAGGCTTGTCCTGTCATAAAATTGTTATGGCAAAAAGGGCGGCGGAGGGGGGGTGCTCGAGGATCTGTCGTACGGGTAGAATTCGGAAAATATAATGAGATGGATTTTTAACGATTTTTAACCCACTTTAGCAACGCGATGAATTTGAGGAAATGAAGAGGCGAGAGAAATGGAGAACGTTCGAACATATTCTTAATGATGTTTCAGTAAACAAACACGGGACAGTGTTATTCCTTGTTCGCAATAGTCAGAGTCATGGAAACAAAAAATAGTTGAAAATGCAAGTAGGTACATTGTTATTTTCTAAATTAAATAATATAAACAATGAGTCGATTACGACATTTGTTATGGTATTTCGAGGGTCGTACGTTGAAATATAATTTAATAACCTGTGTTATTATTTGTACGTTGCAATAGCAGAAGGTCATAACTATATTGCATTCTTCGTTAAACGATGTTTATACGTGTACGCGTACCGATGAAACGTTTGTAAGGAATAATTGCGACTGTTTACAAGTAGCGACGCTTTAAATGCCTTAATAATTAATTTGCTAGGATTCCCCTGAAATGAAACGAAACAGAAGGCAAAGATAACAGTTCAAAGTAACTTGAAACTGTCACGGTAATCACAGTTGCATAAACGTATCGTTAAAACGTCTTGTGAGCTAATTGCTTTTCGTTTGTTAATTCAATGTAAAAAAAGATGTTTTAAAAGAAATCCGAATTCCACGCACAGTTAAATAGCATAACAAATAAAGCAGACATGTCCATATCCATGACATCACAACACTTCTTTTCGATCATTATAAGTACCACGTTTTTGATGCTTTCAATACCTCTCTTTTTATATTCCGCGCATTAATCACTTTTTCCTTCCTCGCTTTCGTCATACACGACGACAAGCTGTAATTTTTAGTAAACCTCGATGGATACCTACTGAATATATACGGATGAATACATAATGGAACACAGTCATGCATCTTAGAGCACAGCAAAATGCGAAGGTTGAGGGAAAAAAGCGCGAGAGGAGGGTAGAAAGAGAGAAATCGGACAGCTGCTGAAGTGCGTAACGGTGCGTGATTCGATGCTTCTGACGATCCTCCGGAGCTTTTTTACATATCCCTTCTTCTTTTTGCTCGAGTCCATTCCCGACTCTCGATACTTCTCGACGGGTATAGCGCTCGTTCTCGTGGGCGGCCACATACGTTACGTTTTTCGAGGGTGTACATAGGATCCTGGGTAACGTGCACATTTTTCTCGAGGCCGCCGTATATACGAACGACAGCCACAAACGTGCCTATATCCGTACATCTGTACGTGTGCCCATGGCGCAAGGGTACGACATACAGAGGGAAGAAGTAAAGTAACGCGCGATAATTCAGACGCGCTTGCTTCCTGTCCTCGTGAAACTAATGCGACCGAGGACCGTGTTTTTCGCGAAAAAAGAAACGCTGTTTTCGCCCTTTCGGTCCGGTTGTCCTATTAAAGCGCGATCCCCCGAATCCCGGCACCGTGAACCACCCGATCCGAACTTGAATCGCAGCGAATGAGGATCGAGGGCAGTTTTATACGTTCTAGGCGGAACGGCGATACGGATAAACGACGCAGCGGTAACGAATGATGTCTTCGTAATATTTCAGCGCTGGGTCTTGCTCTGCCTTTCGCTCGATTCCCCTGCGTCCCCTTTCTCCCTTCCAGGCACTTCCGGGGTCAAGATTCACGAGACACGAAAAAGGAAGAAACGGAAGGGGGAGGGAAGAAAGGAAGGCGACAAAGGCTGAGCGAAAGAACCAGGACCAGGAAAAGATAAATTGGGATCGCGGATGTGCCCTCGTAAAGGCTGCGCCAGGTTCGCCGACCTTTTCTTGCGATATTCCTAATGAATGCGTGCGTATCTGAGCGATAAATCGGTCGATGGAAACCCGAGGATATCGGGTACAAGGTTATGCACATCTTATCAACTGAGAGACACAGATCTTTCGGATGCGTTAACTAACTTATCGATAGTGCTTTAGAATGTGTTTCTACGTTTGAAAGAACGCAACGAAAAAAAAAAAATAGTTCATATCCATTAATTGTACCGCAGATTTCGAGAAACCACCAAAACCAGGTCACCGAGGTTGTTGGGAAAATCATGCACGGTCAATTTATTTAACCATAAATTTCGCCGGTCGTAAATCGTGTCTAAACGTAATCGCTATACAGGCGGGACAGAGAGGTTCGTGGATCCGTTACTCATCGAGTACTTAAATTTCCTAACTGTCGTCGCCGATGTCCACGCCTCTTCTGCCGTGTCTCTCTCCAACTTCCCGCGGACTCCGGGAATCACATTGTCGATATGCCCTCGAGCGGGAGATCAACATATGTTGTTACACGGTTCGACACCCTGGCGCCTGCGGACAGGTCGAGGGATGCGAGACGGACAAGAGCGTGTCGGCGAGGCGGAGAGATATCGCGGTATACGTTACACAGTAGTACGTACTTACGTACACGGTAAGTTTGCGGTGTACCGTGTAGCATTCGACGAGTTGGTCGCCCGAGACCAGCGTGCAGACGCCGGAAATACATGTATAAGGTCGCGCACCAAGAGGAAGAGGCCGCGGCCCCGACAATGGCCCTAATGCGACTGAATGATGATACGTAACAAACCTTATTCAACAAAAAGTTTCGGTCGGCAAATTGAATCCAGAGGGCTTGGACTTCTTTTCTTTCTCCCTTCCTTCTCTGGCCGTCTCACCCCGAAAAGAGGTGTGGAATAAGATCACGGCGCGGCCCGATGATCGTGTGCGTGGCCGAGGGAGGCGAGAGAGTGTAGCGATGGTCGAGTCGAAGGAACGCGCAAGAGTGAGAGGCGGCGGAGTGGGAGAGAGTTAGCAGGATCTTTCGGACGGTTCGGGCGAAGCGCGATGGTGGGGATGGAAAGGGCGGTCTGCGCACGCGCGGCTCGCGGCGGAACAGCTTCGCGCGGCGACGCTCAGTCTCGTCTGTCGCAATCCAGTGCAGATATACGTGCAATTACCCTGTCAACAGTGCTTAAAATCTCTTCTGGTGCTCGTGGCGTTGCCTCGCGCGCAGTGATCGATAACGTTCGCCAACCGATACGGCATCGATCGCCGTTTCGTTCGCGCGTCGTACATACGGCCCAAGGGGTTGAAAGAAGAGATCGCGCGTCGTCGGGACCACGTGAAGGAAAAATTAAACGTCCCACCGTCTCGCGGTTCACGGCGATTCGAATCGCCGCTGTCGCCACCGCCGTCCGCCAGCGGTAGTCTCGCGATCAGTCGGTACCGCACGCTGCGCACGGTGAGTTTGACGTTTCGCCAGAAGGACAACGTGTGGTGACGTTTTTGGTTCGGGAAAAGGGTGGCGTTCATCACCGCCCGCTCGTGTACCATGACTATCTTCTCGTGAGATCGGTGAAAAATCAGTTTCCGGTATTCATCGATGCTTTGTTAAAGATTCCCATGCGTTTCGTGCTTTCGCAATTAAAGCAAAACGTATAGTCGCGAGTGGTGTGCTGCTGTTGAGTGAACGAAAGAACAGTGACCGAGAGAAAGAAAGACGTTTTCGCGGATTCGAGATGACTCGCCACCTGTGGCTAAGAGCAGCCTTCGCTTTCCTCGTGTTATCAGGTAAGTTGTCGTGGGTCACGTTCGCGTTAACACCGTGCATTCGGATAAGACTTCGAAAGAAACGAGAGCCATACGTACGGGGCTTACGTTGCGTGTGTGTGTGCGTGTGTGTGCGTACGAGTGTGACTCCGTTGACGCGTGGGACGCGCTACTAATCACGTGTAATGTGACAAAACGACAGGATCACCGACCCCTTCGCGTGCTTAACGAAGCACAGTCGTGTGCCACGGATTCGTTGCTGGATAGACATCCAGAAGACTCTTACCGTGTCGTGTCCGGCATCTCGCCAACATCACCACGAAGCCCCGTTTCTTGCGCGTCACTCCCTCGGTCAGCCGGTGGCCCGAAAAAAACCCATAGAGACGAACGGACGCGAAAATAAAGTAGTAGAAAAGTATGTCTCGCGCTGCATTGCGCCGGTGTTTACCGGTGGTGCTTGTATCGCTGGAATCCTTTTTTCATCGTCACGCCTGAAGCGCGAAGCGAAGACAAAGGAATGCAGCAACAGCGGCACGGGCTCGCGGAAAAAGCTTGGCTAAGCAAAGAAATATTTTCCTGCTCAAACCGAGCGTGCACAGGAGTTATAAGGAACAATGTTGAAAGGTAGAGGCGGCTTTGTACCTACCCGTTGTCGTTCCTCGACTGATTCACTGAAATCGTCCTCCCGAGCAAGAGACGCCACACGGACTCTAGTTGTCGCGCGAGTCTCCATTGGCGTGATATAGGTTTCGGGGTGAAATTTAGAAGGAAGTACAGTCATTTGCATTACATGGGACAAAGGAACTTCTAACTACCCTCGCTCCAAGCGAGAATTATTCGCGGAACAACTGGGAACGTACCAACTCATTACCCCCGCGAACTTTAACGGCGGCGTTGTAACGCACAACTTTCGCGTGTAATCCGCCATACATTCGTGATTACTTCTCGTCTTTTATGGCGGGCAATAAATGTATACTGCTCGAAATTTAACGCGCGACCGATACACGCATCGGGAATCACCTAGCCCGTTGTAAGCTGCAACAGTCGAATCGCTCGATGATCTCGCACGAGTAGCCAGCGACGAGACCGAGCGCGGCAAGGACTTTGAAATTGACAAAGGGAATTCCGGGGCCTCGTTCTCAGAGCACCGTACAATCAGAGTTCTTTGGAAATGCAAATCGATTTCATCTCTTCTCGTTTACAACGATTTCTCTACGCGTAACGGCGCAGTGTGCTCTTTGTTCTGGCTCGATATCCAGTCAGTTCCCACTGCAGCTCCTACTTCTACCCTCTGTCTCTCCCGTAGAAGCGAAATATCCTGTCCACCGCTAGGGAAACTCGTTAGAGTTCCTCGGTAATTAAGAAGCTATTGCGTCGGCATTTATCGCGCCCCCCTTCCTTCTATCGACGTTCGACGGACGATCCCCAGAGCCTCCGCGCTCTGCTCTCTGGGTGTTGGCTCGTTTGCCTTTGGGCGGAAATTCAAATCGCACAGAGAAGAAGAGGTTACCCTTGGCCGTGCGGCAATTCCCTTTACCCGCGCCTCGATCCCGGTTTGATTACACTCGCGAAACTCCGTTGTCGCCGCTGTGCAAACTCATTTGATTCGGGAAATCCCCCTTTTTCGACCATTTCCTACCGGTTGGACTTCATTTATTCGAGCGGCTCCAATTGCACTTTCAATCGGTTATCACGGAACAATCATAGAGTTTCTCGCTCGCGATCGATCGTAGAGAATCGCAAGCCAGCCGGTTACGTTTTAAATAGGTTGGGGCGTGTGCGTTTGACGCTTGTGAACGACGAAATCTCGCTGTTAGACAGCCGGTGGTGGCTTTTCACGGCACGGATCACTCGACGACTCGGAGAATCCGCGCTGAGCGCGGTACACATTGTTAAGACCGGATACTTGACTAAGCTGCAGAGAGTCACTTTTGACTGGCTCGGTCGAGTGTAATCTCCGTGGTTGACTTGTGCACGGTAACCGGGAGGGACGATTTACGACACATTAACGGGCCTTGGCTTTCCTCTCTCTCTCTCTCCCTCTACCTCCCTCTCTGTCGCGAACTTTACGGAGTGACTTAACCGAGGTGAACGTGTACGTACGGCAGAGAAACTCCCTCTTTGCCGCCGACGCTGCTCGAAACTTGGAGACGCGTGCTTATTAGGAGCGAACCCGCTATCAGGATCAGTAATAATCGGGGCTTTGCGCACACGGAGGCCGGGAAAATGACACACGTGGTAATCCCGAGATCGAGAAACGCCAAACCGGTCCCTTGGAAACTTAATTGTTGTGAGAGATGAGGCTGCTGCGTGAGGGGGGTGGTTGTTGTAAGTAGGCATGTACCCGAATGTAGGGGAACTTCACAGTCGGTGTGGGAAGAGCGAAACTGATATTGAAATTAGCGGTGTTTCTAAACGGTGTACATTTCGTTTATATGGTTCGCGTTTCGAGGATACAGGATGAGGGTGTTCGATGATAATCGTACTGTTGCATGGAAACATAGTCGAGGATACGAACCGTGCAATGTTCGTTACTTTCTAGTATTATGCCGATGTATTCTTGATTTTTGAGATTGCAAAACAATTTTCTTCGTTGTCAGCGCCCTCGAGTTCCTATTCGAATCGTAGTAACAACATTTGGTGGTAACCGAAGGAACGCTACCGATTCTAAAATTGAACATCGTTGATTTTATCAAACTGGACGCGGTAACGATATTATCGTTGTGCATTCAAAGTTTACGCTTGCTGTAGTCCGAAGTAGCGAGACTATAATTAGAGGTAACCACGTCTTTGTGAATTATGTTTGCTGTTCACGTCACGTTGCGTATTTTCATTCGACAAGGTATTGTTCGAGAGTTGCGCACGGGCGCATAAGAATACCGTGCAACGTAGCTGCTTTGATATTCATAATTTACGTTATGTTGTTTTTGTCCACGGCAAAAGCGCGTTCCTGAAGATCGTTAAGTCCTCTGTGTGCACGAGTAATTTATTTTTCCAATTAACGTACCGTCAATTATGTTTGATTGCACGCCGCACGATGCCATGCCGCGAAGAAAGGATTTCTAACGCGAATAAATGTAAATGACGTCGAGTAATAGCCGGGCTTTTTTCATTCCCCGTGAATATAAAGCTACGCGAAGGGGGCAATAAGTCCACGTTCCACGCGTCATTAATAATCCGTTCAGTTCTCCGGCGGTTACAAACTTTTAGAATGCTATTAATTTTTTTTTTTTGTTCACCACCCTTGTTCAACGCTCAGCTCCCTCGGAATAAGAATATATCACGAAGAGCCGGACATGAAGCAGCGTTTCACGTCACGAAAGTCGGAAACGCTTTGCCGGGTTTAAAAATGTCGGGCTCGTGTATTCCATTCTCCTCCATCGACAGTGACGCGCGTGACGCACAGATTATTCTGCTAATCGCTTTTTCATTTGCTTATCCTCCATGAAGCTCGCTTCGATAATTGATTCGTTCGTTCGTCGTGCGCGAGTGAAATATTTTTGTTTCACGCCGTCGTTCGAAAAACAGGCTGTTGCCCCATCGAGTTTGATCGATCGAGATATATGAGTTCTTACAAAATATTTCGCAAATGCGCGACGGAAGACGAAGAACATAAAAAGGATGAAGGGCACAGCAGGCAGAAATTATACCGTCGCACCTGGAACAGTGTAACGAGGAAAGATTAGGCGAGGCTGCCGAAAGGGTAAACTCGGCTCCGAAGAAAGACGGCGCCGCGAACGGTATCGTGCACTACCAATCTTTAATCGTACAAGTACAAGTTATCTCGTTAAAGCCGAGCGGAATATTCTCCTCCAATAACTAGAGAACTCGTTCTTGGATCTCCGTTCAGGTGGAAAGACCGGCTCCGACTGGGTTCCGCTGGAGATTAAGGGCAGCTTTTTGTAAGGGGGTAAACGTTCGCTTGGAGCAGCGACCAAACGAGTTGAAACGAATGCCTCTCCTCGTGTGTACGAGCATTCGAACGGATAGAGGGCCACGAGGATGGGGAAGAAAGCAAAGGTAGAGGTAGAGAGTGAGAAACAGAGAGAGGAGAGAGAGAGAAGGAGAGGGATAAAGAGGGAGAGAGAGAGAGAGGGAGAAACAGAGAGAGAGAGAGAGAAGGGAGATTGAAAGAGAAGCTGGCTGGCGGAGGTAGAGGGGCCGTCAGCCAACCCAGTGTCTTTCGAGTAGACGGCGTGACTGTCGACCGGAACCCCGGGGGGCTGTAATTTCATCTCGCATTAGCTAGGGAAAGTCCCCGCGGGATACGCTGAATGCATCTCACGGTTCGCGGACTTCTTCGGGGGCAAGGAAAGAGGAAAAAACAGCCGAGCTTTGAATGAACTCGCGGCTTTCTTGGGTTTCCATTGCGGCGCAAATGCGCGTCTTCGCGGTCTGTATAGCAACCGGAGACCACATCGCGACAACCACGACCGCGACACCCCACGGAGGAAGAGATCTATCGCGGGGGATGCACTCACGCGTCTCCCGTCTTCCGCGCCACGATCTTTTGTCGATTTTCGTCGTTATTTCCTCGATAAAAGAGTTCGCGTGAAACGAAAGATAAAGAGAAGTTACTAGACCATAGGGGAAAGAAGAGACCGATGATGAGGGTGACGTTCGGAACGTGGGCATCAGTTTTAAGATGGACGAATATATTCGTCCGCTTTACTTTTTCATGCGCGACGACAGATAAGTTTGAAATTGTAGAGCATGAGAAGGCTACGCGATGGCGTTTGTGATTCTTTGCCAATTTTCGTCGTTATTTCCTCGACAAATGAGAGAGGGAAGCTGCGAGACGTGAGGGTGTAAAAAGAGAAACGGAAGCGGAGGAAACCTAGTAGAAGCTGGTGACGCAATGAGGCCCGTGCCAGGTGAACGACTCGAATCCATCGAATCTTCCCCCGATGAGACACTTGGCGTTCACGATCGAATCTTTGTGCGAGTGTAGGGTGATTCAGGGCCGTTACCGGAGCAATTAGATGGGCGAGGTATTCCGGCTGTGAATTACGACGTTCTAGTTAGAACGTGCTCGCTACCCTACCTCCGGACGTAATTGTTTGGTTAACGTAGGGGTAAACGGAAAGTTTTCCGAATGGGACAATTGTTCCATAAATCAGCGAGATTTGGTGTTATTCGGTTTCGTCCTATCGAGTAAAACTAACCAACCTACATTTACAACACGATCATGAATTTCGGTACAACGTTATCGAAGACACGACGACAAAAACGTCGATCGTACAGCGTTAACCGAACTTTAATCGACGCGTCGTGCAACCCTACGAACAAACTGACTTTCTCTCTCCTCAGTGTTATCAACACATTATAGCGCCTGTCAAGATCGCGCGTTGACGTTAATGAAAAGATTTAACGCGGAACAAGAGGCGCGCGACAGCGGCTGCTTTTGATCTACGTTCCTCCGGATCCCCGTGCCGAGGCGTTTAGGATGTTTTCACGGGAGCCTCGAATTGGAAACGCACGTGCAAACACGCGGCGGACGCGAAAAGCAAGTGGACGCAAGAGGGCCGTAAAGAGAAGACGCCGAGATACGTACAGGGGGGGGAGATTGGCGCGTAATTTTAGAAACGTCCGCGAACGCGAAGGGACGCCGTAGATCGAGGGTGAGGATGGTTTAATAATATACACGAATGTCCAACTGGCTCGAATGCGATAATAAACGATTTGACGTGGACGAGCGCGCACACCGATACGATACGACGTTCCCGAGGCGAACGGATTATTATCGTTGGAATTCCGAGCAGGAAATCGCGCGAGGGCTCTAGCACGACGCTTCTCTGTTCACCCTTTCTTGCGATCTCCTTCGCCGTCCGCAAAGTGCGTCGTATCGTCGGAACAGTTTGTGTTTCTCACCGAATGGAAATAGCTACGGCGATCGTTCATCGGGGACGACCTTTCCCAGTGACGTTCCGCGTACTTCGTGTCGCGTGTTATCGACCGCAATAACGTTTCTTAATTTCTAAGGTGACGTATTGTCCCGGCTCTTGCGACGGTATCTCTTTCTTGACGATCACCTTGACTCTTACCAATCCAGTGTCCTGATTTGTTGATTTGTTAGTATCCTTCTTCGTTTTTCTTTGTTTTCTGCCAGCGGGCGAAGACTGAGTACCTTTCAAGGGTACGGAAAATGGGAAGTGGTAGAGGGAACTGGACAATTGGAAGGTGGAGGAAAAAATTCGGGAAACGGAATTTACACTGGTAGAAGGGTGTTGGTCACCCGGATGGGTTAGTCTCCGACCTAGAGGATACGCGATAGTCAGGCCCAGATTCCGTGGTAATAAACCAGAGCCGGTTTTCATAATATGTACAAATAATTATTGATTCGTAACATCGCGTATATAGTGATTCAGAAAACACGGATGGATTGTGAATATCGAGGTATTCAAAAGGAAAGGAACAGAAAGAAATTGCAGCTAAAGCTTTCGCGCAAGGAATAATCGGACGGTGCTTTACGATTCGAATGGGATTAGATTCCGGATGATTTGGTTAATCGTGTAATCGGATCTATGCTTTATTCGTGGAATATTGTTCTATTTATTATGAGCGGTTATGACGTTGTAGCAGCATCATTAACCGTTTTAAATCGAATCTGTTGCAGTAAACAATGTGTTCCATTATCATTTGTTGTATAAGGCGCGTAGTATAATACGCTTTGGTATAATACGCGTTATGTTATTCGAGTACGCTTACCACGTTTCGGTAATGTAATGTTTAATGTAATTCCGAAAATTTAAATAATTAAATTTATCAACGTAACAAACGAACAAAGCATATTATTATTGTCTTTTGTCATTTTCTCTAATACCGTATCGAGTACGTTTACCACGTTTCAGTAATGTAGTGTTTAATGTAATTCTGAAAATTTAAATAATTAAATTTATCGTAACGAACGAACGAAGCATATTATTATTGTCTTTTGTCATTTTCTCTAATACCATATCGAATTTGTCGAGTAGTTATTATATTATACATGTATTCACGTGCAACAAATACAATATTTTCTTCGAGCACTGTTCCTTTCATTACCAATTACAGTTCCCATGGATAGGTGCACGTTTTGTTTCGTGGTTCCATAAGCGTTTCGAGCGAATCTCAAAAACGTGATTTTCGAACGAATAGATTAACCCAGTTAAAATATTTCATAAAGTGTCCCTCCTCTTGCGGTTCCCAGCCGCTGGAAGATAGCTTGGTAAAATAGTTCTCGTTGTGTATTCCATTTCTTACGTGATTATTCCCTATTCTCGTTCAAAAAGTCAAGGCACAATCGCGACTCTCGCCCCAGAGCGTATTCACCAGTCGGGGCCTGTTCACTCTTTTTATCGAAGACGTTTGTTCCCCCGTTCCCTGCGTCGCATCGGTTTTTTCGGGAACCGCGAAACAGAATATATTTTAACCGTGTCAGGCGCAACGGTCCACGTTCGACCGTGGCCGGATATTACCACGCCGGCTGCATTCTCATAGCATTTTCACCGCGTTACAGGCTCGCGTACAAGCGGAACGTGTAACTGATCGAGTTACTGGATTCGTACCGTGTCCCTGAAATATTACGTTATCCAAATACATACGAGAGATATTCGAGCAGACAAAAATTAGCTGGCTGTACACGTGTACACGCGACGGGACACTCGAACAAACGAATGGAAGTTGAAGTCGCTTCAACGATCGTTCAGATTCGTGCTTTTATACGGCTCCAAAATTTTTATCCACGTTCGAATTCACCGCGTTCGAATACTGTATTCATCCGCGAACTTCTGCAATTCGTGTTGTTAAAAGTTTGAACGCAAGCAACTTAACGGTTCGGCTCGTAAAAATTATCCGTAAACAAAAATTGCAAGTCGTTAGTTTATTGGCCGAGTCGCGACTCGTTCTAACGACATTTCGCAACCGTGGAACGTTCGGAACGTCAAAATAGTTCGAAACTCTGGTTCGCGGTTGTGGCAGAAGTATGGCGTGATATTTTCTCGATATAACGCGCCACACGACTGACTGGCCTTTTTATTGGGATACTTCGGCGAATTCCGGCTGCGGCACCGATTTCGCGGGTCCCTCGCGATGAACACGCGTTTTCTCGTTGGAAACGCCGATATTGTTTCTATTTTAACGGGCAGAAATTACATTACCGGTAATTTGCAGAACACGCGTATTAATATAACAGTACGTTACAAAGTTAATTGCTTCTCGTGTTAATCATCGCGTATCATGTTTAATCAAAGCGGAACGCCACTGACGATTTAACGTGCTCTTTGTGCTGTTAGAATAGAAATTGATTTCATTATGAACGCTGTCTTTTCTGAACGTTCATCATCGTTGTACGAATAAATATACGGAAAGTCACAATCACAGGATCCGTTCCCTTTAACTTAACATTTCCCCTATATCATGTTAAAATAATCGTTTAATTTTACCGACCAAACAGAACACTTTTCAAAGGACAGTAAGCATATCTTATAACTGACGCAATACAAATGTCAGGGAAAAAATACGACAAATTCCAAATTTTTTCCTGGAGGTTTCCCAATAAAAATACAATGAAACGCGAATAATTTAATTATCAAATTTACGCATCGCAAACGTTAAGTGACGCACCTACCTACCTATTAAACACAACAAAATGAATCCCAGATGAAGAAAAAGTTTCTCAATAAAAATAGAATGAAACGCGAATAATCTAATTATCAAATTGTTCGCATCGCAGACATTTATGTGACGCACCTACCTACCTACCTACCAAACATAACAAGATTAATCCCAGACGAAGAAAAACTTTCTCAACGTACATGCATCTTCATTACCTCGTCGTCGTCCGGCCCTCGGGTAGACGCGATGCAGGAGAAAATGCATCATTCGACGACGAATCATTAAAGAGAAAAGGGTCGTCCAGAGTTTAAGGGAAGCGGCATTCCACCCCTCGAACGGATATTGTATGCACGGTTTCAAAACTGTTCCAGCGCAGTGCGCCCGCTCACCGGAGCATGGTCGATTCTTTTTCCACGGCCGGGTATAACTGCGAGAGGAAATATCGCGGTTGTTGCGGTAAAGCATGCTCTGTTCTGACGTTATCAAAATTCCATCCATCTCCTTCTTTCCCACGTAACCTGTCTCACCTATCTCGCTCCTCTTTCGTTCCCTCCTCCTCGTCCACGGCAGCCTGAACGCGCACAATGGCGCGGTTCGTGTTCCCACGCGTTTTTCGAGGAAATACGAGCTGCGGGATGAGAAACCCTGTGCATAATTCGGCGGAAAATCCCGCGGGGAACCGAGAGAAAAGCATTCGCGACGTTCGAACACCCGGAGGTTTTCTTGCCGTCTACGCGCGTTAATTAATCCCCTTTCAATTAAGAGCCA
Organism: Tetrapedia diversipes; assembly: GCA_033822845.1. Lineage (NCBI taxonomy): Eukaryota > Metazoa > Arthropoda > Insecta > Hymenoptera > Apidae > Tetrapedia > Tetrapedia diversipes. The sequence goes on along the minus strand of JAOPTO010001065.1, from coordinate 32,463 downwards.
CGCCCTTCTTGCCCCGACGAAATCCCGAAGCGCGAAAGCTAATGTCTACAGGGCCACTTACCACTGTGGGAGCTAGTGTGAATTCAAAACGGGATCGTCTTGCTCCTTGGCGACACCGTTTACTTAGCCCACCCCGGCCTGTGATCGTAATAATCGGGGTTAGGAGATTTGATAGCGTATCTTAGCTACTGCGATGAAGACCTTTAGGCGTGGCTCAGAAGTTGATAGTTTGAAGTTCGTGTGTGTTTCGCGTGGAATGTTATTATAAGGTACTGTGCTGCTATTAGAAGATCTCGTCTTCTTTTCCTTTTGTTTTTCGATGTTTGGAATGTTTTATTTTATCCTACTCGCGAGTGTATTTCGTTTAATGCTGATCGCATAGAGGATAGAGGCATTTACAAAAGATATTTAATACGCGATCCTTCACTGTAAATAGGTTTCGTAATCAGTGTAACGGTAGATTGAAAGATTGTTGAAAGGTGCTTTAACGCTTCAACGAGCGAAATCTCAATAGTTAATAGATTTTACTGAAAGGGGATCGGCAAGTATTGTAACCTTGTTGTAGACAGTACACTTGTCAAGACCGTTGACAGCGCTTCAACGTTAATTGAGAGTTGTTATCGCCGGGCATATCACAAGCAACCTGCTGGGACTTCATTTGACGGTCATCGAGCACATTGATGTTATAGCCCTAATTCGATACCGTCAAGGCAACTCTCCTGTGAGATTCGTGTACACTCGAGAGATTCAGGCCCTTTACGCAACGATGTCAACTCGTTGGCTGTTACTAGGTGCACGCAAATGTACTAGAGGCATTTAATTGCCAACACGCGTGTTCTCATATTTTTTTATGCATCTAGCAACTCTCTAATGGTTATTTCATAATCATCACGCTGAAAACTTTACGTACATACGTATGTCTCCAAAAGCAATTACATAAGTAGTTTATTCAACGTTACGACACAATAATAATCTCTCCGTAAGGAACAAATTATTTTTCCTCAGCGCAATTAGTTTTACGCAGGTTTAACACTAGATTTACGGACATTTCTTGTATATCTATTTCCAATATACATATACCATAGTATAAACATCAAACAGAATTTGGAATTGCAGAACTGAGACGGAAATAGATTTAGGTACCTCTCCATCAATAAAAATTAGCGAAAATTGCTAGGAATAATAGTAATTGTTTTCGCAAATTTTAATCATGAAGCTCGAAACCCATCAAATTCATGAGTCCCGTAAACCTAGCGTTAAACGCAGTGCGAGAAACGTAGAAAGCTTGGAAACTTATTTCGTAAAACGCGTCTATTAACTGCAGCAGAAGCCAGAACGCTAAGCAGACACCCCTGTACAATCTTCCATCAGGACAATTTCTTCCATTCCCAATAAGTAACCCACGATGAGCTAGCAACTCGCCGTTAATGTTACCGGCAATTACAGCCACCGCGTAAATGGTTATCCGAACGTTAAACACGTGTACAGGGGGTAGGACTAGTAATTGTTATACAAGAAAGTTCAGTTAGGAACTTGTCTAGCGTCAAACAGGTTACAGAGTTTCCGGTAGACCAAAGAACCGCGGAAAGGTGTCCTTGCGGTTTCACGGGGACAAATTTCGAGTGAACAATTCGAGTTCTCTAACGGTAAGGTTCGGGCAATTATCAAGTCGTTGATAAGAGCAACTGAACGTACTTATTCAACGTCAGACAAGAGTTCGCGTAGCTTAATGGCCTACTCACAGCCAACGTTTGCTTTGCGAGTGTGGGTCGAAGCCAGCTCTTTTATCGCTCGTTTACAAATGGATCCAAACTTGTACAGGCTGCGAAGAAGGGGCGGTCGTAGGGAGCTAGGGGAGCCACAAAGGTTCTTATGGCAATTAGTTTGATGAAAGATTTGTACGTGCTCAAACAGTGAAATAGACGGAAGATGTTTGCGAGCGATCTTTTCGTGCTTTAGCTTATTTGGACGAGCAAATTGATTTTGCGCTAACGCGGCGAATGCTAGGGGTGAATTGTGACAACGAAAATTGAATGTAATAAGAGATCTAGTATTTAACGTCAACAGTAATCTGTTAGGTTGGCAGCTAAGTTCTCTCCGTTTTTTAAAAACGAAAAAGAAGATTTCCACCACTTTCAACCTCTTTCAAATGCTATGAATGGAGTTTCGTTTAATGTTGATGCAAAATTGAGAGCTTGGTTGGATGAATTTTTCGAGTCGAAATCGAGCGACTTCTACCATCGAGGTATTGAAAATCTTGTTGATCGTTAGGAAGAAGTTGTAAACAACAAGGAAAAATACATTATTGATTAATTAGTTGGTAATTTTTAGTAAAAAAAAAATTTTTTTTAATTAAAAAATACGGCGGGAACTTAGTTGTCAACACATTATTTACTTTTGTATATATAATTTCTTTTATCGTTGTTTCACTACTTAATGGGTAGTTTTTTCACACTCGTATAAACTGTTTTATTATTGCTCGTTATATCGCTAGCGAAAGTCGAAGAAAACGGACTCCAGGCAATTCTTCAGATGTAACGAGCTTAAGATTGTTATTAATTTGAGATTCGTTCTATCTTTCTTTCGGAGCAAGCCTTATAAAAAGGTACCGTCTGAAGTTCAAACTTCCGTATTTATATACCAACAGATGTCCAGCCCGAAAGGATGTCTGGTAGCAATTACGCAAGCGTTGTTAGTAATGTAGCACAAGCACGTTTGGGTGTCGGGATATTTTACGGCTGAGGTCCAGCAGATGCCGGTCACAGACTTCAAAGCCGTGTTTTTGTTTAATTCACCAGATAATAAGTTTAGTGATTCAGGTGTTAATTACCGAAAAAAAATGGAATGAATTAAAATGATCAATAACGAGGTTGAAGTTCATCATTGCCACACGAGTACTCGAGCTTTTCATTTCCTGAAAGGAGTTTAACACACTTTTATCGCGCCTATATTAAATTATGGATCGCCGATGAACACGGTTGTTCGTTAAACACCTTCGAAAGGGGATTCGAGAGAATTCGACCCCGAAAACCATTGTTCTCGCGCAACTTACGTTGAATAGAAGCGGCTGGCAGGCCACTCGAAGCACCGGAAGAGAAAATCGCGCGTTGCCCGCCGCTCAGCCTTCATTTCCCGACCTATGTTTATTCTGTACTCTAAAACGCTATGTACCCAACTCCGCCCCTATGTTCCGGTCCAAACAAAAATGTACCGCGAGATTAAACTTCCTTCTTCCACTCTCCCCACCCAACTTTCATCCCCCTACCCGCTTTACCCGTTCACCGAGCCGGCCGAGTGATCTTATCAAATTGTTAGCCGAATAAGGCGCGTTTACATAAATCGAGCCGAGCGATTGGTCCATTTAACCCGACCTGCAGCAACACCTTTCAGCCTTCTCGCCAACGTAATCGATTTTCCCCGCCGCCTCAACACCCGACTCGCGATCCATCGAACGAACTTTTTTTTTTTCACGCTACCCGGCGTGCATGCATCGATCACGGCCACGTTTCGCTGCCAGAAGAACTGCTTACCCTAAGTGGTAGCGATTTTCCTCGAAGCCCGTTTCGCCGGCGAGCAAACCGGAAACGCAGCGAGTAATGGGGCGCACAGGCGAACGGGGTGTCGGATAGGGAGAGGAGGAATAATTAAAAAAGGATGACGCGAAAGTAGGAGGGGATGAGGGGGAGGAAAAAAAGCGAGAGTCCGGCTCGTTCGCTCGTAAATCGTAGCACTCCTCGAGATAGGTTTCCTCGCGGGGCGGAATTCGCAGAATTCTGGCTCCGCGAGCCACGGTAGCGTAGATTATAAAATATGCAAATATGCGGGACGGAGTGGGGGATGGGGGAAATGCCGGGGCAGAGAGACGGAGATGGGACTGGGGTAGGGTGTATAAGCGTGACAAGGGCCAACAGAGCGAGAGGTGAAAGTGGAGGAATAGCAAGTGGTGTAAATCCAATTTGCGCAACATCGGGGTTACAGCGTTTCATTCATTAGCCCTTATTAGGCTGCATTATGCAAAAATGAGTCAACCTGTGCAGCCAGCCGGAAATTAGGCGCGCACCGACCCCCGCCGTCGCCTTTCTCTCTGGCCGTCTTGAAACGGGGAGTCTCTAACCTTGTCACGTCAGCTTTCGTATACGTACTCGCGTATCAACGACGGCGCGTTATCGTTCCACGAACTACTTACTCCGACTAAGATTACTTTGGGCCTTCTTTGTGTCTATTATTAACACGTTGGGACGCGTGTGCTTTGCTGGGTTATTGATACTTCGAGTAGCTGCGTGGCACGCGGGGGTGGTACATCGGGAAAATGTAGCGACGGTGAAGGTAATCGAACAATTTTTTCTGCTTTCATACATTTTTGTGTTTATTCGTTATCGTGATATTTGATTGTTCTTACGAATCGTTAAGCAGTATGACAAAATTGGTGACGATAAAATAGAATTGAATGAGATGGAGTGTATTGGTGAAGGGAAAGTAAAAATTGATATCAGTGACAATAACAAACTAATTCACGTTGAATAGCAGGTATTCTATATAAATCGTTGAAATATTGGACAATTCGATTTTTTTTTTAAAGATTTGCTTGCATTAATTCGTAACGGCACAATGAGTCTTTATGAATGAAATGCATAAATATGCTGCGAGTAAATTAAACAAGTGCAGCCACTGTCTCATATTCTCCGATTGGAAAGTGAAATTCAACTTGATTGTAAAGAAGTAATACTCCTTTAAGCATTAATTTAATATTATTTTACATGTGATACAATTGCAGTGTTATCCATGTGTATTGAAAGTAAAAATGAATATCATTTCATATATTATTATTACTTTAATATGTATTAGTTCGTGTCTTCGACAACCTTTTATTAAAAATGGGAAAACTGTAATCTATACACCGTTTAAGCTTTGACGGTACAAAGAATATCTTGACGAGGAAAATAATTATCGTTCTGGAAATGACAAGTTAACGCACTTTGAAGCGTTCATTATTCTTGTGCTTCTGACAAAGCACAGACTAAAAGTAATTTAAAAAAGTGATAGCTTCGGATAGAACAGACGAATTCGTGACCGGGAAAGATTTAAAAACTTTTATAGAAAGCTAAAGACTTTGTTAGACTTCTGCTCTGTGAAATTATAATTATATCGTCTATAAATTTTACGCTCACAGTTTTCGATGAAACGTATTTCTAGCGATCAGAAAGAAACGCGGGTAAAAGTGTTACAGTTAATGCGTAACGGCAAAGGAGACTGTGACGGTATAAAAGAGCTTTGAAAGTTCAGTTCTCTGTGAATTTTAGCTGAAAAATTTATGACTTTGTACCTCGAATGAAAAAATGGTTTCTGTTCGACGAATCTGTTTTCTCCAAGAAAATATTATTCTTTGTTTTCCTCCGTCACCTTCGTAAGTATTCTACGGTACCGATAATTACATTTTTGTGGTTCCTCGTAAAGTATTTGGTTTGCTGAGAAATTCATGGGTTACCATCGATGCGTTTTACGGTCACAGTCCCACAAACGGAATTTATAAATGGCGGCGAGTCCGTGCATACGACCGTATGGTCCGCGTTCCATTTTATATTACCACCGTACACGTTTTTCTACGGTCTGCGGAGGAGTAGGTTTACACTCGAACCTCCTAGGAAATAAATTATTCCCTCTTTCTTGTTTATTTAATGGGATTCCATTTATTAAACTAAAAATATTGCGGCCGTACAGTTTTACATGTTGTATATGTTTTTTTTTGGTAAAGTTCTCACAGTTCTAATAACATTTTCAGCAAATTTTCAGCAAAAAATGCATGAATTTTAATGTCATTTTAAGGGTAAAGCACACACAGCGCCATTATTTTTTATTGTGCCTCATAAAAGGATAATTTAAGGAAGAAACAAGCTACGTGACAGTCATATTTCATGGTAAACCGAGAAATGGAACTTCACGAATATTACGTTACTATATGTTACATCTTCGTTTAACGTATAACAAACATGAATATTCATATGAAGCGTAAAACGCGCGCCGGTTGTATCTTTCAGATGTTTCCCTGGAATTTTATAGCTTTTGCTAAAGAAAAAAAAAAAAAAATTATGCAATTAGAATATCTACCTTTTCTAGCCATTTACAGATCTAAAACATATTTTTGCAGAAATTTTACAATGAAAATACAATACGTTAGTTGTATTGAAAGAAAAAGTTCGTCATAAATATCTTTAATACTTCCCAGAATCTAATACGTACGAATAGATTAGTCGCTATTTTATGCTTATATAAAGAATGAGCCAGCATTTTATTTTACACTTTCGTTTTGAACTCTCAAAGAATTCTAACATCCCCAGCATTCGAATATTTAAATTTGTTTACAAACGGCGCGACATCTTTATATTCAGAATTCGCCCTCCCCGGGACTGTCCTTTCCGCGTGCAGCTATATTTTACGAGATATTAGATATTTTACACAGATAGAGGCGTAGAAACGACGTCGGCCACGGCGCACGTAGGAAAATCCCGGGCAATCGGAGGACCGATCGTTTCCCAGGAGGGTAAGAAGGACGACTTCGACCTCATTCCACGCATACCGCAGGTCGCACTTTGTTCCCGGGGATAGTCGATTCCCGTCGCTGCAAATTGACCAATTCGAAAAAAAGCTGGCGCGGTTCATAACCACGATTTTAAGCCCCTTTCGCTTCGAGCACGTCACGTTCAAGATTTGCAATAACCCGGCCGCGCTGTTCGCGCGATATTGTACGAAACCCTTAAACCACCTAGATGGTATGAACCTACATCGAAATGTATTACATTGCCCGTACAATGTGTGGGGAAATAGTATGGTGCCTGGAAAGGTACATAATATTTTTCATTTTTCAATCAACTTTAGAAACCCCTTGCAACATTTTCTTAAACAGCACGTGGGGTGATTATGCGATTGTTGCAAAATTTGTACCGGTCAATCAGAAACGTCGACGGAGTCGTACAATAAACAGATCAGTTTGACAATTCTATTGTTGCAGTACAAATTTTCAGAAATGAATTTAAATAAATAGTATCGTTGAAAGAACAAAAAATATCGAATGTAGGCAATTTACAAATCAATAGGGCCTTTGTATAGGGGAGATCGGCAAAGAACAACGAATGCCGATTGCCATTGCTTTCTTTAGGCGACCGCGGATTAGACTTCGAAGTGTCGCCGTGTTATTTTTTCAGGGCCGCGTTATCTTCCGGCACCGTTTTAAACAACGCCTGCGTTGTAAGGATAAACGGTCGCGGCCGTAAACCTGATTCCCGAAGAAAATGTGGACGGCTGATATCCTAAATGCAAACGCGTGGGGATATCGAAGGCGGGCATTTTTCCAAAGGTCCTGATTGGTAAGGAGAGGAACCGCCTATCAGGCCCGAGGCAAATAAATAGGAAGCCTCGCGATAATTAGGGTTAGTTAATAGAGATCGTATAGTTCGTTCATGAGATCATAGAGTTCGTAGTTTTAGTTCATAGATAGTTCAGAGTTCATAGTTTAGAGTTTTTAGTCAGAGTATATAGTTCACGGTGCGTTATTATAAATCGTTGCATTAGCTTGTAATTTATGTAAAAGCCCATCGGCCAATAAATAATTTCCTACACGAAGAATATTTTTTCTACAAAATAAGAAGAAGAAGAAGGTTGTAACAGTTCACTTCAAGAAATAAGCACACTTTAGCTGATTAAAACGGTATCGATAGATTTTTACAATGAAAGGCAAACGGATACCGTCTTGCTGTCCGACAGAAGGGATAGCGTTTCCCTGCCAATGCTTTCGCGTTCGGGTACGGCATTGTAAATCTAAGCGTTCGAGTGCAGGGTAAGAGCTTAAAGCTCGTTCTCGCTCGGTCGAGAACGTTTCGCGGTTCAACGTTCAGATTAGCGCACTCTTAGCCGGTTGCTGCTTCAAACTAGCGACGTGCAACGTCATCGGTGTTACCGTCGAAGTCCGTTTCTCGTTTCCGCCGGACTTAATTAACAGCTTTCTTTTTCCTTTCTTTCTTTCCACCTCCCGTTCCCCTCTTCTCGGCCACTCCGACTTTCACCTTTGAATGCACGCTTTTTTGCCGCGAGCTCGTTACACCGAGGGGGCCAACGAAGCGTTAGGGAGTAATTAACATAAACGTCGCGATGGAATTCGACCGGTGAGAACGCAACTGAAAGGGGATCGATGGTTCCTGCAGTGCTATGCTCTGCCTGGCAGCCGACTTCCGCCGCGGATTCTCAGCAGTTATTTCGTTGAAAGTGTTCGAGGGGAACAAGGTGTAACACTGATAGAACAGCAGTTTCATCGGCCACTATCGTTCCCTTCGTGATCTCGAAGCGAGAGCCAACCCGGCATCCAATAAGACGGGAAACGGCTGCTCTTCCGTATAAGCGAATTTGCTCTTCTCTTGAATTTCCTGCATTTTGTTGTGCTTTGCCCTGTCTTTCTTCCTTTCTTCCCTCTCGTTGTTCGCGACCGACCTCTCGAAACGGCTGGGGATATTTGGATATTGGGAAACGGAGGTTTTATGGAAAAAAAATGGAAGCGTTAGGGGTTTTGTACGAATTAATAAAATTTATTGGAAGAACTGTTCCTTTACTTCTGCGAGCGAGACAGGAGGTTTTTCACACAGATAGAACTACCAAGGATGTCAAGTTGACCTAATTTGTAATTTTTCATAGAAACCTGGTAAACTTACTGGGGTGCCTACACATTTGAAAATCTACCGTGATTTTTACTATAATTGGTAAATTTTGTTTCCCTTGTATTAGGTATTCTTTTCTTACAATTTCCAATTTCATTTCTTTGTCTCCAATAAGTATACCCTAATCGTTGGTAATTCTAGTGTTAAAGCACAAAGAAACGAGTAAAGTTCGTAAAACGCCAGTCGATTCAAATATTATATCCAGAACAAAATTAAAAGTGATTGATTTCGAATAATTTTGAAACTGAAAGTTTCAATCAACGTTGGATCAATCGTTACCCGAGCATCGCCGGAAGTTCGTTGCTGTAGGAAGAAACGGTCTCGTTACGCGAAACAGTGATCACGTCTATTTATAAGGGAAAAGCAGACGATACCATAAATAAATTTCCTGGTTCGTTACACAACGGAACGTAGTCTCGAACGACGAGAAAGCACGAGATGATTTTTAACCTTCCCAGATGTGGCGGAGGAGCCCCACTCCGACACGCCCCGACTACTTATGCTCTTCCGGGCAAACAGCGAAGCGGCAAGTCCAATTGGGAATGATTTAACGTCTCGCGTATAAAAACGGACGGTTTACATAAGTACATCGTTGTCATTCGCGGCGGAGCCAGAGGAATCGTTTCGGATCCCTTCGCGCTGTCTCGCATTCCACTCGTCTCTCGTTAAGATTTTTTGTCCGCGCTAAGCGAGACAGTGGTACAGCAACGTAGGCTGACTTTGTGCGTAAAAAGAATCGTTCCACTCGACGCGATAGCGTAAATAAGCGAGCCTCTTTTCATTCGTCGTCCTTTTATTAATTTCTGATATTCCTGGGTAATAATTTCCTAGATGTTTCAAATATTTAACACTAGAACTACCGACAATCAAAGCGTACTTATTTGCACGGAAGAGATCACATTGGAAATTACATGAAAAAAATACGGAATACATAAGAAATAAATCTTTATTTATACCTTCTACGGAAAATCATAGGAAATTTTGGAAGCTGTACCACAGTGAATTTATAAGGTTGCTATAAGTAATCATCAACCAGTCATTTTGACTGCTGTGGTAGTTCTAGTGTTAAATATCAGTGATTTCGAAACAGTAACATAGGCATGGTGAGATTAAAAATGTCCCACCTTTTTGATGCACGTCGATAATGCATATGATAGGGTATTTTTAGACCCAATAAAAATATTGCAATAGCTGCATACGCATAGGTTTATATTTAGTCTTACATACGTAAAGCAATTGGTAATATCAAGAAAAAATGTTATAAATGTATTCGCTTGTGTTGGCAAGTTTCAATATATTAGTACGGGTTAGTACAGATTTTTTTAATTTGAAATGCAACGAAATTTCTGTGTAACATGGGTCTATTTATTCTCTGAAACCCTGTGCCTCAAAGAATTATGGGATCGCAAATTTTCAGTTAGCTTCTGGATGACAGCGTAAATTAATCTTCGTTTTCGTTAGACTCAATGTTTCAAGATGATGAATTTTAAAATATGAACGATGAAATCGTAAACACGTATAAAATTTATCGGGCGGCGGCCCGTTATGAAAGGTCGGCGGCAAATTACGTGAAATATTTGTGGCTTGTACAGGACGGCGCAAGTATCTGATAATCGATAAAACAATTTACGTTTAGACGTTCCCTTCAGGGACGGTGTTAAAGTGAAACTTCAAAAAAAGGAATTGGAAGGAAAGCTAATTGAAAATAAATTGGAAAGTAATACCGGTTTCTTCCAATTTCTTTTCCTTCGGCTTCTTTCTTCTGTGCTTGAAGTTTTACTTCGAGACCATTCCCGAGGAGAACTTTAGGTCGAAACCTGAACTGTTTCATCGATTAACAAATACTTTCTCATAACTTCAAACCACAAATAATCTATGATATTTGTTATACGCATAGATTTTTTAAGACGAGAAAACAACGCAATTTCAATAAATAATCGATTAAGATTTTTCGACTGAAATATCACGCCATACGTTTCGTCGTTCAACAAACAACTGTTTAATCGTATCATTTTTAATTGTCGCACTAACATACAGTTTAAACGAAACAACGGACAAAAGTTCAAGACGAGAGGACAATGTAGAACATAGTTTTAAATATTTTCTGCGAATATTGTCTGTACATTCATTTTTATTATTATTATAACAGAACACTATTTATTGATCAGCACAGAATACAAATTTTGTTTATCATGCTATTCCTTATAAATTAATTCGTTTAAGTTCTTTCACCCTTTGGACTTAAATTTTTGTCCACTACTGTACGTAGAGTAAATTAGAAAAGCGATTCACTGAAATGAAGAAACCAAAGAAACCTGTCAACGGTAGCAGTGTAATTCGTTTAAAAATTAATATCACAGCTCTTCCGTGAACACGGTATCGCGTTTCAAGAACAACGAGCAACGTTTGTCGAGAAGACACGGAAAAATAGAACGCTGCGTGGAACGATGATGGTTGAACCGCCAAAAGACGCGAGGGACGCGTGCGGCCGGGAACGCGTTTCCGCGTGCACCGGGACCCCTTTGTTCTCTCAACTCGGTGACATATGTTTCGAACCCTTCAGGCCCTTTCTGAATCATACGACTATAGCGGTAACGGTGGCTGAAGCAAAAGGCTCAAGGCACTAGGTCACAGTCGACATGGCATTCAAATGCTTTGGTCCCGCAGTCGAGTCGAGTCGAGTCGAGTCTAGTTGAGTCGAGTTTGGTTTTATTGTTAGCCCGGCTGAATATTTTATCGGTTCTTCGAAGCGACAGAAAAGTTTTGCGGTAACGTTGCTTGTACAAGCACCTCAAACCGCTCGTTTAACCTCGACCTACGGATCTTACCTGCGCTGTATACATTTCAAAAGGTAAACATGTTATCGGCCGCAACAATGTTTCTTAATTTCTAAGCTGACATGGTTCCGGTTCTTGCATTCGTGCCCATTTTTTAACGATCAGCTTGGGTGCCGTTGATTTGTTAGTATGTTCCTTCGTTTTCCTTTGTTTTTACTTCTGCCAATGGGCGAAGGCCAAGCGCCTTTTAAGAGATCGGGAAAACGGAAGGTGGGAGAGGGAATTGAAGAATTGTAAGGTGGAGGAAAAAGTTCGGGAAAGGGAATTTACTAGCAGAAGAGTGATAATTACCTCGGCGGGTTGGGCTCTGACCTGAAAACTTGGGGATACGTGATGGTGAGACCCGGACCCCGTGGTAATAAACCAGTGTCGGTTTCCATAATGCATGCAAATAATTATTAATCCCTAACAGTGAACGCGAATGTAGACCGATTTTAAGGGATCGGGAAAATGGGAGGTGGAAGAGAGAAGTGGGCTATTGGAAAGTGGAGGAAAAAGTTCGGGAAACGGAATTTACTGGTAGAAGGGTGGTTGGCAACCAAATGGGTTAGGTTCTGTCCTAGGGAATACGTGATGATCAGACCCAGACCACGTGGTAATAAACCAGAACCGGTTTCCATAATGCATATAAATAAATATTAATCTCTAACAGTGAGCGCGAATGTAGAGCAATTTTAAGGGATCCGGAAAATGGGAGGTGGAAGAGAGAAGTGGGCAATTAGAAAGTGGAGAAAAAAGTTTGGGAAAGGGAATTTACACTGGTAGAAGGGTGGTGGTTACCCAAATGGGTTAGGTTCTGACTCAAAGGCTACACGATGATCAGGCTCAGACCCTATGGTAATAAACCAGAGCTGGTTTCCATAACACATACGAATAATTACCGATTCCTAACTAAACGAACTTCTTTCTCGACGTTGCGAGAACGCTATGCGTTCGTTTGCTCTGGCTGATCGTTCGTCGAGATCTCTCCGAAATCGTCGCTCGAGTGGCCGATCGGGGTGTTCCTGGCCCGTGAACGAGAACAGAAGCTCGTCCTCGACGGAGAAGATCGCTATAAATCAGTTCCCGACCTCGTCAATGGCCACTAAAAATATCGCGCGCACCCTCGTGCGCTAGGGTGGAGCGCTCGAGAGCCTAACACGAGCGCCCGATGTTCTACGATCTTAACGCGCTGCCATAAATACGTCGTCACGATTTGTGAAAGCGGGGCCGCTTTTAGAAAGATTGACCTCGTCGGCCTGGTGTAAAACATTCTTTTTCCACGGCCCCCTCTTGCCTCTGACAGGGAGGGCAGGCGCAAGTAAATAGGGTGGTCCATAAGCGGAACAAATTTTTATAATGTATAATTTATAATTTTTTCGACCTCTTTATATTTTGCTGACCATATCCGCCAAGAGAAAACTAATGCTATTAAATCTCTTGGCCTCATTTGTAGACACCGTGCCGATTTTGAAAACTCAGCTACTCTAAGATTACGTTTATAAACTTGTGCTACTATATATTTTTTCTTCTAATACCAAAGGACTTATGTCCGTTAATAAAGCATTATTATTATTATTATTATAATTACAATTACAATTAGGAAAAAGGAGGTGCAACTTTTTAGCAAATGCAATAATACGTGTGTATACGTTCTTTTGTTCTTCGTTGTTTCTCGTGACCGAATCTAGACGATGTTTGGTTATCGTTATCCAATCAATTTATCCGATATTTTATATCGTTTTGTTATTTAAAAATCGTGTAACATTTTTCTGTACGGATTAACCTTTTTACAAGATCGCATCGCGCGGCTTTGAAATTCGTAAACTATGAATCGTTTAAAAATGATCGAAAAAACGGGAAATTGCCGTTTATTGATGTAAAATTTTTAACGCACACTTTTTTTCCGTAAAATTGATCAAATTGAATGGAAGATAAATTGATACCTTTGAAAAATGAGCAGAAAAGATTATATCATCGTTTAACCCTTTGATTGGATCTGTTTCGACCAATATTTACCGTTTCGATGTGTTCGACCAAACGCGCCTCGACGTGTGTTCCTAATGCCACGTAAAACGGGTGCATCATATTTGAACGGAAACATAAATGTCAAATGCAGCCGTCGAAAAGAAATTTCAGGAATCGGCGTTTGAAACGTTAGAACGCGTTGTTTGCTCATCTTCAATTTGGCTGTATTTAATTGAGAGTTGGTTTCAATCAAATTCATGTTTGCGTGTGGCAGAAGAGTATTCCGTTTTACTCGGCACGTTATTATTTCGATTGCGTTTTTCTCATCTTTTTCTCGAAAATTAAAATTTCGTGGCGATGCTTCAAACGAAAACGCATACCTCAAAAAATATTGCACACGAGTAATGTTTTATTTTTTCCCCATTTTACACGGTTTCATTCCTCACTCCAAAGTGACAAATAGGCACGTAACAACTATTACTTCAGTCTTCTGTACAGTTTAGTATAGCAGCAATTTAAAAATATTCCGATAAACCAAAGATTTGGGAAGTACTTATTTAAGTTGATAACATAATACTGATTAACTAAATGACATATCCGATTAAATTCACAGCCCGTAATATTACGAGATACAATCGAATAGAGAGTGATTCTACAGAACATTTTACTCGAAAGGACAAAACACACAATAGAAAGCTTTCGCAGAAGAAACTGTCGTGTCTTTCAACTGAAGAAAGAAAAAGGGGAATCTCGAAAGAATCCATTTTTGCGCGATTGTCTTTGAAAACAAGTGAAAGCGTAATCTCTTGACATCGTGAAACGTTATTCTTGGACAATGTTACCAAAAGTCGCAGTCAACTCCTGGAATTCACCACCTACAATCCCAAGAATTCGTGACTCGTCTTAAAGGGAGATGTTTCTCTCGACCGTTGCGGTTCAAAGATAGAGCGCTAAAGTTTCGTTGCCTACGGAGAAATGAACTGTATTAAATCTCGAACGAAATTTTGCTTTCGCGAACGTTTCCCGTTAAATATCGCGAACGAAGCGAATAGTTGCGATTCCACTGCGATATCGGTTAAATTTCGATGGTTATAAACCACGGTTATGTTCCAATCCGGCCGATAATCATTATTTTTCGATCGTGGACATAACCTGTGCTCCAGCACGCCGATTGTCCAATCGATATAGATCGTATACACAAACTTGTCCAACATTTCTTGCGACCAATCTCTTGACACGTTGAATGCCACATCAGTTTTACAGGATTTACCCGCGACGCCACGATGAATTTTCTATTATACCGTGCACATAATGTTGAAATATTATCTACAACAAATAAGTTGCAGTAACCATTTTTAGATGTTTTATACTGCATTAATTTCTTCACACCATTGCATCAACGATGGTAATAATGAAGAATTGATAAGTATTCACATTTGTCCAAATGATGTATTTCTACCAATCTGGACGCGACGGTCATCGGTGACCCCCATGGCATTCAACGTGTTAAATGCACGAGTTGCGTGTTTCTGACATTTTACGCTTTTGCTGTAGTTCTGTAACCAAAGATCTACAATTCTCTGTTTCCAGTCTTTGGTCTTTTCTCGTGTCAATGACCATCTCCGCTCTATCTACTTCGTGCTTTTGACAGCTTTCTAAAAGCTGAACATTTGGCGTAACGCTTCCTCTATCGAACTCCCCTTTGGCTGCCATTGGTCTTGTGATTCGTTGAACTGCTGCTTTCTTTAACACTACGTTAATCTTAGAAAATGTCTGCTTTTCGACAACTGTCAGCTTAACCGGATCGAACGATCGCTATTCACGTTAATTCCATCACGATCAGACGTTCGAAGTCGCTTCCGTTCTACCTGTCCAAATCACAGACCTTCCATCCGTCGATCTCGCGCGAGTTTTGACGCAACTCGATTCGAGGTCAAGCCAGAACCACCAAAAATCGCCGTTTGCGACTTCTAAACCGAGCAAACGATCACGTGTGTTCGCACCGGAAGAAACAAACGGGGCAAGTGTAACGCGTACCGTTGGCCGTCTCATTAAACAGAGGTTTGGATGCGGTAGTCGGTACGGAGAACGATGCAGGAATAAAGATGGAGTAGCAGAAGAGCTGGATGGAAGGGCGCGACAAATCAAGCACTAATTGCATCTGCATTATACCGCATCCGGCTCCAGTTCGGGCAAGTACAACAATTACGGACTTACCGTCCTGCAGCATGGCGACTCTGCGCAAGATCGATCAGCGCAAATACCAAGGCGAGCCGGATAGCGACAGGAATTCCCGATGGATTAGCTGGCGGTACCCATCGCCAAGGCGTTAGTATGCCTCCGGGCTCAGACAAGGCGCGTTCGAAATTTCGATCGTTCATTAACGAGCCTTTTGCGCCCGTTACAGCCTGTCCGCTGCTACTAATTACTCTTTCATATTCTGGCAGATACGTTGTGGCGCCTACTGACGCCGAGAGCCTAAGTACCGGGTGTCGCACAACCGAGCATTAATCTGTGAAGGCGTATGACACATTTGTACAAGGGTTCTCAACTTAGGGAGCGATAGCTCGAGCAAACGTTTGCTTTTGAGAGTACTCGGTACGACTCTAGCCATGGAATCATGCATAAATCGACTCTTGTCGCTGTCCTTTTATAATGGACGTCTCCGATTCGCTTACGAATGCACTATCGAATCTACGTCATGGGAGTAGAAGCAATGTCTATGCAAAACACGAAACAGAATCGTACCTATACAAGTGCTATCCTTGTTACTCGGAACTTAACACGTTGAATGCCACGCTAGTTTTACAGGGTTTATCCGTGGCGCCACGATGAATTTTTTATTATACGATACATTATATATTACATATACTGTTGAAATATTATCCACAACAAATAAGTTACAGTGTGTAACTATTTTTATATGTTTTATATTGCATTAATTTCTTCACACCGTTGCATTAACAATGGTAAACATGAAAAATTGATAAGTATTGACATTTGTCCAAATTATGTAATTTTACCAATTTGAGCGCGGCGGTCACCGGTGATCCCCACGGCGACACTGCCAAGTTGAGTGCCGGTCACCGGTAATCCCCGTGGCAATCAACCGGTTAATTTAGAGTTCCATAGGTGCCATACCCTTATTCGGGTCAGCGTTGTCTCTTTCAAACTCCTGCTTTACAATAATTTCCCTACGAGGTCGCTCAATTATTGACGATCATAAGCGAAGCGTCATCGAGCCCGCTGTCCACACGCCCAAGAAGCTGGCCCATAGTTGTATCTCGAAAGATCTCGTCGTTGCGGCCACGGTACACGGAATAGTTTGAGGCGCTTAATTATTGATACGCGTTTCGAAAGCAACCAATAGCTGGCCGCAGCAGATTCTCCAGCGACGAGGGTTCGCCGGCCAGTTTTGGCTTATTAATTATTCCACCGCCTCTTTATCGCTCGCGTAAGCTGTCTGTGGGGCTGGTTAGGTTCAGGCCAATATACGCAGATACGTTTGGCCCATGAATGTAGATTACTCGGTACGAGGCGCCAGGCCATGGTAACGCGAGATGGAGCGTAAAAGAGCGTGCGTACGTTGCACGTAACGCGCACACAAGGGGGTTGGTTACAGAGTGGCCATGTGACGGCAATCAAATGGCCCACATTCCCGTTCGCGCGTTGCCCTGTTTGGACGCGAGTGCCTTTACAATGGATAAACGGATATCCTTGCCAAGTACTTGCATCCCCCTTGCATCGGGGCCGTTGCGCTGCGCCCACCCCTTTCATCGGGATGAATTTGTTCTCAGAGGGGCTTTTACGGTCAGCCACTTGATGAGGCGGTTTACGCACGCCTCTAATTAAATATTTCGCGGCTTCCTGTTCGCCGCGGTCCGCCATTAAGGTTTTATCGCCCCTTTAACGCTACGGAGATGCCGCTTTTCGGGGTAACAACTGCTGTTCGCTAAGATTGTTCCAGCGTTGCCGCGTGTTTTAAGGTTTTGGATTCCTTTTCCCGTTTTCCACCTTTTCTTTCCTTTTGCGTTCCCCTTTAGCGGTAGATTACGGACGGTCTAACATTTTGTTTAAGAGTTAAACGCTGGAACGTCAGCGTTAAATAATTACGCTTTTGAGATGTGCGCTTGTTGGGTCGCGTTAATTATTTTGAAAGGTGGTTCCGAGGAGGTAGCGAGAGGAAAGAGCGTGTTCGCTGAAAATGTAATCTTCCAATTTCCGACGGTAAAAAATTAAAGGGGAAATAATGAAATAATAAGCCTGTTTTTGGTGGAAGCTAGAAAGCATGAATTCCCTTTGCTGCCGCGTCAGCTTTCCATTTTTCATTTCTTTCTGCTCTTTTCTCTTTCCTTCCTTTTTTGTTTTTTTTTTGTTTTTTTTTATCTCAACGTGCAACACGACAAGCAATTTTTTACATTGTTTGGCAAGGTCCTTTGTGCTCGCTCAATTCGAACATGAACATGCGCAATCTCTGTATTATTGCATGTTCCACGAAAAATGAAATATAGCGTCAGTCGTTGATTGACAACTAAATGAAAGTACTAATAATGATGCGGTAATTATACCACTATATGGATTAAGTACACCGTGTTATCGTGCACGCGCTGTTAACGTAATTAAAGCCTCGATTTGTGACTGTGCGTGTATGTATTAAGGACGCAAATTACTGGTAGCCAGGCTTGTTCCCTTTTAAGCCCGTTAAGAGTTATTTATGATTACACAAATTTGGCGTGGTTAATCAGGAGACAACGATACTACGAGCTCGCCAGGCCAATTAACGAACGCTTCTATCGGGTTTTGTTAAACGTGAAAGTTACGAACAACGGTGGTTCGCATAATTCTTGCACTTCTTCCTAACCGACCCAATTCACGGCGGATTCCTTTGTTCCTTTTCTATAACACAATAGTTACCAGCGTATACCAAGCGCGTTCTCATTACGGAATGTCATCGAAATTCAAATAATTGCTCTTCACCGCTATTCCCGGTGCAACACTTTGCAACAATTTCCAACGAGCCGCGTTCAACTTTTTTCGTTTCCCTAATTATTTCTATCACAATAATTATGCACAACGCGGACGTTCCGCGGATTTTGTAACGATCACCGGGGTTCACGGAGACAACAAACACGGACGGGGCTCGTCTAAGGTGCTCGACAAATTCGCAAAAAAATATTAACAATGCAACGAGACCCTGTTGAAACTACGTTAACACGAGTGGGCGACCGGAATTGGGTCTCGCTTAAAATACCTGAAAGTCCTTCAAGTTCTCTCAGTTGAAGAGACGCGTCGTCGTTCCGTCCTGGCGAAACGCGTGCGCGCGCACTTCCAACGAAACGGACGAATTGAAATTTATTACAATCACTATGTACCCGACATACTTTGCTATTTACCGACCCAACGTGGCCGCGTACAATTATGCATTCAAGCGTGCACTGATTGAGAGCACCGGCAGGCAGCGAGCGGGAGGAGAATGGCGGACAGGTGATCAATGGAGCCGATTCCATCGTTTCCTGGGGTGAAGGGAAATCCTTCTTCTCGGCTCCTTCAATCTCCAATCCTTATTTTTTTTCCCTACCCGGATAGCGAATTTCCTCCTCCGTCGGGCTCGTCGTGGAAATTCTGATGTATGTACGGCGGAAGGATGTGTGCGCACGGGGACCGGGAAATCTGGTAATGATCACCGGGGCAAAGAAGTAACGGAACGACCAACGGACGAGGGAGGATCGATCTCCACGGTTGATTAATTAAAATCGACGGCGTATCCCAAAGGAATCGTGTGTTAGAGCCGGGGACGGGATCGGGTTCAATATGTACTCGCGGATCCGAGTCAATTTCAATGCGAAAGTTTTTCTCGGCGAGACCGGAATACTATTACACTTACAGCGGCTTGATTAAGTTTAGTCAAGTTAGTCGAATCGAAATCACTTGGATAAAGGTAACTGGATTTCGAGCTTACGTTTATATAAGTCACTTAATTTGATGAAAGAGCTTAACTGCTTATGATAAATTTTAAAATTGTCTTAACTGTTAGCCAACGGAACGAAAAAATCTCTCATTCTTTCCTCTGCCATTGATTCCGCTTACTTTTGTTATTAGTTAGTCTTCAATTGGTATTGTTCACGGTTTATCAAATGCATTTTCTGCCCTTTCGAAGTATGATTTTTAATAAATTCAATTAGAGATCGAAATTAACTAATAACAAAAGTAAATAGAATCAATGGCAGAAGAAAGAATTGCGAGATCTCCCATTTTTTACGCAAAAAGGGCGCTGCTATTGATTCCATTTACTTTTGTCATTAGTTAGTCTTGAATTAGTATTATCCACAGTTTGTTAAATGCATTTTCAGTTCTTCCTAAGTACAATTCTTAATAACTTCTTAATAGGCAATGGAGAGTGTTCGGTTAGGTGTGAGACCGTGCGGTTAGCTAAACGTTAATAGGCTTCCGGTCAGTGAAGCGTTAAATAGGCGCAATAGCGATTTGTTACACCTGATAAATATAATATTGAATTAATTCGACTGAAGCAATTCGAATTCAAACAGAGGTTTCAGATTTCTTAACATACTCAGAGGAGAATTAAAATCTGGTTCACCTAGCTTCGAGTATACTCGAAAGCAAAGTATTTCCGAACTATTCGAAGCTATCCACTTGCGACATACTTCATTCCATCTCCAGTTAGCGCACGCCCATGGATCAATGGGCCAGAACCCGGTGTCTATTTGGTTCTTCCACATGATGCAATTTGTCGAACCGGAGAAGGGTTTCCCGAATTTCCTCGGGCTGTTCCCACAAAGCCTGTTGTATCCAGCTGGTCGAAGAATCTCCTCTCGAGAGCGGTACTCTTACGGCTCCACGTTTGTTATCCCTGTACGTATGTATGCGTGCATGTACATGTACGAATGTACGTACTAACCCACGCGGATACTTGTAACAGAAGCTATCTCTGGAGAGACGGTCTTTCGTTAAGCACGCAAGAAAGCGAAGAAGAAAAGTTCTTCACGAAATACTTATATAGTAGGTGGAAGAAATACATTAAGCTCGCAAATTCGATTGGGAATAAAAGTAAACGTTTCCCCAATCTTTCGACCAGGGAATTAAAAAAATTACGCGAAAATAAAGATTCGAATCGTCGATTAGGATTTCATCGACGTGTTCGTCCGAATTTTTACTCGAATTTTGTTAATATGAACCGTTTCATCGTGCTCGTAAAGTTTAAAGAAATCCTGATCTTTCGATAAATTTGAACAAACATTTATTCTTCCGTTCGAATGATACAGTCCCCGTTCAGAGCGATTCAGTTGCGTTCATACATAAAATTTAACGTTTATCTCGTTGTTACCCGCGCGAAAATTACTTCAAAAATCCCTTCAGCTTTAATACCTACGCGCACACGTAATGATCGACGCTGTTCCCGTTACGTAGACCATCCCCTCGCACCGTACCGCATAATTTGCATCGAATAATGAATTTAAACTAAAAGTGTGAACGATGTCACGCGAAAATTTTGACGCGCTTGTCATTTTTCACTGTAATTTATGAGCGTGTCTCATTATTCGCGGTTGGTAATACAAATCATCTTGTTTTAACGAATTTTTCACGCGCACGTGCGGCGTTCGCGTTAAAAAAAAAAAAAAGAAAGATATGCGTTCTCCGTGAAACGCATTAAAATAATGAATCATTCCGTTTCATAACCCATCCACGTATTCGTTGGTCTAAGCTTCTTTCCACCAATCAACTTCAAGATGGAAAATCGTAACTGTTCGTAAAACTGCGTTTATACGGTAGCGGACAAAAGTTTTAAACGAGTGGACAATGTAAAGCATATCTTTATGGTTTGCAAATATTGCTCATAAATTTATTTTTATTTTTATTGTAAGGATGCCTGAATTTGAAGGATCGGTTGATGGACAAAAAACAATTGTTTCGACAACGTTTATTCGACTGTGTGTTACAGATTCGCCGTTGGCCATTTTTATTTTTGCGAGTGTAACCGGAGGGCACCTGTGTTGACAATAACATTAGCTTCTGTGTCATTGCGGGTGGGTCAGTTTGTTGCCCTCGGCTATGTATTGATTTATTTTGCATACATTATTATCGTTGAAATTAATTGGTTATAATAATCATTACAGGAAATTTTACTTTTATTTATTTAGTAGAGCTAGATAATAGGGTTCAGATGTGAATAAAATAAAACTGAAGTACTTAGAATATTAATAAATGTATATATATTTAAAATAGTTTAACGATAACAACTTAAACCTCGATAGTCAAACTCTTTTCTATCACGCGCCCGCATTTTTTCCATCATATATTCTTTCAAACACTAATTTTCTTTCTTTCTAATTCTAAACCTTTCTCGCTCGATGCATTCGGTCACGTTCACCCAAAATTCCTCATTCACGTTTTCTCAAGCGTTCATTTTTCGCGTCTTAGAAACACTCGAGTCCAAACATTTTACGTTCACACGACTATCGCTCAATTCAAACACTCTTCATACTTACCTAAACTCCCATCCACTCGATCGCATCCCTACATATATTAATGCTGTATCTAATAATATTCGCACTCTAGGACTCTCTTCTTGCAACTGCCTAATTATAGATCTTTGCCTATGTATCTATCGCTCCCTCACTCCTACTAGCTCGTATCTACTAGCACATAGACTACAAGTTTTGTTCATGATACTATTTTTTACAAAACAATTAATTCGTTCTCGTTGACGTTTTGGTCTTAACCGATTCGAGACTAATTGCACATCGTGTGTGCAATGCCTATCCGAGGCTATGAGACATTATTGCACAGCGGTGTGCAATAGCAATGATGAGCAATTTTCAGTTATTCTGAGTAATGTATTGTAGTATCGTAATTAATTTTATAACGTAAGAGAAAGTGAAGGGTGAACAGCGAGAGTTCAGACCTACTTGGGGAAAACCCTTGGCGACGCGCGAGGCCCTTGAAAAATGCCCAAATATGGTCATACTTGAGGAATTTTTCCGAGGTACGTGGTGGGAGAAAGGCCAAGGATTAGCGACAGTTTTCCCTAGTCAAAAAGAGCAAATTTCAATTGGACGTTATACCGTGTAGAGTTGAATTAGACGTGATACCGTATAGGGAGTTAAATTAAGTAAAATTTATACATAGTATTGTAATTATATTTCTATAATCAATAAATAAATATTATTATTATTGTAACACTACAATATTCGTCCAAATAAAAGTCTTTTTTATTAATTTAAAAAAAATTGTTTTTCAACTTTGGATCCTGGGGACCGTGTTCGAAAAAATTCGCAGTCTCGAACGGGTTAAACTTTTGTCCGCTACTGTGCATCGCGCGAGCATGGAATCATGTACTTACACACGTGTATATAGAATTTCGAGGATCCACTCGAGGGATAGAGATTTCGTTAAGCTCGAGAGCTGCCTTTTAAGGGAAACTCCGTTTCAGCCGCGGATACATAAATCGACGAGGAACGCGTCGGTGATGAGATTAGGTCGCTTTTCCAGCCGCTGGTTCAGTCATACATATTCGATATCGTTCAAGGCGCGGAGGAAGCGACTGATGCGAGAGTACACGGTGTCTCGTCGATAGATGCTAGGGCTTTTGTCGTTTATTTCATTTTGTTCTTTATTCCTTACTCTTGGATGCAAATCTAATTATCAAACCGTGAGTGGAGGATATAAGCTACGTATCTTCACTTCCTACTTTCTTCTCGTCTTTCCTCTCCTTTTCTCCATCTTTCTTAATTGTAGAAAAATTTTTCGATAATTTTCAGTTATGCGCATGTTTTGTTAACGTTTATAAAATTGGTCGTCATAGATCGTTTGTTCGATTTATAGTGAGGAGAGAGAGGTAGCTAAAAATAGAATATAGAGATGGAAAATTGAAAATTCCTGAAAAGTTTGGAAAAATAAATAACGATCGAGATGGTATATATTTTAAAATTGTTTCTTTCTAGGTAAGTCGAAGCAGCCGTGGCTAATGTTCAACGATCTTTATATTGCTCTTGTTTTAGATTAGATCTCGCACAAATACAATAGCGAACAAAACTTTAAAACGAGAGGACAATGTAGAATATAGTTTTATGGTCTGCAAATATTGTCTGTACATTCATTTTTATTGAATGAAAATTTTGTTTATCATATTATTCCTTATAAATTAGTTAGTTCAATTTCGTTCACTCTTTGGTCTTAAACTTTTGTCCGCTACTGTAGATCACACGTATTCCTCGCATGTGTCCCGTGATTAGGATTTTCTTTTCATTTCAATCCGCTGTGTGACCAGAGAAATGAAATTTCGTTTAGATCTGTTCTCATTGTTGATACAAAGGTAATTATCTAGACTTCGTTTCGTGTCATACGTTCAAAGGGTTACCCCCGTTTTCTTTTTTTCTTTCGTTTTCTTTCTATAGAAAGCACAAATGGATTTCCTGTTCTTGAATACGATTTAATTTCTCTGTTGTTTGCCGAGCGAGGGGGCAAAAAAGATTCCTTTCGCGATGGACAGGAGGAACTATCAGGTTTTTACGTCGACGAATCAAATACCTATTCTTCCCGTTTCTGCGGCACGAGGATTCGCAGATTAAATTTTCTATAGTCGATCCCGCGAAAAATCGCATGCTATAGCCTTTTGTTCTTATTTTTAGCATTCGTGCGTTTATTGTGCGCTATTTATACCGTACAAGTAATAGCTGCTGTAATCTCTGTGATTATATTTAACATTATTCCTACCACCACCACTTTAAAATTTCGATTACAATTTTATATACGCAACGTAATTGAATCGGCTTTAAATTTCAAACTTTTCCTCAAATATACGTATCATACATTTTTCAATATTCACTTCTTTTTTGATTGTTTATTTTCTGAGAAAAATTTGTAGTCTGTATTACGTGGGAATGTCGCGGTAGGAATAGGTATACGTGAAGCGTCGGTAGGAATAGTGTTAACACGTTCCCTGCCGGACATTTTTTTTAAAACTTTCCGTTCAGGCCAGCGTGGGGCGTATACGCCCCACGTTTTTTTCTTATGGTTGACACAAGCATGTTTTTTGTGGTATAATACACAATATTTCAGTAATTTAAACCCATAAGTTTAAAAGAAAGGCTTAAAAGAAAGTTTAAATTTATAAATTTAAACCAGAAAAGCAATCATTTTTAGTTTATTTGACAAAATATTGTTAAAAATATGCCTTTTTTTAAAGGCTTTCTTTCCGGCGTGGAAGGAAATTTTAGCATGGGCCGTATAAGCCTCAAGCGGCAGGGAACGTGTTAATCAACTTAAACTGGTCTTTTTACGTTACGATTTCATTGTACTCGCGACGTTCTTATCGTTAGACAAGATTAGACATATTAAACTTCATTGAGATCGTTCAAATGACAATTCTGTCTATAAATTGGTATCGGTATTGGCCATGAAATTTAATTTGAATGACAGCACTAACCACCGCATTCATGCTAAACGTGATACATAAACCGTCGCAACGATGTTGTACTTGCTTGAAAATACAAAAGAGTTTAACTACCAATTTCATCTCAGGATGATCGTCATTGTATTTAGAATTAAAATACAAGCGCCCTACTTTTCATCGGGGTAAAACGCTTCCGTTTATTCCGCGAATATTTGCTCTTTGCCAGGGAAACTGATAAAATTTCACGCTCCGTTAAATCCGCTACGAGAGCAGCTCAAAAATCAGGCTCACTTTTGAAGAGCCAAAATTTACACATACATGCGTCGCTTTCATTTCTTTTTTAATCTCAACTGTACTATTTTTTGAAGCGCTTTTTTTATTTTTATTAAAAAAATGCGCGTCTTTGTCTATGAACTTTGTCTGTTTCGAACCTTCGCCGGGCAGTGCTTTGGTTTTCGACGGCTTACAGGCACGCACACTGCGTATATTTTGCGCTCGTGATTTGAATAACCGAACTACATTCGTGCGTTTCTCTAAAATTCGCTTTAGGTGGAGTACGCTAAAACAATTTTGTAACCGTTGCACAAAAGCATATTGCGTATTCCGCGCGCGTAGAAATCAATTAATTTTGATAAACTTTCAATTGATAATCCCAGTCCTACTATAATTCTTTATTAATACTATAAATATTATTCCTTTCGTTGCTATTTCTTCGTGAACTTCGTTACAAAAACTTATTGTCATTCATAATCTTGCTAATTTTGCATCACTGTTTAGAATGTAAATGGTGTGATTTGTGAATTTTGTAAATTTCTAACGATGATTAATGGTAGTATCGCTATTAATAATTAATTACGTGTCAATTTCTATTTTATGAATTACAGTAATGTGTATAAAGCGAATCATCGTATTGTATTGGCGATCAAAAATACAATAAAGTGTAAGCTAAAAAGTCGCTATTTTGATTTTTGTAACTTTAAAGTTCGAACGTTTCAACGTCTGCATATTATCGTAAACACACGATACAGAACGAAACGTGAATGTTTGCATGAATACACATCTGTTTGTAACATCGATTACAGCAGTACAGTATTACGACATTTATCATTTGCACATTATACAGAACGTGGGCATAATTAATTTGTTCAACGTGTTGTCAAGAAAATTACGTCTGCACAAGCAAACAGAACAGGCATTCGGCTGGTTCAGATTTAAAATAAATTTGCATTCCCTGCAGAAATTTTGCTTGCACAAAAGAATTAGAATTATATATGTGTACACAGAAAAATAACTACCTGTTATTTAAATTCTTGAAAAATGTTCATAATGTTTTCACGATGTATCCTTTATGATATTTAATACGCAAAACATCCTTAAATACACGTTTCACTTTTCTTTGCCATCATAAATTATACTCGTTTTATCGTTTATTATTGTTCATGTTAACATTTCCGAAACAAATTCCAGATACTTTTCAGGGACACTGTTCGTTAGCGACCTCTCCCGCTTTCATCGCCATCATCTCGCGAGAGGATGCTTAATCGCATTCTTTTGTGTAAACGGAAATAAAAACGATTCCATTTGAAGTGCATTAACGGTAATTTACTTAAATGGAATGAGGACAAAGGAAGAATTAACTATCCTAAGGGAGGCAGATGCACGATAAAAGATAAAACACGTTTCATGGTCATTTACGATGCTTCAGAAGACGTTATTGATTCTACATTCAACCAGTGCAGACACTGTAAATTATTCGAGTTTCCATAGAGAAACCAGGTTCTGAACGCATCAAATCGCGTTCGCTGAAAAGCGGCCTCCTATTCCTATGAATTCCATCGGTCACCCTTTAACGCGGCTGATTATACCGCTTACGGATACGCGAGCACTGCGTTCCTTTTTTCCATCGGAATTATAAATACATTCGTACATTCTTGAAGAAACTGCGAGAGATTCAATAAAACTTTCGAGAAATGAATTAATGGAAGTTAACAAGATCTTAAGCAAGCTCCCCTTGTATTAAACAGCGAAACATTGTAGGGAACCGGGAAGATAATTAAATACAGAGAAAACTCGATTCTCGCAACGACGAAATAACGCGTGATACATTATTTATCTCCGTTAACAACTTCCGTCGGACATAAACTTCTTTAATTTCGTTATAAATTATAAGTTATAATCCGGTTAAATCACGGACCTCGGAACCGAGAGAAATTTTTTAACGTTTCGTCGCGAAAATCCCGCCCCTGTGCCACGGATCACCTCGAAACCGTCGTCCATTTCGATCTTATCGCTTTTTCTCGTTACGTTATCGGTGGCTGTGTTCCCACGACGTTTCAAGTTGTTTTATTTGCATAGAGGCGAAGCCCAATGCTTCGAGAGGATACTTCAACGAATCCACTTTGTCTACCCTCCTTTTTATCGATTTAATTTTACGGCCACGTTAACCAGATTTATTTGTCACGCGATGACCATTCGGTTCCGTTTTTTCCTCCCCCCCTCCGGTCTTATCGATACTCCTCTCCGGAGGGAAAGAAGTTTAAGTCACGGAGGGTTTTCCTTCTGATGGCCCCTTGATTTCTTTCTTACTTATCTCCGCGAAAGAAGATTGAAAAATCATCCAGCCGATAGGAAGTCGATCGGGCAATCAAATACCCAACTCGGGAAACCGGGACGCTTATACTGAACATTTAAACCGGTAGATTCTCCCGGTGGTTTCGGCTTCCTCGATTATTATTAGACACGATTATTTAGGTGATTCTTCATGCTTCCCTCCTGTTTTCTTTGCCTCGCGCGGCAAGCGAACGGCAAGGGGTTTATAATTAAGAGGGGTGAAATTAATGGTTGGAAGAATTTAGAAGAGATATGAGATTGAAAGATCAACAAGCGGTTCCACGATGTAACGAATAATTTGTAATTTAGGTATAATTAATTTTGGCGCATTTTAATTTAATTTACCTTCACCTATTCATATTATGTTCTTATTTCTTTATTTATAATTCTATAACACCTAATTTAATAATACCTCATCATTTTTTTTTCTGCAAGGAGATATATGTACGATAACGAACAAAAATTTAAAACGAAAGGACAATGTAAAACATAGTTTTATTGCTTGCAAATATCGTTTATACATTAATTTTTATTGTTATTCTTGTAGAACACTGCTTATTGATCAGCAGAGGCTGCAAATTTTGTTTATCATACTATTCCTTATAAATTAGTTAGTCTGATTTCATTCACTCTTTGGTCTTAAACTTTTGTCCGCTACTGTAAGTAGAACATGATCGCAGAACTGTTATATAATAAAATTCGTCAAATTTCACGATCAGGAATTCTGTTTTCGAGCATCCGAAGAATCCCAGGCATTGCCAAGAGTCGTATCGAGGAATTTGAAGACCCTCAAGAAATTCGAGTTATCCAAACCTCTTGAGCGTCCTCCAGAATTTTCAAGATTCGCATAAGCTTTCTGATCGAACCTCATCAGCATTACGCTCGCGGAAAATACCTCCTCGCTCTCGTCTACGGCGCTCGTCCGTCACGAGTGTCAACGTATAATGAGAGAGCTATTCGGGAGCGAGTTAATTAAAAGAAGCGGCAACTCTTGAAAAATCTTTATTAGGTATCTATCGCGCTTGATAGCCGGTTGTTAAAGCTGAGTACACAGTAATACTCTTACACCGCGCCTCCTGCGGAACTTCTTTCTCATCTTTTTTTTTTTTTCCCCTCCATCCGACCTAATCCGCAGGGCCGTCCAAGGTTTACGTGTGCAGGATAATCGGCTTATACCGAGTCGATTATCGTCGTTATAGCTCGCTACCGTGAAGTATACCCCGCTTGGTTACCCCTCGATCGATCGATTACGTTCCCGTTTTAATTCTCGGTGTTTGAGTCCGCGAACACGGCCTCGGGAGAGGAGACAGCAGTGGAACCACGTCGCGTTGCGTCGATCCGAATGGCCGACGGCGAGCAAAAGCGTTCGTTACCGAGAGCCAACTGGTTCTCCCTTTGTGTTCGAGCTGGTTCCGTTTCTCCCGGAGTAACCGGAGGAAACTTTATCGGGCAAATAGGATCGTTAATTACAAATCATCGCGGGATACGTGTTTCCGCGGGTATTGTACGACCGCCGCGGAGAATTGTACGCGTGCAAGTGAAATTATTGGCGTCGTCGTATTTGAACGAACCAACGTCGATACCCGATTGTTTCGATATTTTAAACATAAGAGAAGTAATCTACCCTTTGTTTTCTTAACCCTTTGATTGCTATGGACGCGTATATGGGTCTCTGACGAAACTTACTCGCGTGGATTATGGACGCGTATATGGGTCTTTGACGAAACTTATTCGCGTGGATTATGGACGCATATATGCGTGTTTGGTGAAAGTTACACGCGTGGATTATGGACGCATATATACGTTTGTCAATTTTCACGAGCTCCCATTTAGAGCAATACAATCGCTAATAGAACGCCGTCCACGTGGACCTCTTCGTCTGGGAGTATTTAGCAGTTAAAGGGTTAAATAAACGAAGGAACAAGGTTTAATCGTCGCTCCTTATCAATCTGCCCAGCGAAATGTAATGCATCTTAAGCATCAAGCCGACCGCCGTTCATCAAATCACATCCATATGAATTTCGTTGGAACACAACGCGTATGAGACACAAAAGGTGTGCGCGTACACGCGATACCTTAAATCAAGTCGAAACGACGGCGCGCCAGTCAACCAACTTCCGCTGTTGATTCTCGCGCCGCGATGCTGAAGGCTCGATTTATGTCGTGTGTTCTCCCCGTTCGTGTCTCTGACCGTGCAATTTTTAATAGAACTTTTCAATTTCCTCTCCGACGCACCCTACCTTCCCCGCCACCCCTTTTTTTTGGCGCAATCATTTCTCAGGATTTTGGCGTTACGAGCCCAACGCGCGGATTTCGGGCACAGAACGAGTTCTAAGACGCGCTGAAGTCGTGATATATTCACAAAACTGGTGGCTTCACCTTCTTCCCCATTCGCTATGATCTCCAAGACGGAACAGACTTCCGTCCCTGGATGGCAACTTGGCTTTTTGATACGCGCCACGTGACAACTGCCGCGTCTCTTACTCCGAGGACCTGTCTATACTGCATGATTTACGATTCGGCTATTCGCGTGCCACGTACACGGTGGTCGGTGCATAAGTCATTACTACGGACAGACGTTGCTACGACTAACCCGTGTACCTCTCGTAACTGTAACCCCGTGCAAGGGTTAAGTGGAACGAGTAATTTTGTCGAAGGGAATAGGAGGAAGTTCGAGGGGCCGCTATCAGGTAGCTGGGTTATTAGGTGAGAATTTACGATTAGGTGTGGTTTACTTGGGCGATGATAAAATGTAGATTCGAATGGTTTGAAAGTGTGCTGTTGATCTTGAAACATCTTTTTGGAAATTATTTGTATAGTCGAAAAGAAAAAATTGCTGGAAAGGGACAAAAATGGCTGCGGTCTGAAGTTCTGTTTCGTTTCCCTTCGAACAGTACTATTAGGTGTGGTTTATTTGGGCGGTGATAAAATGTACGTTCGAATGGTTTGTGAGTGTGCTGTTGGTCTTGAGACATCTTTTTGGAAATTATTTGGGTAAACGAAGAGAAAATATAGCTGGAAAGGGACAAAAATGGCAGAGGTCTGAAGTTGTGCTTCGTTTTCCTTCAAACAGCGTTGTCTCCGTTAGTACTCTCATTTCAGTTGATAATCTCACAAATTGGAATAATCTCTCGCGCTAAGCCACGCTTCTTGTCTCAAGGGATAACGTTTTTTCCGCGCACACAAATGAGGCGCTGCTGCGTAACTAGATGCAATTAATATTTACATGCAAAAAAAGGGGGCGCAGCGTTCTCACGGTGAACCGTTATTTTAATTCTGAAGCTGGAAAGCCGATGTTTGTCGGCCGCGGTCGCCGCGCGCTATTATTTATCCCTAGTTTTGTCTCGAAACTTTAAATCGCGCAATTATAACGCTCGCGTTTTATCGGAAAACAAGGGAACGCATTCATTAACACTGCCACACGTTATTATAATACAGGAAGGTGTTTCAAATAATCATATTTTTTTTTTTTGCGATACATGATGTCACCAGCGTGAGTTATTCGGGGTGAAAGCAAAATTGGACAGATTTCATTAATTAATGACGTCGCATTTAAAATCTGTGTTCGATTTAATCCCTGCAACGCTTTCAATAATTTTAAAGTATTTATTATTCTATCGTATTAAATTTGCGCTCTCAAATCTTGTATTTAATTTCCTGCTTTTAATAATTCCGTTTCAAACATATTTTCTACGATCATTCAACTTTAATATTGACGCAAGAATATTTAATTTAATTTAAATTGCAATTTACTTATGTTTCACTTTAATTCGCGTAAAATTATTCATTAGCCTTATAAATGTATACGTATTAACATACACTGTGAATAAATCGTATTACCATGAAACTTTGCTTCACCTCGAGATAAAATTGAAAGTAGCCCATTGAACGTGTTCAATAAGTTCGTGTTAAATAAAAGCCCGTGTGGTTCGCCCATGAAAATCAACCCCCGACATTACACAGACCTGTATTAACCAACACCTTGGTCACGACGGAGGTTGAAATTTTTGCCGGGAACGAGAAACAAAGCTCGTAATACGAGGTTGAATAAAGTAGCAACGGGTGTACGCTGCCGGGGCTCTTCTTTCTTTCGCCTCGCTGTTTCATTGACCTCGGTGGCAAGTATAAGTCGGTGTCCCAGAATCGTGGAATTTTAAGGAGGTCGGAACCGAAGTTGAATTTAAATTGGAAAGTTTCTCTTCGATGAAAAAAACGCTCATATTGAACGAGAACCGGGCTTCTTTTTTAGAAAAGAAAAATGAGGAGGATCCCAGAGTTCTTTTTACCGGCATTAACGTCGCACCGACTGCGCAGCGATGCTTGTTAGTGACCGTGATTCGGGATAATCATACTACGAGAAGTTAAATTCGATCTGGGATCATTCGATACTTGCAGAAAGTGAGAGTACATTTAATATTTAATCCATTAACTGTCACGATCCCCGTTTGAGGATTTTGAAATGTAACGTAACGTCGAGTCGCATGTGGATTGCTATTTTTAATATATATTGGATTAGTATTGTGTAAAGTGGATTAATATTTTTAATAACAGCTATTTTTAAATATATAAAATAATTCATGCAATAAAAAAAAAATTTTTCCTTATTACTTTTTATTTGTGCAACCTGCCATAATCTCTATTTGGGACTTCAACAATAAAACATAATTTGAATATAATTATATTGTTACACAACTGTTTGTGCATTCCCCTGTCAAAAATTAAAAAAAAAAATTGGCAAATGATGGGTTAAGAATGATCTCGAAGATTTTTGTTTAAATTTGCTTTCCAGTACGTCTAGGGTATTTTAAAAGAATGAATTTCGCGATTGTTTGACATTTACATTTGTTGGACACACATCGAAGACTTGCAATGTTGTGAATTACTATAATAGAAGAGAATTATTGATCGTTCTGGTAAAATTTACATGTGTTACTGCAGAAACGAGATACTCGTCGCA
>JAOPTO010001064.1:0-16437 GCA_033822845.1 Tetrapedia diversipes | reverse complement strand
TTTCATAAATTTTATTCATCCAATTTGCAAGCATCAGAATACTTATAGAAATTTACGTAGGTATGAGAAGTCATTGGAAAATTATTAAAATCCTTCCAAAGTTATACCGAGAAATTCAATTACTCAATGTTACAATAGAAATCTGATTAATTGTATAATATACTATGTATTTATTTCAACTGAAAATATCCGAAAATATTGTAAAGTGTGGGTGAAAAAACGAAATTAAAACCGTTTTATTGAAATATACAAGCAACATGAATCGAC
The DNA here is from genome assembly GCA_033822845.1 of Tetrapedia diversipes. Classification (NCBI taxonomy): domain Eukaryota; kingdom Metazoa; phylum Arthropoda; class Insecta; order Hymenoptera; family Apidae; genus Tetrapedia; species Tetrapedia diversipes. Next base: position 16,170 of record JAOPTO010001064.1, on the reverse strand, counting down.
GAAACACACACACAGACCATCACATCAATCTTTTTTTTTTAATTCTCTTATTTTTCAACCACGACAGACACAAATTATACAGATCACACATCACCGCATTCGAACCTTAAGGTCTATATACAATGTCTTTTACATACCCTCGACACACTCATCCATCCATACAACCATTCCTCCCTCTCATACCGTATATTCTATGAACCAATAAACCAATAAATAATCACAAATCTCCACCTCGGTTTCATACATTCACAATGCACATAAAATCTTTCACATTTCTTAACCCTCCCACTACTGAAGCTTGGTGGCCTGGCTATGGGTCTTTCAAGACCCTCGCGGATATTCCACTAATGCACATTTAGAACCGTCCAAGTGGCTCCCCAATGCCACGCTGCCCAATGTGACGATCGCTCTAGACTGAGGTCCTCACCAATACTGTATGCAGTGACAATCACTAGATTCATAGGAAGATATAGGAGCGTATAGGAACAGATAATAATAACGTCAATTATCAAACGTCCAAGCTATATTTATTGTATATTTACGTATTGTCACGCATGCTATATAAAATTTGCTGTATTTTTCTCGAATCGCCACTGCAAATGGATGGTCTTTCACAATTATCGCACACGGCTGTATATTTATTATCATTGCCTACACAGAGACAACACCGACGACCTCTCTTTTGTTTTGCGTTCCTACAAAGTGCTGAAAACTAAAATCTAAATAGTAAATACAAAAATAGTGTAAACTACTAAATACTAAATACTAGAATATAATGGTAAAATGCTAAAAGAATAATACAGACATAGAAATACAAAGTAAACTTTGAAATACATAATTGTTTTGATTTGCTGCATAAGTTTCTTCCTCACAGCATTGCCAAAAAACTGACTGTCGCGTCGGTTTCGATTCCTCGACCCTGACAAAAACGTATATGTAGTCACATGCGCATATGGGTTAGTGCAATCGATCACTTTTCGCCTACAACGCTGTGATGCCAGATTGATGACCGGTGTTCTCGAGAACACCCCCCACAGCTACGTACACTACCGCAGGAGACGCGTGTACATGAGCTCAGTATTTCGGACGACTTCGCGAAATCGAGCGAGAAAACAAATGAAAGTCTTTCCCTCTCGCTCTTGAAGCGTTGAAATTCATCCTATGTTGGAAAGCAAGCCAGCAGCACGAGCCGCGCGGGATCTTGACTGCCTATTTTCATTTTTCGACATACAAGGATGTCTTGTAATGAAAAAAAATTTCGAAAAAATTTTTGCCGCGGAAAAGCACGTTTTAAGACCCCCTGATTACGTTTTGATTATTTAAAAATGAATTTTTTTTTAGTTTCACGCATTTGTTAATACGATTACGCCTAAACGGTTGAATGGATTTCAATGAAATTTTATATTCCAATTTTATATTTTCCTCTCAGGACCTGATTAAATGTTGAATAAAATTTGTTCAAAAATAATGATAGTTAACCCTTAAAGTTACAGGACTACCTTTCATTTCCTAAATTTAAAAATCTGCTTTATATTTAAGCATAAAATGTATTTAACTGCATGTAGATTATTAAACGACAAATACTTTGATACTCTGGTTTAATTAAAGTTGTGAAAATGAGTATCCAGTCTTGGCCAGTACCGTGCATGCTATAGCAGCCTTCGATAGAATAATATATGTTTGACTCGATTTTATATTTACAAATTAATAACATACAACATGCACGTTACCGCTTGATGGAACTCGCGGGAAGGTGGTGGTTTCTTCCATCAGGAGGAAAATGCAAACAATTTGGTATGCAATTCTATAACGTCGCGGTATTCGTGAAAAAATTGAAAGAAAGTATAGGTACATCAACTCGTAATAATACCAATTTCTAGTGTCATAGGTCATTAAAAAAATTCGTTAGGGAATTGAAAATCCGCGTAATTTACGCTCTCCGACCGCTTGTGTTTTGTTTTTGACGATCATGTTGCGCGGCATTTAACGGTTAAATTGTATCAAATTTTATGTCACAGCTGCGAACGATCGATTACTAATCGATGACGAATTTCTCAGCAAATTATGTACATTCGATCCACTTTTGGCTTTATCAAACTGCGAAAGAGATATTTCCTTCAGAAATGTTCTCTTTATTGCGCAGAAATTCGGCGGTTTCGACAAAGACGGTTTGCAAAAAGAATGGGCAATGTTACATTTGGACTTTGCACATGACAAGGAGAATTTAGTACAGAAGAAGTTCGATGAGTTAACAGGATTAAGATATAAAAATTCGGCCAACAGAGGCTTTGCATGAAGGTTGATTATTTTTGACTTAAAGAAAGAAAAATTCAATTTTCGCAAATGAATTATTGTTGGACATACGTATATGCATAATTTTATTTGCATTTTTTTTAAATAGTCAAAAGGTGGTTACAACTTCCATTTATAGAAGTAACAGCTATAAAAGTTTGACTTAAAGACGTAAATCGCGACTTGTACTGGTATGGCTATATTAAATTCAGGTAACAGAGGTAAACAATATACCTAACATGTGCAAAGCAATTTGAGTTAAAATAATTAGTACTTTGGTTTACAAAGAGTTCCGCAGCTGACAGGAACAAGAAGAAGAAAATTTTCATTTTGTTAAGGTTTTTGAATTAAAGAGGTACGAGTTAGTGAGATTCGACTGTATTCACAAAAAAAAAGAATACGTAAAATTAAATTGCATGTTGGGTCGAGCTACATTAATAATAGAATGGGTAAATTTACAGAAAAGGGTACATCTCATTGATTTTGATAATCTTTAAATATGTTATAAAAATCAACAATCTGAACAACTTTCCCCTATACATATTACTGCCACCGGGCCTTGGTTTCCGAAATATTTGCAAAAGGCTTCCCTACTACTACGTTGAATCCTGGCTATACGCGCATATTCATGACAGCGTGTACGTAGGCCCTTCTTCGCCGCTTAACTACTGTTTAGTTTACATTGTCGTTGCGTTGTAACGCACGCTTTGCCATCGACGTATGCGTATAACCACACAGATCATACAGAAATATCTCGGAAAGTAAAGCCCAGCGGCGGTAACATGTATAGAGAAAAGTTGCTTAAAATTATGTATTTAAGAACATATTCAAAAATTATCAAAATCAGTGAGATATACTCTTTTCTGCAAATTTATCATAAAATGTATCAATGTAATGTGAACTACATTCAAAATTCAGCTAGTTAGTCTCCAATATGTAAAAGACAAAGAACGAAAACAGAAATGTTTCAGCAGATTTTGAACACACTGAAAGTGGTAATCAATCCTTAAGGTTACCCCTCCCCTATTTTTAACCATTTAGCTATCGATGTTAATATCATTTTTAATTTTAGATTGAAACATCATGCAATAATTATTTACATCAATTCAATTTCTGACATTTATGATTTATGTTCTTCTGAACAAAATATTTAAAATCACATAAGGTACTTTGATAAAACGTAAAACAGAAAAATTGAGACTTAAGAAATGTTCTTTTTTAGATACTCTGAACGTGATCAGAAGATCTTAAAACATGTTTTTCCGCTACAAAAATTTTGTCGAAATGTTTTTCATTACAAGAGAATATTCTTTGCATGTCGAAAAATGAAAATAGGCAGTCAAGATCCCGCGCGGCTCATGCCGCAGGCTTGCTTTCCAACATAGGTTGAATTTCAGCGCTTGAAGAGCGAGAGAGAAAGACTTTCATTTGTTTTCTCTTTCGATTTCCCGAAGTCGTCCGAAACGCTGAGCTCATGTACGCGCGTCTGCTGCGGTAGTGTGCGTAGTGGTGGGGGGTGTTCTCGAGAACTCCGGTCACCAATCTGACATCAGAGATTTGAAACGGATCGTCACCTTTGCCACACTGCTTCCTTACGACTTGGTGTGTATGTGTGTGGATACGTAACGTGTGTAGATGTGTATCTGCGACGCATTGGAAAGAAATAAAACACAGAGCCCGGCCCGAAAGTATGGCGTGATCGTAAATGAGCGTATCAAATGTCAGCGAAAAATCAACACACGCCTCGAAATCAAGGTTACCCCGCTTCAACTGCCGAGAGTTCAAATCGTATATTTTACGGCTATGGACCAGACGAGCGTGCACCTGTTTTCGGTGGATAGTATATTATGGTCTGCTTATAAGTGGCCTATTCGGGGGACAAGCACAGTTATGACACAAAACTTCTGTCGAGCGAGTGCGACAGATCCCGAGTGAGCGAGAGGACACGGGCTATAAATCTTGCTCGAACCTTCGACGATTTCGATTGTAGTGCTATATGCAGTGGATCCGAAAAGTATTCGTACACTGTATTACAAATAAATTCATTTAACTTTAATATTCTGATTTCAATTACTGTTTTTAATAAATAATATTTTAATAAATCTTTACGGATATATAGGGTATAGTAGTATATGTATTAATTCATTTCTTGTTTTTTAATTAAACACCATTTTAATCAACGAAATGAACGTTAGTAAGTTTCAGTGCTTCTTTTTCATTTTTTAAACATAATTTTGTATTAATGCGTGATAAAGCAAAACCTTTCAGATAAAAAAATCTTAGTTTTTAATGTTTTATCGCTCTGTTATAGAAAAAGTTTCCAGAGGAACCTGTGTTCAGAGCATAAAAAATCGCAGAAGCTTTAGGGGTCGCTTTCACTTCCTCAATAAGATTTACTATCGATCAAAAAACTGCTCCTTGCAGGGCCCATTATGCTCTATATACATAGAAAGTTTCATTGAAATCAGAATTTTAGGTTTAGATGAATCTCCTTCTAATATAGTGTACGAATACTTTTTGGATCCACTGTAGGTATCATATTTCTGGAGAAAAAGCTAGAGTCAATAGTTTCTATAATTCTGAAGCTTTAATTCTCTTCGAACAACGCAGTTTCAACACATTGCATGCGGGAAACGTACTTTTACGTTTTTCGTAGCGTCACTGGAGCGCGAGTCACGTAAGAGTGCGTATTTAATAGATTTGTGCTGGAGAGTGGGTATTATCACATAAATACGATAAAAAAGAATATTATTGAGAAAGATATGTTGTTCTTCTTTTTTCTTTTTCTTAATTATTTATAGAGCATACGTGTAAGTATGAAATAAAAGAAGGGTTCGTTGAGAAAAACGAAATAATTTTTGATTTATTGCGATTTTACCGAATGAATTCACGAAAAATTCACGAAAAAATGCCTGCTACAGTGACTCAGAAAATTGAGCGTACACGCCTATGTTGGTAATGATGATTAGCTGGAAAATAAACAAAAACAGGCATTTTTTAAAATAAAAACACAATATATTGTTTATTTGGATATTTCAACGGGTAATCCTTTGAACAAAATTTTAATAAAATGAACTGTTTATCTATATTTAACACTAAACGTAAAAGCACTCTTATTTCGTCGTCACATAATTGAGCGTACAGTTAGTTTAATATTAAGAAAAAAAAAGAAAAGAAAAGAAAAAGAAACCGAGCTTAGTAACACTTATTATGCATTTTCTCGATTCGACATTTGTTTAGCCATCTCTATGTCCAGTTACTGCGTTGTTATGTTACCCATAATCGTCATTTGCCATTGTTTAGTAGTAACAATTAGGACACCACGGCTTTCCAACAGATCAGAGATCGGCATTTCAGTACGAAAAATTGCAGTAAAATTCCACTGTGAAGGCAAATCGTTCAGACAAATTGGTAAAATAATAGGAAGCAATAAGCTCATTCTACAGTGCAGAAAATTATTGATAATTTGATCGTTTATTTTGAAAGTGTCCTGAAAGTCCATTAAAAAAAAAAAAGAAAAAATTCAGATATCTCGTAATTTATGCATAATTCGGTGTAAACTTTTTATTTATAACTAGTTAGTATTTAATTTCTTAAAAAACGTCCATTCTTTGTCCACCTTCAAATTGGCCGGAAAAAGGAATTGCGTAACCATTGATTATGAAAGCGGTGTAAGTCCAATTTCTATAGACAGGTGTCAGACATTACGAAAAAAGAATTTCCTGTGCACACCACAGAATTATTATGATGTCATAAAAGAATATAGAAAATATAATAAATTCATTTTACATGAAATGACACGAGAGGAGTTCATTTCAACAAAAAATCTACAGAACGCAGTCAAAAAACTGATAAACAGTAATACTAACGGAGGAAAAGAAAATTGGTAGCAAATATGTTGGATGAGATTTTCTTAAAAGTGCACTATATACTATTTTATACAAAACACTGATGGAGGATAAAGAATTTAATAGTTTATGTTTATTACACGTTTGGAAGGGATGCCAAAATTTGAAAAAGTCGCCCTCAGGCCATTTATATCATGATACTAGGCCTATTACTTACGAAAAATATATGGATATGGAGCAGTTATTTACCCTATACGTCTGCGACAGTTTTTTTTTAAACATTTTTCTGTTTATAAACATCTTACCTCAACACTGTTAAGGCAGGTAGTACAACAGCGAATATAAAAAGACTTAAAATAAATAAAGAAATGGTTATACCAGACTCGGCATAGCCTATCATTCTTTACACCACGTAGACGCATCTCCGATGTAAGTAGATAAAATTTCATTTACTTCTCGGAAATTGAAATTCAATCACCGTCACGGATATGCGACGTTGAGTACAATTTACTGGACAGCACTTGTGAAAGGGAACACGTTAAAAATCGTGAAGAAATTTCAAAAATGACAGAATATCGATAGATAAACTTATATAAATAATTGCAAAAACTAAAAATTGAATTATTATTGTTGTTAAAGATAAATGCTTGTTTTTAACTTATTTTTATTTTTGTAGTTAAAATTAAACTTCATATGCAAACGAGTAATATTAATACTAATTGGTAAAAAGGTCGTACTTCATTAATTTAGGCTCTTTCCATATGAAACGTTTTGATACTGTAAGAGATATTCTTATGTAGAGTAGCCGAATGCGTGAGTGAGATCTGCGCGAGTGCTTAATATGTGTGTTTAGTGTTTGTCATTTGTTCTTTCCCGGTTAGGCTTCTCGAATGTTCCATGGCAGTTAATCCTAACGCGTAGCATAGAAGCGCATAAAGGGCATTGTCGAATGTTCGATTATGGTAACCCCCACCAATTATCCTAATGCGTAGAAAAGAGAAGCGCGTGCGCACCGAAGCTCTGATGTGATTTGCGGGAGGGGGTTCTCGAGCACACTCTCTTCCGCAACGCAGCCAACCGCAGGAGACGCGTGTACGTGAGCTCAGCGTTTCGGACGACTTCGGGAAATCGAGAGAGAAAAGAAATGAAAATCTTTCTCTCTCATTCTTGAAGCGCTGAAATCCAACCAATCTGGAAAGCAAGCCTGGCGACACGTACCACGCGGGATCTTGACTGCCTATTTTTATTTTTCGACATGCAAGGATGTCCTCTTGTAATGAAAAAAGTTTTTGTCGCTAAAAAACACGTTTTAAGACCCCCTGATCACGTTTTGATTATTTAAAAATGAACTTTTTTTTTAGTTTCACGCATTAATACGATTATGCCTAAACGGTTGAATGGATTTAAATGAAATTTTATATTCCAATTTTATATTTTCCTCTCAAGACCTGCTTTGATTTTGAATAAAATTTGTTCAAAAATAATGATGGTTACCCCTTAAAGTTACAGGACCACCTTTCATTTCCAAAATTTAAAAATCTGCCTTATATGATATGTATATATACATACACAACATAAAAATGTATTTAAGTACATGCCGATTATTAAATTACAAATACTTTGATACTCTAGTTTAATTAAATTTGTGGAAATGAGTATCCAGTCTTGGCCAGTACCGTGCATGCTATAGCAGCCTTTGATATAATAATATATGTTTGACTCGATTTTATATTTACAAATTAATAACATACAACATGCACGTTACCGCTTGATGGAAACCGTGGGAAGGTGGTGGTTTCTTCCATAAGGAGGGAAATGCATACAATTTGGCATGCAATTCTATAACGTCGCGATATTCGTGAAAAATTGAAAGACAGTATAAGAACATATAAGAAGGTATAAGTACATCAACTCGTAATAATACCAATTTCTAGTGTCATAGGTCATTGAAAAAATTCGTCCGGGAATTGAGAATCCGCGTAATTTACGCTCTCTGACCGCTTGTGTTTTGTTTTTGACGATCACGTTGCGCGGCATTTAACGGTTAAATTGTATCAAATTTTATGTCACAGCTGTGAACGAAATTCGTAATCGATTACTAATCGATGACGAATTTCTCAGCAAATTATGTACATTCGATCCACTTTTGGCTTTATCAAACTGCGAAAGAGATATTTCCTTCAGAAATGTTCTCTTTATTGCGCAGCAATTCGGCGGTTTCGACGAAGACGGTTTGCAAAAAGAATGGGCAATGTTACATTTGGACTTTGCACATGACAAGGAGAATTTAGTACATAAGAAGTTCGATGAGTTTTGGAAAACAATCTTGATAATGCGAAACAGTTTAGGCTCTTTTAAATATCCTTCTTTACAAATGTTATTAAATTCAATCAGATGTCTGCTCAATTCGAACGCCCAATTCTTTTTGCAAACCGTCTTCGTCGAAACCGCCGAATTGCTGCGCAATAAAGAGAACATTTCTGAAGGAAATATCTCTTTCGCAGTTTGATAAAGCCAAAGGTGGATCGAATGTACATAATTTGCTGAGAAATTCGTCATCGATTAGTAATCGATTACGAATTTCGTTCACAGCTGTGACATAAAATTTGATACAATTTAACCGTTAAATGCCGCGCAACGTGATCGTCAAAGACAAAACACAAGCGGTCGGAGAGCGTAAATTACGCGGATTCTCAATTCCCTAACGAATTTTTTCAATGACCTATGACACTAGAAATTGGCATTATTACGAGTTGATGTATTTATAGTTTCTTTTAATTTTCTAACGAATATCGCAACATTATAGAATTGCATGCCAAACTGTTTGCATTTCCCTCCTGATGGAAGAAACCACCACCTTCCCGCGGTTTCCATCGAGCGGTAACGTGCATGTTGTATGTTATTAATTTGTAAATATAAAATCGAGTCAAACATATATTATTCCATCGAAGGCTGCTATAGCATGCACGATACTGGCCAAGAGTGGATACTCATTTTCACAAATTTAATTAAACTAGAGTATCAAAGTATTTGTCGTTTAATAATCTACATATAGTTAAATACATTTTATGCTTAAATATAAAGCAGATTTTTAAATTTAGGAAATAAAAGGTAGTCCTGTAACTTTAAGGGGTAACCATCATTATTTTTGAACAAATTTTATTCAAAATTTAACCAGGTCTTGAGAGGAAAATATAAAATTGGAATATAAAATTTCATTAAAATCCATTCAACCGTTTAGGCATAATCGTATTAACAAATGCGTGAAACTAAAAAAAAAGTTCATTTTTAAATAATCAAAACGTGATCAGGGGGTCTTAAAACGTGTTTTTCCGCGACAAAAATTTTATCGAAATTTTTTTTCATTACAAGACAACATCCTTGCATGTCGAAAAATGAAAATAGGCAGTCAAGATCCCGCGCGGCTCGTGCCGCTGGCTTGCTTTCAAACATAGGATGAATTTTAACGCTTCAAGAGCGAGAGAGAAAGACTTTCATTTGTTTTCTCTCTCGATTTCCCGAAGTCGTCCGAAACGCTGAGCTCATGTACGCGCGTTTCCTGCGGTAGTGTGTGTAGTGGTGGGGGGTATTCTCGAGAACTCCGGTCCCCAATCTGGCATCAGAGATCAGAGGTTTCAAATGGCTTCGACTAACGTTCGCGACCGGATCGAAAACTTTTGTTGGCTATCGCGAGTCTATGTCGGGGTGCAAACTGTTGCAAGTTAATAAAAGTTTGATATTTTCTTGTGACGGTACCGATTATGTTTGTAAATATTGTATCGGAAGTGAAAATAAAGTGCAAAAGGTGAAATATAGAGTTAAGGATGCATGAGGGATGAAGAGGACGCAACATAATTTTACTTGCAAGATATTGAAGGTAATTTTTGTTGTATATTTAGTTTTTTCTTTCTGACAAAATTAAAAATAATCACGTAATATAACTCTTATTAATTAATAGAATATATAAAAGTTTAACATCATTATATGCCTTAAATATACAGCTAAGTATTATCACAACGTATCAATAGCGGTTAAGCATAACCGTAATATTAAAATTTGTTAGTTCGTTATTTTAGTATTCAAAAATCCCAATATATTTTTGTCCGATAAATTAAATTAGTGTTTTAACTCAATTAGTTGTACACAGGATTATTTTAGTATTCGGATAATAATGGTGCGAATACAGAAGTTTTTGATATATCACTTCACTTCTATAAATAATATTTCTTGCCAGTCTATTTTCTATGGCTATATAAATATTTGATGTTTAATGCAACTGCCACATCAAAACTTATTTTATACTGATTGAAAATTATTTTGTTTAATTAACATATTATATTTTTCTGTTATAGGTAAGTCCCAGCAAAATTTCATGGTGTTCGGATTTTTTAATCAACGCAGATGGGTGAGTATTAACGCAAAAACAATACATAAAGCATAACTAATAACACAGTTAAAGTCTTACAGTAAAGACATATTTAGGTAATCCTATAAATTCAGACGTATATATCTTATAGTTTTTTAAAATTTTAACACCTACTTTAAATTACTTACAATTATTTTTATATATTAAAAAATATATTCGTTAACTTACATAGCTATTTCATCACATTTGATTTAAGAATAGAATTATATTTAAAAAAACTGAAATTTAGAAATGAATACAAATCAATAAGACGACAGACGACATACTAAGATTCTAAGAAATTAATGAACTAAATAATTTAAACTCATTTATTAAATAAAATTAAATAGATAACAAACAAGAAATAAACAAAAATTTTGAAAATTAATTTTAAATTAATAAATATCTACTTAAAAAAATATTTGTAAAATCAGTTTCCGTTATACATAGCTACCGTAATTAAAATTAATGTCGTAAGCAAGGAAAATAATATTTCTACAAATTTTTTTAAATGTTTTAATGATTTTTAAAAAATTAAGTTATGTTCGATTAAAAGTAATGTTTCAACACTATAAATTATGATTTAATATACCTAATTACATTATAATTTTATAAATTCAATAATAAATAAATTCATTTACAATAGTTTATAAAAAATGATTTTTGAATCGAATCGTGGATGATCAATTTCAAATGTTATCTTTAAAGATAGCCCTAAAACAGCTTCACAAACTAAATATACTAAATATACAAAAAAAATCATTCATAAATTTTAATATAATTTATTAGAAAAAATGTTATATCATAACTATCAGAAATTCCAATCCAATTAGTATTACGAAAAAATGATTTCTTAAACTTAATAATATGAAAAATATTTAAAAAATCATAAAAATTATATTGAAAATTCAAATGAATTTACAATAAATAGGTTAATAAGACAATAATTTTGTAAATTATAAATATTACAACCTATATTATCTATAACCTACAAGATTATTGTTTTATTAAACCATTTTTTGAAATTACATACTAATAATAAATACTATAATCTTTTATACATTTTTTATGCACTTCATTATTAATAACTTCAATTACTACTAAATTATTAAATCATTACAGCTACATATTACTACCAATCTCAGTACGTAGACATTGAATACAAAAATATTGTTTTTAGCTAATTTTAATTAATAAATCACTTAATATTAACATTTTAGTTCCATCTTTTCTTACAATCTTAGTGTTTCGATTGTCTCTTTATTGATTTACACCTATTTACAGGTATATTATCCAATAATTTTCTTGCATAAAATATATATTCAGAGTAATTAAATTTAATTTTGGCCAATAAGATTATTTTAGCATTCGCTACCTATCCCCTCCGTAGGTCGTTGAATTCAAAAATACTGTTTTTAGCCAAATTTATTTAATAAATCACTTGATATTAACATTTTAGTTCATTATTTTCCTAAAATCTTAGTATTTCGTCCGTCTCCTTATTGATTTACACCGCGTTTCAGGTCTATTAGTCAATAAATTAGTTTGTTTAAATAAATTATTGCGTTAATTAAATTTAATTTTGGCTAATCGGAATATTTTAGCATTCGCTATATATCCATCTCCGCAGACGTTGAATTCAAAAATATTGTTTTAGCCACCTTGAATTAATAAATGACTCGATATTAACATTTTAGTTCATTATTTGCTTAAAATCTTAGTGTTTTGTTTGTTTCGTTATTGTTTTCCATCTGTTTACAGGTCTCTTGGTGAATAACTTAATTTCTTGAAATAATTTATTCACACTAATTTATGTTAATTTTGGCTAATAAGAACATTTTAGCATTCGTTACCTATCCCCTCCGTAGTCGTTGAATATAAAAATATTGTTTTTAGCCATGTTTATTTATTAAATCACTTGATATTAACAGTTTATTTCATTATTTTCCTAAAATCTTAGTGTTTCGTCCGTCTCCTTATTGATTTACACCGCGTTTCAGGTCTATTAGTCAATAAATTAGTTTGTTTAAATAAATTATTCACAATAATTATTGTTAATTTTGGCTAATAAGAATATTTAAGCATTCGCTACCCATCAATCTCCACAGTCGTTGAATACAAAAAAACTGTTTTTAGCCAAGTTTATTTAATAAATCACTTGATATTAACATTTTATTTCATAATTTTCCTAAAATCTTAGTCTTTCGTCTATTTCCCTATTGATTTACACCTGCTTACAGGTCTGTCACGCAATCATTAATTTGTTTAAATAATCTATTCACAATAATTATTGTTAATTTTGGCTAATACGAATATTTTAGCATTCGCTACTTATCCCCTCCGTAGTCGTTGAATACAAAAATACTGTTTTTAGCCATGTTTATTTAATAAATCACTTGATATTAACATTTTATTTCATAATTTTCCAAAAATCTTAGTGTTTCGTCCGTCTCCTTATTGATTTACACCGCGTTTCAGGTCCATTAGTCAATAAATTAGTTTGTTTAAATAAATTATTGCGTTAATTAAATTTAATTTTGGCTAATCAGAATATTTTAGCATTAGCTACCTATCCGGTCCGTGGTCGTTGAATACGAATATACTGTTTTTAGTCAAGATTATTTAATAAATCACTTGATCTTAACATTTTACTTCATTATTTTCCTAAAATCTTAATATTTGGTCTATTTCCCTATTGATTTGCACCGTGTTACAGTTCTATTAGTCAATCATTAATTTGTTTAAATAATGTATTGAGAATAATTAAATCTAATTTTTGCTAATAAGAATATTTTAGCATTCGCTACCTATCCCCTCCCCAGTCGGTGAATACAAAAACATTGTCTTTTCAGCCCAGTTTAATTAATAAATCTCTTGATACTAGCATTTTGGTTCATTATTTTTTTACAATCTTAGTGTTTCGACTATTTCCCTATTGATTTACACCTGCTTATAGGTCTGTTAGTCAATCATTAATTTGTTTAATATAATGTATTGAGAACAATTTAATTTAATTTTGGCTAATAAGAATATTTTAGCATTCGCTACCTATCCCCTCCCCAGTCGGTGAATACAAAAATATTGTGTTTTTAGCCCAGGTTAATTAATAAATCACTCGATATTAACATTTTGGTTCATTATTTTTTTACAATCTTAGTGTTTCGACTATTTCCCTATTGATTTACACCTGCTTACTGGTTTGTCAGTCATTCATTTATTTGTTTAATATAATGTATTGAGAGTAATTAAATTTAATTTTGGCTAATAAGAATATTTTAGCATTCGCTACCTATCCCCTAAGCAGTTGTTGAATACAAAAATATTGTGTTTTTAGCGCAGTTTAATTAATAAATCACTCGATATTAACATTTTGGTTCATTATTTTTTTACAATCTTAGTGTTTCGACTATTTCCCTATTGATTTACACCTGCTTACTGGTTTGTCAGTCATTCATTAATTTGTTTAACATAATGTATTCAGAATAATTTAATTTAATTTTGGCTAATAAGAATATTTTAGCATTCGCTACCTATCCCCTACGCAGTTGTTGAATACAAAAATATTGTGTTTTTAGCCCAGTTTAATTAATAAATCACTCGATATTAATATTTTGGTTCATTATTTTTTTACAATCTTAGTGTTTCGACTATTTCCCTATTGATTTCCACCTGCTTACTGGTTTGTCAGTCATTCATTAATTTGTTTAAATTATGTATTGTGTGTAATTAAATTTAATTTTGGCTAATAAGAATATTTTAGCATTCCCTACCTATCCCCTACGCAGTTGTTGAATACAATAATATTGTGTTTTTAGCCCAGTTTAATTAATAAATCACTCGATATTAACATTTTGGATCATTATTTTTTTACAATCTTAGTGTTTCGACTATTTCCCTATTGATTTACCCCTAGTTACTGGTTTGTCAGTCATTCATTAATTTGTTTAAATTATGTATTGAGTGTAATTAAATTTAATTTTTGCTAATAAGAATATTTTAGCATTCGCTACCTATCTCCTCCCCAGTCGGTGAATACAAAAATATTGTGTTTTTAGCCCAGTTTAATTATTAAATCACTTGATATTGACATTTTGGTTCATTATTTTTTACAATCTTAGTGTTTCGTCTATTTCCCTATTGATTTACACCTGCTTACTGGTTTGTCAGTCATTCATTTATTTGTTTAAATAATTTATTGAGAGTAATTAAATTTAATTTTTGATAATAAGAATATTTTAGCATTCGCTACCTATCCCCTCCCCAGTCGGTGAATACAAAAATATTGTGTTTTTAGCCCAGGTTAATTAATAAATCACTCGATATTAACATTTTGGTTCATTATTTTTTTACAATCTTAGTGTTTCGACTATTTCCCTATTGATTTACACCTGCTTACTGGTCTGTTAGTCATTCATTAATTTGTTTAATATAATGTATTGAGAATAATTTAATTTAATTTTGGCTAATAAGAATATTTTAGCATTCGCTACCTATCCCCTCCCCAGTCGGTGAATACAAAAATATTGTGTTTTTAGCCCAGGTTAATTAATAAATCACTCGATATTAACATTTTGGTTCATTATTTTTTTACAATCTTAGTGTTTCGACTATTTCCCTATTGATTTACACCTGCTTACTGGTTTGTCAGTCATTCATTAATTTGTTTAAATTATGTATTGAGAGTAATTAAATTTAATTTCGGCTGATAAGAATATTTTAGCATTCGCTACCTATCCCCTCCGCAGTCGGTGAATACAAAAATATTGTGTTTTTAGCCCAGTTTAATTAATAAATCACTTGATATTAACATTTTGGTTCATTATTTTTTACAATCTTAGTGTTTCGTCTATTTCACTATTGATTTACACCTGCCTACTGTTCTGTTAGGCAATAATTAATTTGTTTAAACAATGTATAGAGAGTAATTACATTTTACTTTGGCTAATAAGAATATTTTAGCATTCGCTACCTATCCCCTCCCCAGTGGGTGAATACAAAAATATTGTGTTTTTAGCCCAGTTTAATTAATAAATCACTCGATATTAACATTTTGGTTCATTATTTTTTTACAATCTTAGTGTTTCGACTATTTCCCTATTGATTTACACCTGCTTACTGGTTTGTCAGTCATCCATTAATTTGTTTAAATAATGTATTGGGAATAATTACAATTTATTTTGGCTAATAAGAATATTTTAGCATTCGCTACCTATCCCCTCTCCAGTTGGTGAATACAAAAATATTGTGTTTTTAGCCCAGTTTAATTAATAAATCACTTGATATTAACATTTTGGTTCATTATTTTTTTACAATCTTAGTGTTTCGACTATTTCCCTATTGATTTACACCTGCTTATAGGTCTGTGAGTCAATCATTAATTTGTTTAATATAATGTATTGAGAATAATTTAATTTAATTTTGGCTAATAAGAATATTTTAGCATTCGCTACCTATCCCCTCCCCAGTCGGTGAATATAAAAATATTGTGTTTTTAGCCCAGTTTAATTAATAAATCACTCGATATTAACATTTTGGTTCATTATTTTTTTACAATCTTAGTGTTTCGACTATTTCCCTATTGATTTACACCTGCTTACTGGTTTGTAAGTCATTCATTAATTTGTT
>JAOPTO010001063.1:0-46890 GCA_033822845.1 Tetrapedia diversipes | reverse complement strand
AAAAGTCCCCAGAATCACTAATGAGAAGTAGCGACAATCTTGGACACCTAAGAAAACCCATGATCGTTGAACGCCAACATTATGGATGGGAAAACTTCGGTGATTGAAATTATTGTTTGGAAAATATATTCGTAGCGGACAAAAGACTAGAGGGTCAACAAAAATAAACTAATTTATAAGGAATAGCATGGTAAACAAAATTTGCATTTTGTACTAATCAATAAATAGTATCTTACCCAAATAAGATAATACTTGCAGACCTTAAAACTATTGTCTTCTCGTCTTAAATGTTTGTCCGCTACTGTAGTTCAGTCAGCTGTATCGGCAAGCGATTGATCGTTTCTGTAGATCTCTGTTACGAACGACGCGCACGGATCATCGGTTCCGCAAAACAGCGTAACACTTTGCGACAATCAACCGTACCAAATTTCCTTCCATGCAAACGAGCTCGACGCTGCTTACGGACAAGGGGGCAAAATTTTCAATCGTTTCGTTTCGTCAGAGGAGAAGCCATTTACTCGCCAGAGTCCCCATTTCTTTCTCTCTCTCTCTCCCTATCTCTTTCAACTCTCGACGTGCTCGCCCCTACTTAACGCTTATTCCACAACAACCCCCGTCGACGACTCATCCCGTATCATCCCCTTATTCTACGCGTTTCTAACCCTCCGAAAATCCTGACCAATGGCGCGCTCCAGCCATGGGGAAACCATTGTGGATCCGACCAATCGTCGCGACTCGCGCCACGCACATGCGAGGATCGACGCGTTACAACGCTATTCATCTTTCCGCTTTCCCTTTTTTTTCCCTCCCCTCTCCTCGTCTCATCCCTCTTTGTCGACGGGGGCAGTAGTCTCTTTATAATGCATATCAATTTATGCCTAATGGCTGACACCGTTCCAACGGGTCGCATCTGCGGATTAATAGAGGAGCGTTCCTTGTCCCCGATGGTTTTTAACGCACGCCCGCGATCATTGTCCATTGGACGATGGAGGTTACAATATGTTGCTAGTTAATCGTTAGTGTTTTCGTGAAACCTTTTACGATGCTTCTAAAATTATTAGACGTCTTGAGGCAGCATAGTTATTATTTATTACTTTTAATTTATTATTCTTCTATTGTTATTTATTTTTAATTTATTATTCTTCTATTATTATTTATTTTTAATTTATTATTCTTCTATTATTATTTATTTTTAATTTATTATTCTTCTATTATTATTCATTTTTAATTTATTATTTTTTTATTATTATTTATTAGCATAGTTTTAGTCTCTCTAGTATCAATTAGAGCATCGGTTAGTCATACATGAGCGTTAAAGAAAAAAGTTTTGAAAGGCATTTCAAGACACTTGTTCGCAAAAATTTTCCCTATCTACGAAACGTAAGATGCTGAAGTTAGTAACCAAAAGGTTGGGGGAAGGTTTTGAAAAGAGGAGAAAACGGTTGGGGATCGCTGCTCGCGGGATAAAGTTTCGTAGAAAGGTCTCGGATACTTTCTAAAACCCGAAACTTCTTCTCGAGTGTTTCAAGAACTCCTCGCGTCCAGTGTTTCGCGGAACGATCTATCGCAACAGAAATTTTCCCTGGAAACAGAAATTTGCATCCAGCCTGAGAAACCGTCCGACCACTATCCTGCCGATATTCGTGATTGCGCATTTCTGTCGCCGCGTGTACGATTGAATCGAACACCATGGTCGTTCATCGTGGTGGAGATTGTTACGTAACACCGGTGAATTCGCGCGAACCAAAATATTTGTCCGAGCCCGGTGTTTCCGCGATATAAAACAAAGAATTCCGGCGTCGAGCCGCCTTTGTGCCGGCCGCGGCCTGGGACGATGAAAGGGAGGGTGTGGAGGGCGAGGGCAATAAAGGGGCATCGTGAGCGTACACGCGCGTGAAGCGGGGAACGCCTGGAAACAAAGCGTGAAGCCGTGCGTGGAGGGTTTTTTTGAAAATGCCAATTTATTTCGAAAGGGGTCACAAGAGAGGCTGCGCTCGTTCACCGACGCGCCTGTTAAATGAATTTTAATTGATTTCCTCTCCCCGCGACGGAGCCTACGTTTGATAATGAAGTTTGTTAGCGTGCTTAAGGGCAGGCAGTGAGAACGACAGGAAGAGTAAAACGAAAGTGAACGGAGGAATTAATGTCCACAGAATCATCCAATGTTAACTCGACGAAGGTGACTTTCTACGGTTGCTTTTGTACGAGCATAATTTGTTGACCGTTTGCAATCTTTTTAATTAGATGCTGTTTAACCCTATACGGCAAACACGTTTGACATATATAAGAAAATTAAGATTACCAGAGAACAACGATATGTACAAAAATTATACGAAACAATGAACATACAAATAGACGGTATAAGTCGGATTAATGATTAGAGATGTAGACAGTACTACTTTAAAAATTTAAAAATAATTATCAGCGGGGGGGGACACCGTTTGCTGTAATTTCGTTCAATAGTGTTACTTTGCAATTCCATAAATTGATCAGAAATGGTTCGTTGCGAAGCGTTAAAGCGAGAGCACTTTATTTCGTGCAATAAAATCGACGAAGGAGATTCGGACCGTGTTGGTCAGACACCGTTGACGCGTGACAATCGTTGATTCGCGGTGGAAATAGAAGTTCGGTGTGCGATACCAGGTCCCTAACAAAAAGAAGAGTTAAACGATGCAGCCGTGTAACCCGTGCGAACGGAAACACCGTGGAAGTGTTGCCACGCTGAAATATGCGATCAGAAGCGATACAATATGGCATTCCCGTGACCCTTAATTGAATTCTCGCTCGCGGCGATCTCGGCGATCATTAAAGCACCCTCTTTGCGCTCTATGATACTGTTGTTCAGCCGTAATAATTTTCTTCCGTCCGTCTCGCCGTGTAAACTACCAGAAACAGCTTGGAGACTTCGAAAATTCTACCGAAGTTTCGTAAATTAACCCTTAGCGCTCCGTATATTTTTTTTCTTCGTATGCAACAGTACCTTCCTCAGACAATTCTGATTTTTTCGTAGAAAATGTGTCTTTACCGTTGCTCAACTTTACATTCTGAACTGTAACATTCTTCTATGTTCTTAACCATAAAAATAGGTCGGAAAATAGCTTAACGATAAAGCATCTGGAATGTAATCGTATCAAATATGGAATTTCTCCACAGTGGGGCCGACGAAGCGTTAAGGATTAATAAGAACTCTCTAACCATCCTACTTTAACGATACACATCCAAAGTCTACACATGTTTACGCATCATCGACACGTCTATATTATGATAACCTGTCTACCGTCAATATTATTTACATTATCGTAAACAATATTACCATAACAATATCACCGCTATCACCACTCGTACACGGTTCGATATTCGAGAAACTGAAGTACATATTGCCGAAAGCACTATCGCCAACTTGGATCGATCAATATTATCGATCGCATGCGGGTCGCCTGAGAATCTCCCTCGATTACCGTGCCATGGCAACGAACAAAACCGAGTGTAACGACTTCGTTTCGGCGACAGATGCGCGTACTAATGGATTTACTCGTCCCCGAGGTTTCACGATGCGTTTCGCGTCGAAGAATCGAATCACACGCGAGGATCGTCGCTCCTCTAAACCGGGGAAGATGCTGAAAAACAAAAAGGCGCTCTCGTGCAATGGTGGCCGTGGTGGCCACGAACGGACAATAAAACTACAAGGTGAAATTAGTAGTGACTGTCCGGAATGGAATCTCGTAACAGCAGCCGGTCGTGAGTGAAACAGAAAGAGATCGGCTGGCGTCTATCCGTCGGGCCCCGAGCCAATGGGACGGCTCGTGGGTCCGTCCCGCGCGTATACGAGCATGTAAATACATTGTCCAGGGACGTAGGCATAAAACGACACGATATATGGCCCGGTAATTTCTTAATTGCGCCCCGAAAAATTCTTGTCATCGTAAACAGCCGGTTGATTATATTGAAACGGCTGGAGGAGCCGGGGGCGTTTCGTGGACGAAACGAAGGCAGGACCCAAAACGGGCTTGGTTAAGAGGGGCTGGAGGGGTAGGGGAACGGAAAACGGCGATAGTTACTGCTGCGGCCGTTTATTTATGCGTCTCTAGCGTTTAACCCTTCCGTCGCTGGAAATCGTACGATTTCGTTGGAGATTATTGCCTTTCTTTGTTCGCGACGTCCATTTCGTATCCGGTGTGAGTGATCGTTCTCGAATTAATCGACCGATCCTCCTTCCCTCCCCCCTACTATCACCTGACCCGGGAACTTTAACGACGAGAGATCTCTGGTAGTGATTCACGAAGCGCAGAATCCACCGCGAGTTACGTCCAGGTAATTTTACTCGACATTCTATGGTGGTCCAGCTTCGATCGGACTCTTGGACATTACGGTTTACCATTTGTCCGTGGAAGCAGCTGCTCGAAACCGATTTCGATCAGTGTGGTGATATCTGCTATTACACCAGGAATTCCAAACGTTTCCCAGATCGATCGCAACGCGATCAGGAAGAAGTCGAACGCTTACATTAACGAGCAAAGAATCCAAAACACTCTCCCTAAAGAACCGTCCAAACAACCGACGCGATGATACAGAGAGAATCACGGAAATTACTCACCGGTGTGCGTCCTCTTGTGTATCTTAAGGTTCTCTGATCTGGCGAAGACTTTCCCGCAGCCGGGGAACGGGCACGGGAACGGTTTCTCGCCGGTGTGCACCCTTATGTGATTGACCAGCTTGTACTTGGCCTTGAAGGCCCTGCCGTTACGCGAGCATCCCTGCCAGAAGCACGCGTGCGTGGTGCACTCGGGTCCGCCCACGTGCTCCACCGTGAGGTGCGTCACGATATCGTGGAGGGAGTTGAAGAGTTTCCCGCACAGCTTCCTTCCGGGTCCAGGCGCCTCCTGGTCCACCCACATGCAGGACATTTCCTGGCGTTGGCCGCCGGCCACGCCGCCAGCACCGCCGCCGCCGCCGCTTCCGTTGCTCCTCATGTACCTCAAGAAGGCGCCGTGAGGATGATGGCTCGGATGGCTGACCGCCGGATGCTGCTGATGATGGATCGACGCTGGGGTCAGGTGAGGGGCGCCTAAGTACTGGTGGTGCGGCGGCAGCCTCGAGTCTTGGGGATAGTGTCCGGGGTAATGGCTTGCCGCGAGAGGATGCTGGCTCGGATGATGAGGAAACTGTTGCATGGTCGCCGCTGTCCCGTCGTGGTGCAACGGCGTGAACAACCCCAGGCCACTCTCAGGCGTGGTCGGGTTCGCGGTCGCGTTGAACTCGTGCTCGCGACGAAGGAGAAAGTCGCGAGCCGCGTAGCCCGGGTGATGGCTCATGTGGTGGCCCATGTGCGGCGCCATGTGGGACGCCGGATGAGGATGATGAGGAGGATAGCCTTGGGGGTGAAAGTGGTGATGCTGTTGAGACGGAGCTTCACCTGGTGCCGGCTGCACACCTGTGCCGGCGTCCGTGGAGCCACCCGCGGCACCGCCGCCACCGGGTGACAGCTTGATGCCGAGATTGGCCAGGTGGTGAGGGTGCGAGGACACACCGTCCAGGAAAGCGTTCATCATCGTGATCGGCGAGGTAGTGCGGTCGCTGGTTGATCAGTTCGCGAAGATCATTTCGTGTGGAAACTCCACGAACGTTTACTTGGCGTACAGGTGTCGGAGAGTCCAAGTTTGGGGAAAACTTACGGCTGTATGGGAAATAATAAGATCTTGCACTTGGGTAGCACTGAAAAAGTACACTGTCCTTGCAACTGCACTATAGAGTTCACACTGTTTCGTAACTCGCACTGTCCGTATTCTGTTCTTTCGATTCCGTTCTTCCTCGTCGCTGTTCAGAAGGCTCACTGTGTTTGTGCGTCTACCTGAAAATCGCTGCGAACATTCTGCGCGCTCGTCGTTCTCTCTGTCGCATCTTTGAAACTTCTCCACGCCGGAAGATCGTGATCGCGTAAACACTTAACGAATAATAGTCTCCTTGTTCACGGAACAATAACAACCCAGCGTAGCGGTTCCCTGTAACCGTTTCTCTTCCCCGCGTTTCTCCAGTCTTAGAAACCGACGATTTCACCCGTGCGACGACAGTGTCTGTTGGTTCGCGCGCGCGTTCAAACCGTTCTCGCATAACACCGTCGACTCTCATACATGCTTCTCGAGCAGCGACAAACGGGGAGAACAACGCGGTGACGAGCACGGTTCCTCGCGTGAACGTCTCCAACGCGGCGTACAGGGAGGGTGAAACATCCGTGGCGTTCCTTGCTGCGTTCACAGCGGGACTGAGAGTCAGCGTTGGGCTCCCGCCGCGGAGCAACTCGGCCGATTTCGGCGTTTACGAACCTTCCCTCTCTCTTTGTCCCGTCTATCCCTTCCTCTCTTTCGCTGCCCCTGTCCAACCCTCCTTCTTTCTTGGCTCGAACCCTCTCTCTCCAGCACCAGGACCCGGTCGTTCGGTCGAGCTCGTGCACGCTCGGTTGCCCGCCGGTTGGACACACCCCTTACCCCCACCGAAGGCCACCCGTTGCACCCTGGTTGCAAGCACTGGCTCCACCAGTGGCGGACGTTCCCTGGTGGATACCAGCTCGCCATTGGCGACGATGGCACCATCGGCAATTGGAGGCCCGCTGCTCGACCTGGCCTCTCACCAATCTGGCCGGTTTCCATGGGCGGAACGACAACCACGGCGCATGACGCGACTCCGCCTTCCGGTGTCCGCCTCTCCTGGGAGGATGGCTCCGGGGGCGTCGCGACGACAGTCGATGCTCCTCCGCGTGGAGTGGTTTAGGATCTTGACGTACAAGCTTCGAAGGCGAGTGTACGCTCTTTGGGTTTGTGGGGGGTGGTTTTTAAGGGTTCAAAGGTTAAAATCCAACGAATTTGTTGGTTTCTTCTAGTTTTTTCTGGTTTCACATTTTGGAAATGCCCCTTTAGTGGTATTGAATTGGATTAGGTGATCTAATTTTTCCAAACTTTGTACACTAACTAACAAACAATAGACCACGATTCTCGTTTCTCTGAGACGATTACCCTTGAGCTCTGAATTGGTGCAACAGAACCGCTAGGGTATTGAAAGGCGTACTTACACCCAATTACGAGAATTAACCCCAATTCTCCCTCCCCTTCCCGAGTTCGTCTCTAGCAATACATTAACACCTATCACAATATTTTCCAAACGTTGTCGCGACACCGTCCCACCGTAATTCACCCAGTTTTTTCGCCTCGAACACTAGAAACAAGCTCGGTATCAATAGCAAACGAGTCGCGCGACGTTGCGTATATTTGCGATTAACGGAAAAATAAGAAGCCGCTTCGATACGCGACCAGTCACGCGAACCACTCGTTTATAAATTAACCACGAGCTAACCAGGTGGAAATCCTCTCCGGTTGACGTTTAACCCCATGCCTGTGGAACTGGATACGCGCGCGTAATCACGCGATACGCTGTATTACGCTTCTTCCCTGTTTCCATCGCTTATCCAATTAACCGAGTTTGCCTCGAACATCGATTAATTACACCAGACGCGCCGGTGTTTCCAGCTTTTCTACGCTGTTTCCGGGTACCGTGTCTGCTCAACGCGTAGAATCCTCGCGAGCAGAAGCAGTGAGACACGGAAGAAGCTCGCGTGTATCGCGCCAGGGTATTAAACGCTTCGATATTTCAGCGTCCAAGTTTTTCCAGTCGCTTTCCTCCGCCAATTTTCTCCACGGCAAGAATGTGCCTGCTCTCTAATTTTTCCTTCTCCTTTTTCCGCAAAAGCAAATCGACGCGGTGAAACGAAGAGTTTGATAAAGCGGTTCTCGTAACGGGTCGATGGTAAACTAATCGCGGTTAGATTCATTTGTAAAATCGGTTGCCAGTCTGGGAAGCACACCTGTTGGCTGTTCAAAGGTTAGGATGGTCTGTCGAAAGGTTGGCACCGCCGGCGACAGGTAAATTAACGCGTACACAGTTTGGCCCGCGATTTGTGAGAAAGGGGCTTTTGATCGGTTCATTCTCGCAAATAACGAATATTAATGCCCCTAATCCCCGGCAACCTAGCGGTCTCCTCGGCCACTCCGTGCCAATAAACGAATAACCTTATGCGGCACGAGGAAACCCTTTAGCGGCACGTTCGGTTTTCCCCAGAGCTCGGTTTCATCGCATCACCTGGACAAATGCTCGCTCCACAGGGGACCCTGACCTCGTACTCTTTCCTGATTAAACAATACGGAAATAGGGATCGATGGGTGGGGATGGTGAGCAAAACTGCTAGTATTTACCTGTGTTTAGGCGTTAATTTTGCTAGTCAAAGGATTACTAAAGTTTCGCACATAAACTTAATCGGGTAACATGGCGACGATTTTTATTCTCGGTTGGATGGACTCTTTTTTAATAATTTGTCGTCCATATCGAGTTCGTGTTAGATACATTTTCCTAGAGATTAACGAGGAACAAAACTGTTGACTAATAGAAGTTCTGGAAATATTGCAATTGTAAAATAGCGCTTTTATTACTTTTGAATTCCTTATTCTTTGGCAACAGCTAGGTAAAAACGAATTAACTCTACTGTCCCAATTACCATTTTACCATTAGTGTTTTACACCATTGTCCCTAAAGCAATAACTATAGAATTACCTTTGTCATTGACCCTCGCACTACCTGCTTTCGGTTTACCTGCGTCGACAGGCAAAGTGGGAACTGCGGGGCTCAATAATCTCTTAACTAACAAACAAAATCCGGCCACCTCTCCTGAAAATGAACGTGGTCGTGCAGGAAGCCGTTTGCGGAATGGAACAATAGGTTCCTCCCTGGTCGCAGTCCCGTTTGCCGGGAAATAATTCCGTGGAACACACTCGAAATAAAATCTAATTAACGTAGGCCGCATAAAAGACACCAGCAAATTTTCCTTCATCTTAATTTGCTCGACCAGCTATTTACACAGTTTATTTTCCTAGCTGAGTATTAACCCTTATGATTCCAAGTGTGCTTCTTAAGCACCACCAATATAAATATTGTAATAAAAATTATATTACTTCTGAAACGAATAAGGACTGTTTTCAATGACTTGAATATTATTATTCACACGTGATTGTAGCATTTAAAGTTTGACAATTAAGAATTTGCAAGTTAAAATATGAATAAGTTGGAGTTGCCGGTCGATATTCATGCTTAAAAGTAGGATTGTTAAGGGTTGAGTGTAAATTACAATTTAGAAATCTGAATCGTGAAACAAATACGCTAGGGGATATCGTTTCAGCAAAATTTTAATTAGTCGTGTTCGAAAATTGTTCGACCAGCCAACCGGCACATTCTTTTATTTCGTCAGGAGTCGCCTCCGTTTCACGTTTCCAACCGGCATCAACCTTGTCCATGGCTCGCTGCCATCGGATATATTAACAGAGCTTAATCATCCGCGTGAATAATGCAAACGCATCGAGTGTTTAACGGGGTGCCTCATTGTCGCCGGAAAAAATGGCGTCCCATTATGTCCGTAATGGGCACGGTGGCTGACTATTCGATATTAATAACTATCATAAAAGCCGGACTCGTGGCTCCTCCGTGCACTTAGGAGGTACATCTGAATGATGCTTTCCATCCACCTTCTGTCGCTCGCTAACAGCACGACCCGTTCCTCCGACGCACACCACGGTGTCGCCGGACACGATCCGTGTGCACACCGACGCGAGCTACTTTGTGCGCATTTTGGACCGAATTCAGGGGCCATTTTTAAGGGAAGTCACGAACGCGCCGTGTCATTTCGCGTCGGATGACACCCTCCATTCTGTGATCGAGACAACGCTTTGTTAAAACGATGCTATGGTCCTTTAACTGCATTTATTACACACAGTGGTGTCTAATTTTATGCCATTCGGCAGGCAGTATCTAATTTTACGTTAAAATGTATATCCATGGTAAAAGTGGAAATTGATAAAAATTTACGATACCTAATTATTAATTATTAACTATTTCTCCTTCTGGGGTAGCGAAGGAAGAAGCATAGGTAGATAGAGAATTGAATGGGATAGATTGGTGGATGATGTGAATGTGATAAGTTTAAGTTAGAGAAATATAAAAAAGACGAAAGCTTTGTGGAAAGCAAATAAAGAAATACAATACAACTGTTTCTCCTTCCTTATTATTTCTGCACTGTAACATTTCTAGTACACATTTGTTCACACGTTATTATTACTCTATCGTGACATTCTTCAGATATTTCTAGCCAAGCGAATTAATTTCTTCGCAAACGATTGCTGCACAATTTTGTTCGACTTTTCAAGGCCCAAATGGTCCCTCGCGAATTATTAACGATCCAACGCGAAAGCAACTCAGCGATCCTCGTTGCCGAGTGCGTTCGCGAACGGACCATCAATCTAAGGGTCCACGATAGAACTTTCATCACGGGAATACGGGTGCAGGGTCGCGGGACGCGAACACGGCGTACACACCTACGCTGCCGTTCGTTCGTTCGTTCGCGGGGGCCATCAACAAGGCCAGACATTGTTTCGTTCGTTCATCGGTCACGGCTCGCGGTGCAGTCATTACGTTTAATTAATCGTTAATTGCAGGATCGTGAGCGGTTCGCCGCGTTCCGCTCGCGTCATGGTCAATGACGCCGGTGAAGAGTTGCGGAGGTCGTTCTCCGGTTTCCGCGGCAACAACTTCCTTTCCGATTAATTTTTTCGTTAATCAAAGCCGGCCTGGTATTCGTTTTTATTACCGTTCGTATTCGAGCTACGAATGTAGAGTTTAAATAAGTACCGTTAATTATTTTACTCTCTTAACCCTTTCGCTTCGGCTGTCCAGTCCGCCGAAGTACCGTCACTGAACGGAAGTACACATCAGAAATATGCACAGTGCGCATTTTTCTAAGTCTTAACAACTGTGCTGAATAAAACAATCGTTGCTCTAATGTAATAAGTATATTTACATTTTTAATATGAAAAGTCTTACAAAATTATTAAAATATAAAATTATTAAAATATAAAATATAAATGGATACCGCCTATAAGCGGCGCTCGAAGCGAAAGGGTTAAATCTTTAATTCTAAAATTCGTTAATCTTCAATTTTTTAATTCTTTAATTCTTAAATTCGTTAATTTTTGGTCCTTCAATTCTTTAATTTCAACAAACAGTTTCATACCAATAAAAAATACGCGTCTCGTTTTCTAGATTCTGATACTATTACACGCATTTTCACTATGGCTAATAAACACTCTGCAACTCTCGATTTTTTTTTAACAAATCTTTCACTAAATTTCATTGTCAGTTTAATAATCTTTTGTAATCTTATTTAACGCACTCTATACTTTTACCTCTGTAAATCAATAGGTTTATAGTCCGTGAATAAATAAATATCTTCCATGATTCTCGTGTCGTTTCAATTGAAACTTCTGTTGCTCTTATTGGAAAACCCTAATTGTTTCTTTTACTAAGATGTTCATCTACTGATACTTTTAATCATTTATCTCTACCCTTATCGCTCGTACCATTTACTATTTCTCATTTTCCTTGGGTTAATCAATATCCTCGCATCTTTCAGGTATCTAAAATTCAGGTTGATCGAACTCGGCTAAGCCTTAGCCAGGGTTACAAATCGATCGACAAATAAAACAAGCTTCCGTGGAAAAAGATCCGACCTATCTGTTCCTCGATTCGTGAACACACGAAAACACGAGTAAACTGCGTGCCGTTTGCGCGAAAACCCACGTAATTGGAAATGTCCCGGGAATTTACGGGCCACTAAAAAGTCTTGTTACGATCAGCCGACGAACAGTCGTCGGTTTCTCTTTGGCTTCAGCGGCCGAAAAAGTTGGCCGACACGCAAAAGTTTGTAGATGCCGCGGTCAGATGGAACGGCAGAAGAAGAAGAGGAACCGATTCCCGGTCCTAGATCTTGTCTCGAAGTCATTAGAGGCATGACGATCTCTGTCGGTCGGTCTCAATAGCCTGGCCGATTTCTCCTTCTGGCAACTTCTTCAAAATTCCACTCTCGTCCGTGGTTCACCGCTTGCAGGTGCAACATGCGTATTGTTCGGTGTTATTTACAAGGAAACGAATCAAAGGCACATTTTTGATCATTAACCCTTTGCGGACGAGTGTCGGATATATCCGCTCAACTCTCGCGCTGCGACTGGCGTTTGTCTGTCGTAAACGACACGTATGAGATACGCATGGATATACTAGCCTAAGAAGTCAAATTGGCCTAAATTTGTTTGTTTATGATTTTGTTAGATTTTATGAAAAACTTATTTAAATACAGCTCTAGTTTTTATAACACAAACGCGCGACGTAACTATTTTCTTTACTGCTCCGTCCGCAAAGGGTTAACCCTTTGCATTCTGACGTCGATAGATGTCGCATTCAAATTTATCGACACTCTTACCATTATCATTCTTTCGATAATAGGAAATCTGAAAGATTTTAGAGGAAATAATAAAAAATTCTGTGAATCTTAAACGAAAGAGAACCATGAGCTGGTCATTGTAAACAGATTTTCTTAACGTAACCGATGGATATTGCGATTGCGGTGATTATGATGAATTTTCTCCATAAACCTTTTGAGGAATGTTAATGTGACGGTAATCAGGCAGTATAATTGAGAAGGATAAAGAGCTGGCAAGGAGTCGAGCAAAGAATGAGAACTATTTATGCGACAATAGTTCGGCCGGTAAAACATACAAAGCGGCGTTAACCTGAAAGGCCATTGTTTTTACAACCAGCTGGAATAAGCCCCAATTTCATCTTTACGTCCCCTCAATGAAACTACCTGCAATTCGCACAGTTATACGTTTCGCTTATGCATTGTGCGCATCCAGGCCAGTTTATTACTGTTCTATATGTAGTCGTAGCTTAATGGAAATTGCTGAACGTTCCCCGTTTTAATTTACTCTTATTGCACCCCCCGTTGCTTCGACACAAACATCTATTCCAACGATGCACGGGTGTGCAGCGCGAAAACGATCGAATAAAAAAAAAAAGGAATGCAAGAATTAAATAAAACAATTCGTAATCGCCTGTCCTTCGTTCAATTTTCTTTTCCATCAACCAGCCTGTTGGAAAAATTGATAGTTGTTCGAAGTAACTTTGTTGGAGGCGGTGTCCAACGCAAGGGATGACAGAGTGGTGGGCGGCTCGAGGTGGCTGAAAGATAAGATTTCTACGAGCGATGCAAGCTCGGATAAGGATCGATAGGTATCTACGAGAGGGATCGCCGACAAAAATATTAGGGAACGCGACGGTGACCGCTCCACGAGCAGAGTTCGCCAGCCAAAGAGGTCCCCATGGAAATGAAAAATCCTCGGAATATGATAATAAAATTTATTTCCTTATCCTTGTTTCGCCCCTCGTGGATCGTTCTGGTCGTTCTCCGGACGACGCACAGCCGTGAAGAAACCGAGCGACCAGCCTGCCAGCGGCCATCGTCAGGAACGATGAAATATCTCCGCTCATTTTCCAGGAACACAGCAGAGAAAATGGTCCTCGGATAGAACATTTGTCGACGTTCGTTTCGATGGACATTCTTCCGTGTTTGGGAGCCAATTTTTGTGCTCTCGCCCTGCTCGTTTCTATTGTACCTCATCCGTTGATAATATTTAGAAGATTCTCAGAGCGTCACTCAATTCTTTTGCCGTTCTTCCCTATTTCAATGAGAAATTTGTTGAAACTATTTGGGCTTGGGGTTTAATTTTTAAGGTGGTTTTTGACGCTTAGCCAACCGCACATTTTTCACGTGTAACGCAGACTAATATTCGCTTCTTGAACCGATGGTGTAACTCTTTACGATTACTTAACACTATTCCTACCGACACTTCACGTGTACCTATTCCTACTGCGACATTCCCATGTAAGACAGACTACGAATTTTTCTCTCAAAATAAACAATGAAAACAGAATATTGAAAAATGTATTATACGTATATTTGAGGAAAAGTCTAAAGTTTAAAGGCGATTTAACTATGTTGTGGATATGAAATTCTAATCAAAATTTTAAAAACGGTCATTTGACCGATCGTGGTATGAATAGTGTTAAAATCACTAAATTGGTGGATTTTATTGTACGCCCCTACTTTATAAAAACAATTTGTCATTAGCTGCGAACAACTCCAGGTAAAGGTAACTGATAATAACAGAAAAAAAGGAAACATATTGCTAAGGTCAAAATGGGAGATCTCCCCAATCGGTCTTGCACCGACTTAGTTTAAAATGCCGAAATCTTCTCGATCGGTTGGCTAAGCGTTAAGAGCTGTATTTTTAATCGATACGTTACAAATTAAAGGATTCTTATTAATCTAGAACACGGGAATACACTTAGCTTTAGAATTAAGAGTCTAGACGTCACTCGCATCATTAACATTCTGCTGTAACCCTTTTAGTACCGAGCAAATTTAACGAATTTGCTAAGGTTCGGGAAAAAGCTCGTAAAAACGGAAGTAAGAATGATATTTACAAAATTCAACAACAAGCATATTACGAAATAAAAGAAAAGATCGAAACATTTGTAACGTTTTATAAATTTATTTTGAGATAAAGCTCTCTCGCGATGCGAACAGTTAGGCGCCATGGCATACGCAACGATGTATCGTCGTTCGGTACTAAAAAAGGGTTAACGAAACTTTTGCAAACCTTCGCAATAATCGTTCCTCTTAGAAGGATCGATTCGCTGAATTTGGTGAAAAATCGTAGCGATGGAGGAAACAAGCAATCTCTCCCCATCGAGGGTCGTACGTCCCAAGGAAGTTGTCGCACGGCAAGAGCAATGTTTCTTAGCAGCCGAAAGGGGTTCTGGCATCTAAAACAAACTCTTACCCCCAGCCGCCTTTATCCGCCGTATTTTTCGCTGACAACCTCCTTCTAGCGGCTTGATTTACGACTCGCGTCCCCAGGAACGCCGGGGATAGAGGGAGGATAGGGACAGAAGGTTAGGTGAGGAAAGAAACGGGGAACGAAAGCGACGAGGAAAACCGTTTTTGGGAAGCATTAATATTTATAGTTGGCCGTGTCGCGAGGCATAAGTTTACGAGAGTATTTACAGCCGTGCTCTTTCACGCGCGCGATCATTCTTTCGTTCTTCTCTTTCACATGTTGTTGCTTCTCCACGGTTTATGGACATATCGAGCGGAAAATTTAACGTTGAACGGTCACGGTAATCTTCGAAATTGTAC
This sequence comes from Tetrapedia diversipes, assembly GCA_033822845.1. Lineage (NCBI taxonomy): Eukaryota > Metazoa > Arthropoda > Insecta > Hymenoptera > Apidae > Tetrapedia > Tetrapedia diversipes. Next base: position 31,769 of record JAOPTO010001063.1, on the reverse strand, counting down.
GAGGCGAAGGTAAATAAGAAAAATTTCAACAGGATAGCTAGAAATTTTGGAAATTTTAAAGAAAAAGGATGTCTGTCGTCGCTCTAAACACAGTAGAAATTTCGAGCGTTGATTTAAAATGTTGATGTAAGTGAAGATGAATTTGATGAGTGAGCGTCCTTTGAAATTGTTATTTCCTTTTGATATTCCAAGGATTTTTTGATATTCCACCCTTAAGAGGGTTAAATAGAGGTTGTTTGAAAATCCGCCGATTCTGAAGCAAGCACTATAAAAATTAGTAGGTGTTCAATATTCTGATTAAAATTAAAGTTAAGGGCTTGCAAAATTGGTGATATTACGAGTATGAGATTTTTTCAAAATTCATCCCCAAGTACTTGCGTGCGGGCAACAGCTACTAGTAAATAGAATTTATTTCGATTCTACCCAGAGAAATAAATGTTCATCGAATTGGTAACGAACACCCTGTCAGCGCCACCCCCGTCTTCGAAGCCCAATAATTTTCCTATTTTTTCTCAAGTGGAAACACGAACGACGCCCCTTAACGAACGAACAGAGGACGACGACGAGCAACCGGTTAATTGGCAGACAGAGGGACGGCAATAAATTCCTGTTAGCCGGCCAAAGGATCGATTAATAAGTGCATTAGTAACTTCGATGTCTACGACGAAAATAGAGCCCCGATAATTGTGTATATTGACGTTCACGGTAAATGCGAAACAAGGGGGGGGGGGGGACGTCGGCGTCCGTTTCAGTTTTATTTGTTGCGTCGATGTTTGTCGGGGGCCGCGAACAAAAACGATTCGTTAGGCGACTTACCCCCACGATAGCGGCCTTACCCCTAAAAAATGATCGTGCACCCCCCAGTGAGCAGCAGATGCAACTTCCCTCGGCTATCCGTTGACCCTTCAGCGTGGACCGCGTGTAGGTGGGTATACTACGTTTTTCCCTTGTCATATTTTGTTTTTCCTCCTCTTTCATTCTCCTCCTTCCTCTTTCCCATCCCTATTACTGGACGATTCTTCCAAGATCTTCCGATTAGTTCACCCCCGACGTAACCCCCATCATAATATTGCGTTTCATGGAATTGTAAGGGAAGCGAAGTGAATAATATCGAACAATAATGTATTCAGGTATTATTAAGTGTAAACCACATTTGGCATTAATTATTAGGAATTCGTATATTACAATCCTTCGGGTAGTGTTTTATCCCTATTCGTCTGAGAGTCAACACCCGTTATAAAGAAGTGATACGGTAAAAATAAAAATTTCACTTAGATTTATTATTAATGTTTCGTAAAAATCATGTGTAACGATTAAACGGAAAATGGTATTATAGATTCGTGCAGTAAATAAACTGAGACAGTTCGTTTAACCCTCGAAATTCTATATTGCTGATATAAAACACTCGCGAAATATTTTACAAGAAATAAACAAGAGGATAATCCAGGAAGTGTATTATTCCGCGATTGGTGATAATTAATCCGTTTATTCATGCAAATGGGTTAACCACCTTCTTTTATTTTTCTGACACGCGTTATGGATTTATACTTGGTGTTCGGCGATCCCTTCCAAGCGAAACCTTCGTTTGCATACGTAACCGAGTAAATCTATCGGTGGGCAGTGTGTCTCGGATGGGTGGAGCACGGGACAAGCGCCCCGCCGAGGGGCTGGTGGCCTCGTCCAAACCACAGAAACACGGGGGGAAAAAAATGGAAAAACGATCGTAATTACCAGGATTCGTGGTTTGGAGCAGGTTAAGACAAAGGGTGCCCCGTAACTCATCGCCGCCTCGCCACGCCCTACGCTCATTTTCGACATCTTGGTCACGTAGATCCGACCCGTGCACACGCCCCTGTCGTCGCCGGCTCTCGTTCTCGAGATCCCTCGAAGAGACAACGCGGCTGATCTTGTAACCGAACGCTCATTACGTTCAAAGATGCAAGATAGCTGCAGCTTCCTCGGCTTTGTTCCCTTCTGCCGCGTCTCTTCTGAACCGGTGTCCCCCCAATGGTAATTGAGTTAATTACACCTGGCGACATTTGTTTCTCAGTCTACAGTTTCTCCTTTGGAGCTTGGAAAAACGGTCGAAGTTTGAAAAGCGTAAATTATTGTCCTCGTGATGGCGACCAAGTTATTTTAACCCGTTGAGGTGCAATGACGAGTTAGGGTCGTGATTCATTTCATGTGTCACTGTGTACACTTTGACAAGTCTGAGTCAAGATTACTTAGATTAGTTTACATAACTGTTTGGAGCATGGTGGGATTAAAAATGTCCCACCTTTTTGATGCACGGTAATGCATGGTGGAGCATTTTTATTTGTGTAAAACGGTTGGTAATACCATAAAAAAATGTTATAAATATGTTCGCTTGTGTTGGCAAGTTTCAACATATCAATATAGGTTAGTATAGGTTTGTTTAATTTAAAACACAACAAAATTCCTGTGCAACACATGGGTCTATTTATTCTCTGAAATCCTGCGCCTCAAAGAGTTAATTGTTTCACTGGCGGGTCAATTCAGTTTTGTTTAGAATATTCAAGATACACTTCACCCTTTCGAAAAGAATTTCAAAATAAAACGTTCTGTTTTGAAGCTTGTACATAATGAGTGTTCAGTTGGGACAAATTTAATGGTATTCTTCGTACGCATGAAATTCCATTTTATTTGTACGCCAAAGGGGTGAAAAAAAGGGAGCGCTGGTTAGTTCAATAAAAATTCATCAATTTCATCGGGCACAATCGCGACAATTTTCTTCGACCATGGAACACACAATGGCTGGGCGATTTTTAATAATACACGTCCAGTCGGTCGTCCGCCGTCCCGTATCATTGTCGATCCTTTGTGTCTGGCGAATCAAGAACACCAGATATTTGAGCCGATTAGCGCAACAAAGAAGAGTGCACTCAATCAGCTTAGAAGCATTAAGCACAACGTCCTATCACGAGGAGGACGCGTTGATACAGGAACAATGCGAATTACCCGCGATCTTTCCTCGTTTACACAACAACCTTCTCTATTGACCCTTTCTCGAAGCAATTCCGCCCGAACGCCCGTCCATTCTTCCGATATCCACCATGTTTCTGTGGAGAACTGGAAAATATAACAAACTTTTATTCATGCGATTACGATATACACGATACAAAAATGAAAAATATAATGTAATATATATTCGCTTCAGTCTGCGATATTTTACTCTGCTATACTCTCTCTCTCTCTCTCTTTCTTTTTCTTTTCCTCTATGTCTTTAATCTCTGTTAGCTGTTATTCTTTCCTTCTCCGTCTCTACTATAATATATTCAAATAATATAGAACACAACTGCAACATTCATTACACAACCCGAACCTTAACAGTAGAACAGTTAAACTTAATTGTTAAAGTGTACTTATTTGCATGGAAGAGATGAAATTGGAAATTACATGAAAAAATATCGAATGCACATAAATCAGGTCTCCATTTATACCTTCTGCAGAGAATCATAGTAAACTTTGGAAACTTTACCACTGTACTGTGAATTTATAAGATTGCTACGATCGTTTATACGCAACTATTAACCTTTTGCGCTCGAAAGGTGACTGTTAGTCACCAAACGACAGTTTCTCAAATTTTCAGACTTTAGTTAGTTTGTTTATTAATCAGATTCAGAGGTTAATTAGTCATATATGTAAACTTTAGTACATTACTTAACTAAACTAAATAAAGAATATATGACGGGGAAAATGCGAACGCGAGGCGGAAAGAGTTTAACTGTCGAGGGAGAAAGAGTGTGATTCTGATGGAATCTCGATCAATTAACGTTAGAGCTAACGACAATTAAAGTGTGCTTATTTGCATGGAAGAGATCAAAGTGAAAATTACATGACAAAATACTGAATACATAGAAAACAAATTTTTATTCATACCTTCTGCAGAAAATCGTAGTAAATTTTGGAAGCTTTACCATAGTGAATTTATAAGAATGCTACGAATAATCAGCAATTGGTTATTTTAACTGTTCTGGTAGTTCTAATGTTAAACATCTATTTACAATATTTAAAGTTAAGATTTAATTAAATATTTAAGTTAAACATCTATTTACAATTTCTCATTCTTCCATACAAAAATATTCTTCACTTTCATACCATATATTCTACGACAGCCCAAATCGCCGTACAACAGTTTCGGCCTCAACGCAACTAATTCGTCTCCTCGACACCATTAAAGGGACAATCGAATTTTTGTAATCCCGTTCCCGGTGGGCGGGGGGCGGAAACGAGGGCTAATTTTCTTAGGAAGAGGTTTCATCGCGAACGTAGGCTCGGGGCCACCGGAAAGGCCGCTAATGAGAGAACAGAGGAGAGGGAAGGGTGGAACGGCGAATACGGAGATGAAAATGAATTGAGTGAATGGACTTGAAGTGCTCCCGAGTGGCGGGAAGTGAGCAACTCCGACGAGAGAGGCCTGACCGCCCCTCTCGCGCACTCCACGCTCCTTCCGGGACATCCGACGCAATCTAGCTGGCCTAACTGGCAGGTTTCGAGCGGTTCCTTCTGCATCGATGATCTACGCGATCTACGCGAACTTCCATAAAAATCAGGAGCGATCGTGGTTCCTCGAGTTTCGATCTTGCATCCTTTACTTGCGTTCTTCGTCCCTGTTTTGGGTGGAAATTAGAAAAATGGCGAAAAATGGAGTAGAATGAAACACAATCTGTAGTTTGGCTTGTTCTTGCTACCTTTGACGCTGGTCATAAGATATGCATATTAATCAATTAATTTATTTGCAACTGATCCTTGTTAAGAGTAATGGAACAGCTTCGTACACTTTTGTACACTTTGATAAATTTATTACACTGTATATAGTGTTTCTTCTGTTAGAAAACTAGCCTAATTAGGTTACTTATTCACTGGCAAGGTCTCACCATCGCTGACATCATTGTTTGGGATTTACAGTTATCTGTGTTATCTTCGGTTCCAACAATTCTTAGGATTTTGGGTTCGTGAATTTCAAACCGATAATAAATTCTTCGATCGATAATAATATTTTAGTTTTAGAGTTTCGTCGGAGAGGGTATAGGAAAAACGAACGAGTCATCGTGAAAGCTTCAAATTTGTTACACGAGGATGTACTTCTAAATAATTTAGACTTCGGGCTCGTGAGAATTATCGTTCGAGATTGAGACCAACAGAGGTTAGATCCGACGTTGGTTGGTAAAACGTTGTTCGTGTCATGAACGATCTTTCAAAGTAGATAGGAAAGTAGAAAGCACAGGCTATGAACGAGGTATCGCTGAACGGTAAACGAGACGAGCGTTTCGTGACATTCCACGTGAAACCTGCACTCCTAGACGATTAATCATAGAAAGGTGCAACGGCGAAGCTAATGGTTCTCGAGGTGCAAGGTGCAGGAATCCTTGAAACGAGATAATTCACAAATAACTTCTCGAGTTTTCCTATCGAACGCCTACATCCTAATCTTCCCGCTACGAAAACTCAAATTTCCATTATCAGTTTTCCAAACGAAATCCACACGGAACTCTCCGAATCACTTTGACGGAGAATTTAAGCCAGAATAGGTCTTCAAAAACGAATTCTGTCGTACCATTTTAAAACAATTATCTCCATGAACGCATTAACATTCCACGGTGCACAGGAACTCGCGTCGCGATTGGTCAGAAACGAGATAATTCACAAATAATTTCTTCGAGTTTTCCTATCGAACGCCTACATCCTAATCTTCCCGCTACGAAAATTCAAATTTCCATTATCAGTTTTCCAAACGAAATCCACACGGAACTCTCCGAATCACTTTGACGAAGAGTTTGAGTTAGAACAGGTCTTCGAAAACGAATTCTGTCGTACCATTTTAAAACAATTCTCTCCATGAACGCATTAACATTCCACGGTGCACAGGAACTCGCGTCGCGATTGGTCAGCCACAATGAGCGCCGATCGGAGTGTACCTGTCTGCACCATCGAGAGAGGGGCATACGTAGAAAAGAAGGACGGTGGATATCGTGTGGGTGATGACTAATAGATTTCGTGCTCTGGTCCATCCATCTCGCGTTCTCGAACTGCCTCGACACAAATCGATCTTGCAGAGGCGGTCGCGTCTACGAGACTCAGCCAAAGGATATCGGCCATCGATAGATCCTTCGACCAGTCCAACCTCTATCTCTCTCTCTCTCTTATTCTCCTTTGGATGCATTTATAACATTGGCCACGGCCCTGAACCGATCGCTCGCGAGAGACCGGGACGGTTTGTCATTATGGTTATTCTACGGTCGATCTTCTGTCAGACATTGGGGAAAGTTCGAAGATCGGCCGTCAGCGAGTCCACCAAACGAGTAGGTCCAACTCAGAGAAAGAGTTGGTGAACATTTAGAAGGTGTTCTTGTAGAAGGAGCACCTACGATGGAACAGTTCCGCTTAGAAATCCTAGCACATAGCACATTTCATAATATCGCCAGCATTCGAACACTTTCCAGAGAAGTGAAAGGAACGATGTCCAACAGACATCTGTGTTAGAACATGGCAATTAACCCTTTGCGCTCGAAAGGTGACTGTTAGTTACCAAATGGTAGCTTCGAAAATTGTCAGACTTCAGTTTGTTTATTAGTCAGACTCAAAGGTTAAACAGTGATATATGCAAATTTTAGTATATCCCTTAACTAAGCTAAATGACATTTATATAGGCGAATCTTAGTAAATATTTCGAATTTGAAGATTTTTGAAGTTAGTATTATTAGATGACTAAGAATCAACTCTCGAGTGCAAAGGGTTAAGTTAGTATAAGTTGGTATATCATTAGACGACTAACAGTGCAGCTCTCGAGTGCAAAGGGTTAAGTTAGTATAAGTTAGTATATCATTAGACGACTAACAGTGCAGCTCTCGAGTGCAAAGGGTTAAGTTAGTATAAGTTGGTATATCATTAGACGACTAACAGAGCAGCTCTCGAGTGCAAAGGGTTAAATTCCCACCGCGCGAGTCTGCTAGCATTTCAACCCATCCGACCCGTTCCCAGGATTCCAGAAATTCGTTCCCCGCACAAAGAACCCATCGATCGTCGTCATCCACCCAGGGACCGTCTTCGCGCGCCGGCCTGGCTTAATCTCAATTAGCAAATTCGTCCCGTCCGGCAGCATAATAAATTACACGTCGTTAGAGAGGTCCCCGGTTGATCGTCTCGCGCGCGTGTTCACCGGGTCGCAAGAAACGCGGCTGGACAAGGGGAACCGGGGAAACGGCCGATTAAACGAACGATAAAAATGCCTGGCCAATTTACGGGCGGGCCCTCTCTCTCGCTGGCCGCGGAATAATTGTCATCGCCGATGTCCCGTGGCACCGTGGCGCCACTCAGGGCCAATTAGCCGGTGCAATTAAAGAATTACGCGACGTGTGCTCCTCTCTAATCCTGAATTTCGCGGCCGCAGGGGTTCAAGGCAGGACGACGCGACGCGACGCTCACCGTCCGCGAGTTCTGTCTCTCTTTCTCGCCCTTTCCCGTGGACGTCGCATCGAGAACGGTGGAGGAATTCTTCGGTGCAGGGAGGACGCGGTCGCGCCAGTAAAATCAACCCTTTACGAGTGCGGCGGGCGCATAACGTGCGGGACGTCTCCATAGTTTGTCGGTCGCGACGTCGGCGTTGCACGGGAGAGCAGTCGATGTTGTTGCTTTCGGTAGTCATTTGGGGATCTTTAGGGGGAGAGGAGTTCGTTATGGGTTGATCAAAGGGTGGTGATTTGTAAATTTAGGATTGCTGGAGTCGCTGGGAATTCAGGGATTTTCGGATTGTATGGAGGAATTTTTATTTTATGAATTGTAGAGAGGTCGGAGTTGAATTTAACACTACTCCTACCACGACCGGTGAAATGACCGTTTATAAAATTTCAATTAGAATTTCATATATACAACGTAGTTGAACCGTCTTTAAACTTTAGACTTTTCCTTAAATATACCTATAATACATTTTTCAATATTCGCTTCTTTTTTCATTGTTTAGTTTCTGAGAAAAATTTGCAGTCTGTCTTACGTAGAAATGTCGCAGTAGGAATAGGTATACGTGAAGTGTCGGTAGGAATAGTGTTAAGCTGCCTTGCGATACAAGTAGGATAATTAAATTTGTGTAATTGATAAAAATAAAGTTGTCGTTGTTGCTGCTTAGGGTAGTCATTTGAGGATCTTTAGGGGGAGAGGAGTTCGTTATGGGTTGATCAAAGGGTAGTGATTTGTAAATTTAGGATTGCTGGAGTCGCTGGGAATTCAGGGATTTTCGGATTGTATGGAGGAATTTTTATTTTATGAATTGAAGAGAGGTTGAAATTGAATTTAAGCTGCCTTGCGATATAAGTAGGATAATTAAATTTGTGTACTTGATAAAAATAAAGTTGTCGATGTTGCTGCTTCCGGTAGTCATTTGGGGATCTTTAGGGGGAGAGGAATTCGTTATGGGTTGATTAAAGGCTGGTGATTTGTAAATTTAGGGTTGCTGGGGTCGCTGGGAATTCAAGGATTTTCTGATTGTATAGAGCAATTTTTATTTTTATTTCATGAATCGAAGTCTACCAACGATCAAAGTGTACTTATTTGCATGGAAGAGATCAGATTGAAAATTACATGAGAAAATGCCGAATACATAGAGAACAAATCTTGAGAAAAACTATTGAGAAGATAACTGTTGCGATAAGCAAGCTTGTTTACGAGTACGATAGCTGGGTATACAGCACAGGTATCCGAATTAATTCTAGAATAAGTTGGCACGATCACCTAACGTGACGCGAGATCGTGCTGGTAAAAACGACGTTGTAGAACAAATTACGAGGTACAACAATGCCCCCGTCTGTTTGGCCGCAAGATTTACGTACTTCGGCCTCGCGGATACCAATAAATAGTCGATTCGGCGAGCGGGGAACAATGGCCAGCCGCTTTCCTCGCAGAAATCTTTGACACGAAGATCAAGCCGTGCCGGAGAGCTGGCTTGAAATATGGCGAGTCGTAAATATTTTCCGATGGAAATATTTTGTCACCTTTATTGCCGCGAGCTTTTTGTTTGATCGTAAATTCGGTGGCTCGGCGTGTCCGTGAACAGCGCAGGTACCATTTCAGTGAACATCCTCGAGGATGTGACAGTGTTCGTAATTAGAAGTCAATTCATAGATCACTTTTTATCTTTTCTAACTACTCTTGATAATTACCAGTAACTCATATATTATCGTACATTGGAGATCAATATTCAGTAGTATTAGACGGTTGATTCGTTTTAGTCAGACGATCGAAGAGGCGTTCGCGTTCTCAAGCTCAAAATTTTGAGAGGGACACAAATTTCAGGGAAATAAATTTTAACAAGTTTCAAATATGTTATGATTTATATCGGGGAGGATCCTGAATAACCCTAAACATCCATTTATTTAATTCTAAACAGAGATCTTTCTTCTTAACGTTCCACAATATACATACATATGTGTCTAACAACCCTATCATCTGATATCGTCTCTCCCCACTCCTTTTTCTGGTGCCATTTTTAATCAAGAGGAAGGATTGCGTCTGCCGATCGAGACGCATTATTATCTCACCAGCAATTTATTGCCGATGATAATATTTTTCTGGGCAAATAATAAAAATACCGGACGGGGACGTCGTAAATAATTGGACGGCTCGAAGAGCGAGGTTCAGGATCTCGGGACATCAGTTTCGACAGCGTTTACGACGGGGTTCGTAAGCTAAACGGTCGAAAGTGAATTCCAGGTGTATACTTTCCAAAAGTTTATGGCACGGACAAAGGAAAGTCAGAATGCCTGAGTGTGTGTTTGTGCCTCTCTGCTGTCCCACCTCTCTCCCCCGCAACCCTGTTCTATTCCACGGGTCCTGTTGACTTCTGTCTGGAAGTTAATTGGTCGTGATCAATATTTTATACGCTCTTTAAACCACTAGCCGGGGCTAGTAGAATAGATCCTGCGTGTCGCGTTTATGGCGTTAATTTGAATATCGTTGTCCGTGGTTTGTCTCGTAGCAGCGCCACGTCTTTATACGAACAACCCATAAATACCGGCTGCGTTAATGGCGGCCGCTGCTCCGTTGACCGGAAAGGAGAAACGATGGTTGGTTAATCGGACGAATCGTTTGACCATTCAATTTTTTAATCTTGTAACGACGCGCACAGTTTTTTAGTGGACACGGCCGTTCGGACGTTACTTATGTTACGGGTGATAAACTTATTTATTTATAAACGGAAAAACTGATTAGCGTACATGGATTGGTGATAATTTATGAAAGTTACAGTAACCTGGAGATTGATCTGCGGGATACATCGATAGAGACGCCGAATAGGTCGATTATTTCATAATAATTATTAAGCAAAAGTGAGTAAAAGCTAAAGATCTAAAGAAAATGGGGTAGAAAGTATGCGAAAACCTAACAATTCTTACTGACACATTAAAAATTAATATTATCTAGAAGAAATGGGCATTTAGTTAAACCACTACTGGCACAAAAAAAATTTAGGTTCCTCTTCCTTCTCTAATTCTTCTAAAATAAATAATTTGGAGACCGAGCTCATATTTTTGGGATGGTAAAGGTTCTTTTGAGGAAAGTGGACGATAATTGGTTCTAAAGGAAGGTGGAAATAGGGTTGGAAATGTCCTAGTTACACCCTTACAAGAGTGCGACCAAACCACCGCATAACGTGTCACGGATCACGCAGGATCGAGGAATAGAGAAGGGTTGCGAACGGTGGATCCGTGGAAGGAAGGCCCGGACTCACGCCGAGTGGGAGTGGCGTGGGTGTGTCCAACACACTGGCTCGCACGATCTCCTATAAACTTCACAAACACGATGTAACGACTGCCGTTCGCACGTTTTATAGGGTCCGGAGGGGGGTGATCCCCGGAGAAGTTTGGCAGACCGCGAATAATGTCCTTGTTTCCCCCCGTGGAGTCCAGACATTGACACCCCCTTAAAATCGACTCGACGATGGATTCATGGCGTGCCCGTCGAATAACAGACCGACGGAATTCCTGTCTGAAATAGACAATTGCAGAATGATTTTATATTTAAAGATTCAAGTATTCGAATTCAGAAATTTAAGGATTCAAGCATTCAGGTTCAAAGGTTCAAAGATTCAAGTATTCGAATTCAGAAATTCAAACATTCAAACATTCAGATTTAAAGGCTCAAAGATTCAAGTATTTGAATCCAGAAATTCAAAGATTCAAAGGTTCAAAGATTCAAGTATTCGAATTCAGAAATTTAAGGATTCAAACATTCAGGTTCAAAGGTTCAAAGATTCAAGTATTTAAAATCAAAAATTCAAATGTTCATATTTAAGTTTTTGAATCTTAAACAAAAGTGATCATTCCAGTTGTTAGTATAGAGTTTAATATAAGAGTAGTGGTTAACGTAAGACCTCTTCGTTACTTTACCAAATATCGAGAAAAGTATTGTTCGCATTCGAAACTGTCGCGGAACACACGGTCTAAATTTCGTTGAACACCCTTGCGCACGTTTCTATCGCATCGCGAGCCATCGTAGAAAAGGAAAAGTTCGGATTCGTGGTACCAGCGACCGTTTGAGCGACTAGGAGGTTCGTCCTTGAGACGTCCACATAAATCTTGCCGTTGACTGCTCTGGAGCCGGCCGAATAGCTTCCCGAAAGTGTCGTTTGCGGAATTCCGAACGACTGTCACGGATTTCACGACGTCTGTTTACGCAGCTCGTGAAAAATCGCTTTCCTATTTACACAGAGCGTGTGTTGGACATATGGCGGAAGCGGATCACAATGAACGCAACCTCTACCCGACACGCACGATGTCTCTTCTTCGTTGAGGAGCTTCTGTTCGCTCAAGACACGGGGCCATTTTTTCAAGCTTACAGCGTGAAAAAACAGACGTCGTATAAGGGTGGCTCTCCGTTGAGATCGAGCTTCGAAGGATACTGAAACATTTCTGAACGGAAGCTTGCGAAGAAAAACACTAAACGCGTGGCTGGACATTAAAATTGATGAAGAGTCCTGATGGGAAATATCCCTACTCGGTTGGCTAAGTGTTAACAATCGAAACACGAATTGTCCTAAATTCCTTCATCCAGTTTCAAGCTCAACGATTAAATTCTCTTTCAAGTTTTCCCCGTCATTCGAAACGTTCCGATATTTCATTCAGCGTTCAAAACTCTTCGATCAACGCACTCTCGACCGCAACGATCTCGGTAAACGCTGTCAACGAGGGAACCACCGCAAAATTGATCGAACCCTCCCCCCGGCAAACCTACCCGGTCCCAAGGGATGAAAATATTTGCTCGGCCGGAAACCGACACGTTTTCTTCGCCCGACAATGCGCCTCTCCTCTAATTTATAACTCTTCCATCAACCAATACTTACTCTAACCATCCCTAGCATCTGTCCAACCGAGCGACAAACGTCCTTCGTGAAAACCCGTACACGGCACAGAGAAGGCGACCAGAGTCAGCCCCGGTTCGGTCGTTCTTCCTCAACTCGCGTCGAACCGACCCAAGAAACGCGAGCGAAGAAAGAAAAAGGGGCCCGGGCGCCGTTGTTCTCGGGTACACACCAGAGACTCGAAGGTAGACCGGAATATAAGAGGCCGTGTCGAAAAAGCGTGGCGAATGCCTGTCGACCTAAACGAATCCGTGAAAAGCTACAGGGGGGTCCGGCACTGTCGCCGCATGGTCAATGCGTCCGCCATTGGTGGGCCCGTGGAAATTCGGGAAACGGGGGGGCCCCCCTCTGTCGCACAAACGATCTATGCACCGCGAGAGCAAAAGGAACTGCGTCTCTGTCCCCCACCCTCCCTGGAAAGGACGCGTTTCTCGCTGTTATCGGGGCCAGGAACGAAGGGGGGCCGTTGGCGCGCGCCCTAGGTTCCGCTCTAAATGGGCATAAATGGCAAACAAATACCGTCGTGGGTTCCGGTTCGACGAAAGTTGAGACGTCACGCGCGCGACTACGAGCAACTTCTTCCTGGGACCCGTGCTTTTAACCTTCCACCGGCACCCCCCTGGATTTCCGTGATTGTCGTCAGAGGGTTGGATATTGAATCGTCGCCGGCGGACCTTGGGATTGTTGGCAACGACCACGGTGATCGTTGAATAAAGGTCGATCTTTTGTGGCTGGGATTCTTTCCAGGAGGGGGGGAACTTGCTGCGATGGGAGTCAATGTGGTGCAAGAAGGTGTTCTTGAATAATATTTATTTGGAAGGAAATAGGTTTTGTTGGATTGGACGGAATTTCTTTTTTTCTGGTAACACAGAACAGAACGGAAACGGTAACAAGATCTACATAACCCGTTGACATATGAATGACGAGTTAGGGTTGTCATTCATTTCATATACCGCTGTAGACTTTGACAAGTCCTCCCCCCTTTCAAAAAAAATTCAAAATAAAATGTTCTAATTCTAAGCTTGCATATAACTGTTCAGTTGAGTCAAATTAAATAGTATTTTTGGACACATCAAATCCCATTTTATTTATACACCAGAAAGCACAAAACAGAAAGGTTCCCATGTGGTTAAAAAGGGACCTCCGCATAAGGTGCCATTTTCCAAGGAGCTACGATCGTCCGCAACGAGCATCTTTCTTCTATCCTGTCCCTTTCCATCGAAAGCTATAAAACTGCACGTGGCCTCCAGCGACGATAAATAAAACTGCTATCGGCTCTTGGATGATCCAACCTCGTTACCGACCAGCACCGGAAGCTCATCGACGATTCATCGTCCGCTATGATTCCTCGAAGCCGGTCCCGCTCGCGGAGAACTCCTTTAACGAAGCGGTCAGCTGCGTTTTTACGAAATTCCATCGCTTTTCTTCGCCCGTACTTTTCTTGCGGCCTCTGTCCCCGTTCTACGTGCCTCACATTCGCGACGCGAGTGATCGAGGCCGCGTAGGGCAACGGCTAGCAGGTGCGTACCACTACGTGTACGCTCAATTACGCGTTCCTCTCCCCCTACCCCTGATCCCGTTCGATAATTAATCACGATTAATAGCCGGCGAACCGAGAAGAACTCGGGATTTATTAATCGGCCGCTCGCGATTACGTTCGTAAATCAAACGGTCCCGACCAGGATCCCGATCTTTTTGCCCTTTTGGAAACTCGCTGCTGCCCGGCGGTATCTCTTCATTTGTCCGCGGGTGACCGCGTTTTTCGGCCGCGATCGTTACATTCTGCTCTTGGTTCGCTACTTTGTTGCATAGGTGGAGTTTACTCGAAGGTTAAGCCTCGTTGTAATTTATGGCCGGGATGACAAGAAGTATATTCCTCCTCGGGGTCGCTTTGTACTCGCTTCTCAAACACTAAACATTCCCTTTTTTCCTTGTGCTTGGTAATTGTTGATACCATTCTCTACCTTTTCCAAGAACAAACGAACAACTTTTGCATAGCTTAAACCCACTGCTAACCCTTTGCACAGGAAGGGTAAATTTTAGTCGTCAAGTAATACCGATCTCAAAGATTTCCAGAGTACAAAGTATTCACTGAACTTCGCTTACATTTAACTGCATTTAGTTCGGTTGAGTAATATACTAAAATTCTTAAATTCTGTTGTGTTTAAAAATTTGCGAAATTATCGTTTGGTGACCGACAGTCGTCTCGAGTGCAAAGGATTCAAACTGAAACACACTACTTTCGTTCGACAATCTTCACCGGCGATTCCCAAGTTTAATTTTTCCATGGATCGCGATACTTTGGTTCAGACTTAAGTAAGAGATATTTATGAGCTTAAGGAGACACTCTGCTTCCGTTCTCCAGTTTTCACCAATGATCCCTAAGTTTCATTTCTCCATGGATCGCGATACTTTGGTACATACTTAAGTAGAAGGAGATATTTATGAGCTTGAGGAGACACACTACTTTCGTTCTCCAATCTTCACCAACGACCCCTAAGTTTCATTTCTCCATGGATCGCGATACTTTGGTACATGCTTAAGTAGAAGGAGATATTTATGAGCTTGAGGAGACACACTACTTTCGTTCTCCAATCTTCACCAACGACCCCTAAGTTTCATTTCTCCATGGATCGCGATACTTTGGTACATGCTTAAGTAGAAGGAGATATTTATGAACTTGAGGAGACACGCTACTTTCGTTCTCCAATCTTCACCAACGACCCCTAAGTTTCATTCCTCCATGGATCGCGATACTTTGGTACATACTTAAGTAGGAGATATTTATGAGCTTGAGGAGACACGCTACTTTCGTTCTCCAATCTTCACCAACGACCCCTAAGTTTCATTTCTCCATGGATCGCGATACTTTGGTACATGCTTACGTGGAAGGAGATATTTACGCTGCCAGAGGGGACACGCGATTTCTTGCCATCTCGGTGATCCGCACGATGACGTCGAGAGGAGGACGCCAGCCGGAGGTTAGGTGCGCCAGGCCTGGGCACATAAGTCAGCCGGTATTCAATGAGTTCGAGGAAGTTGATCGCCGGTTCTTCGCACGCGAGCCAAGCGCATCGACGCGAGACGACAATCGTAAGGGCGATGCCTCGTACCCCGCCCCGAAAAACTGGATCCCCGGCTCCCTGGAGCCTGAAAAGGCCGGTTTTCTGGTAAAAAGTCACGCGAGCCGCGACGAGCCAAAATCGTTAAGGTCGACGCGAGGCGACGCTGCTTTTTTCCACGAGTTCCCCGGGAGAACCGGATACCAGTTTGCGCGGAAAGGAATTGGATTATGATCGCTAGATCCTTCTCCCGACGATACTCGGTGACTCACTGAAATCGATCGATCGTTTATTTATCGATAGAACCTGTTGGCTGTTAAATAATCGTTCCCCTTATAAATGCTCGACAAGTGTTTAAACCTGCATACAATAAAATTTCTAGACTGTTACCGATTTTATGTACATCGTTTTCTCAAATATACCGGTGAACTTCTTCAACGGTTCCTAAATTTTTCGATCGAATTGTTTCACATCGGAGAAAAGTGAGTTAGAATGAAGAAAAACAATATATTATAGGAAAGGTTATAAATGAAAAAAAAAAGAAAAGAAAGAAAAGTGAATGAAATGATAAATATGCGTGTATTTGATAAAACTAAAACGATACAAACGAACACAAAATAACAAACTACGCTTATGCCTCGCAAAACACGCCTATGCTTCGGAAATTACACAGTTCTTTGCTTCTGACTTCTTCAACTCTTGATCGAGTGGGACCCGAAAAGACAAAACACTTGGCCCCACTCTACCGATCTCTTCGCACACACATTCGCGCCCAGACACACACCAAACGTACCATCTTACAATACTAACCCTTAAATCTATACATTACCACAATATACATAACATTATATACCGATCTCGGGAAAATCAATCGGTTGGTCCTCCAATTGCGGTCCTCCATCGCCGCAGCCATTAACGCGAGTAAATTCACTGATATCCGCCTCTCGATAATAGTAACCCCTATAAAAATCGGTTCTCAAATTTTTCGATCGAATTGTTTCACATCGGAGAGAAGTGAGTTAGAATGAAGAAAAACAATATGTATACATAATATTATATACCGATCTCGATAAAATCAATCGTTTCGTCCTCCAGTCGCGGTCCTCTCCATCGCCGCAGCCATTAACGCGAGTAAATTCACTGATATCCGCCTCTCGATAACAGTAACCCCTATAAAGATCGGTATCGACGCGGGAGGGGCGAACAAGTGAACAGCATTAGCGACGTGCGTTATCGATACCAGAGAATCGCTTTCGCGAGATCTCGACGAGGCGAGCTCCAACTGTGGCGACACGGAAAATATTTCAAAAGCTCGCGTCGCGACCGACCCTCGATCGATCCCACTCGATCGTTTATCGAGGCGCTCGATTTGAGCAGCGGAAACGGGGAATTTCCTCGGGAATAGAAATTACGATTACCCCGCGGCTGTTTCTGGAAAAAGTTACTTCCCCGGCTGGGTTGTTCGATACACAAATAAATTAGGAGCGTAAATTAAACGAGCATGGCGCCCGTGGCGTTTTCGTTTGCGTTGCCGCACAAAGAGGCTGCTTAAAAATCGAGTGGCTCATCAGCTCGGTACATTATTGCCCGGGGCGAACATTCGTTTCCAGCGAGCTCGAACAAAAATACGGAATTCGAGAAGGTTATCGTGATCCCTCGCCGACGTTGAACAAATTGTCGTGAACGGATTTACGCGCGTAGACAGAGAACACAGAAATAGTGTACGTGTCTACGTGCGAGAAGATTAAAAAAAAAAATGGTCCCCACCTACCCAAAGACGGTTCAACCCTAAATATCGTTCGAAAACATCGAAGCTAACCCTATGGAAAGTGTCGTAAATGATGACACCGAGATTTATACGTTTCACGCTTATCTATCTATGTCTATGCATATAAAAAGACATGACCTGACTGACTGACTGGTTTATCATCGCAGAGCCTAAGCTAATGAAGCTAGAAACATGAAATTTGGACAATGCGTTCCTTTTATGACGTAGGTACTAATTAAGCAACTATTTTTTGATATTCCACCCCTAAGGGGATTAAATAGGGGTTGAAAGGTTGTTTGAAAATCCGCCGATTTTGAAGCAAGCACTACAAAAAGAACTGAGTTGAAACAGACGGTACAATTAGTTTTCTCACTCATTTATATCTCTTTCACACACACACACACACAGCCTGTTACCGTTCCTTCTTCGCTTCTTATTGTCATTCGCACATCTTTATACACACACACACACCAAATCGGTTGCTTCGCTAGTCCCTAGATAGATGCCAACCTACAGAAAGCCTCGAAACGATCTACGATCTGTTTGCGTCTCCCTTGATCCCGATAGAAAGCTGCTTGACGAAAGACAGGTGTGCGTTCGAAGAGGGGAGGGCCCGTCGATTTTCCATCGGGGTTAACAGATTATATGAAGACGTCCGCGACCCGAACGCGCGCATAATCGCACCTGTACGCGTTTTCCCGTACGCCCTCCGCGCCTCTTGCCAGGGCGTGACTGTGAAAACCACCAGGACCCAAACAGGCCCTTTCGCCATGGACGAGCGCGAGCTCTGAGAGGAGAGCGGCCGATAGAAGACCAGGTTCCTCTCTCTTTCTCGCTTTCTCCGTTCCGTGCACGCGGAGAGCGTAGAGAGAGCGTTCGTGCGGGGACCAGGTCTACCTGACTTATGGGGGCCCAACATTCGGCATTATTTATGGCTGAGAGGGCCTGAATGCTCCCAAAAGAACTGCTTTCTCTCTCTTTCTATCTTTCTCTATCTCTCTTTACCTCTCCCCATCACCGTTTCTCGTAGTTTGTCTGTCCTCGACTCGCGAAACCTCGATTGCCACGCCGTTTTGCCGAAACACGAAGTCCATGGAATACTCTCGCCGTGACGAATCCGTCAATGGACACGCTTCCGTCGTCTCATTGCCGAATATTCCGAAGGTCAGGATGGAGCTTAAGAATGGGACGGGGATGGCGAGCTCGTTTGAGACGAGCGGACATCGGGATGACGAAAGGGCAAGGATGCGGTAACCGTTCCTCGAAGCTGGTGCCTCGAGATCGAGGCACCTCTAATTTAATTCGGTGGAACGGTGAACGGAAGGTGCGGCTCGATAATCGATGGACTTTGGTGGGACCACGTATAAACTAAGACAATGCTTCATGCATTCGATCGTTAATTTTAATATTATTTATTAAACTTCTGTATAAGATAGAACATCTCTATGTATCTTTCTTATTAACTCGAAAAATTCTTTTCGAACGCAGATCAAACCGGTAAAATGGTGATAATAGGAGCTTTAGGGTGATACCATAGATCGACAAAACTTAGTAATAAATATTGAAGAAAATTATACATAGTGATTTTTAAGATATTTATTATATATACATATTCTATTGTATTACAATATAATTTATTCGAAACACACTGTTTCCACGTGGTCGCACTCACTCTAGCCATATTCCTTACTTCCTTTTCCTTTTTCGCTTTCACTCCTTTCTGGTACATAGTAAGGTACTCTCTTAACACGTTCGTCGCCCAGCGTGATTCGGCCGAGTTTCTCGTTTCCAAATCCAATTGCATAGAAAACTGGGTTAAAAAAAATATAAAAACAGCAAAAATTTTTATTTTTTATTTTTATTCTATGTATTTTATATTTGTATATATTATACTTCAATGCGTATTCTATTGAATTCCTTTTGAAATTCCAATTTAAAATCCTATTTAACTTTAAGGAAAAGAGCGTCACCTAAATACGGGTGACGTGGCGACAAACGTGTTAACAAATATATTTACCATAATTGTACAAAATCGCAAAATATAAGTTCGTCAATATATCCTAGCCATAAATATACCTACAGAAGTCACACAATACAATGTGTCATCAGTTTATTTATCGACTCGAGGGCCGCGTCATACCCAATCCACGTCTTCCAAAACGTGTCAACGGGTCCCTGAAAGTCATTCAACGTCAACCTCTTCGTAGCTTCGTTCACCTTTCTTCACGGTGTATCGTCCTTGTGCGCGTGGCGAGAAGGTTGCTGGAAGCGAATTTGCCGTATGGCGCGAGCAGGACCGCCGCGTAAATTCTTTCGCCGCGCGTCCTCTCGTTAACATTGTTCGCGCCTACGCGCGAGAAAACGCGCGGCGGGTGGCGAGTCGCCGTGTCACCCAGGCCGGCTGCTCCTCCAGATCGTCCCGATAAACCAGCCACCTTTATCCCGGGCCCGTGACGGGCTACGCCAGGATAATTGCCCGGGCAATTACTCGGATCGATACGATCCGAGCCGACGATCGATCCTGATCGTGGAACAGCGCGTGGCCGCGTTGCGTTCGATACGCGTGTACGGGTTCCCTTCTGGATGATTTGCATTCGAGCGATCGCTTCTTCTCGAGATATTGAATCGGTGAACGTGAGGACAACACGACGTCCTTCGTGTCCTTTGTTGGGAAACAGGCGAAGGTGATGAACGCTAGAGTATGGTGATAAATATTGGGTTGGAGGGGAAGTTCTGTCGTATTTTCCGTTTCCGTTAATTCATGTGCAACCCAATTCATGTTTGCTTTAACACAAACCCAAGAGATTTTTAATGTGATCTCCAACAGTTGTATGATGAATGCCAAACTGTTCTGTAATTTCTCGACTTGTTAAATGTGGATTATTTTTCAACGTGGACCGCAAAACATCATGATCGATCTTGGATGGTCGTCCAGATCGATCACTTTCTTGGAGGCTCAGATCCCCGGAACGAAATTTGCTAAATCATCTTTGACAAGTACGAACATTTACAATATCTTTTCCAAATACCGCACATAAATTTTTACATGCAACCGATGCGTTGCTTCCTTTTTGGAATTCATACAAAATGCAGTGTCGTAAATGCACTTTATCTACTGACATGTTTTTCACTTTAAATATTACAAGTGAACGGTAAGAATGGACTCCTTTTATATTATACAGCTGGTGAAAAAAACAAGAAAAATTCCCAATTGACTCACTAGCCAGATGTTTTTTTTATTTACGAGAAAAATTATCTGCCTATTTAGAATACGACAGAACTTTCCCTCCAACATAATATTTACACGATTCAAGACAGGATTGCGATATTCTTCGACGAATTTTGCTAAACTTTATAGGATAGAAGAAAAATGAATGGCAAGTGTGTTGTTGGTAGAACTTCGCTTCGTTTCTTTATTTTGGAATTCCTACAGTTTGGAATCCCTACAGTTTGGAATCACCCAGAAGTTTTAAGAAACATTTGAATTTAGAAGGAAAATCGTGAGAAGTGTACCTCGATAGAGGAAACTGCTGTTGAAATTAACAACATTAATCTCCAACGAACAATAAATTGTCGTGGATCTGATACGACTGCAAATTAAAGAATTCACGAATTAATAAGATTACAGAATTAACTACACGAAACAATACATTTAGCATTTAGATGTCCCCACGTGACATATCCAATCCGTCAGGTGATTGCCGCGGGAGATTGCAAATTAATGACAAATTCCAAGATTAAATAACAGAGGAGAGCATATGCAGATTTGGTATTAAAAATCGAAACATTTGCTTTCGATTTCAACGTTGAACTTGTCTCGCGGTCGAACGGGAGTTCAGTACAAACTGCAAACTTCGTTTCGTCGATGCATTTTATTCGTTTACCGGATCTCGAAGCCGAGATTCCGAAAAACCGCTGGTCTCCGTCGTGGGGCACAAGTTTTCCAAGGCGTTTCGAAGAATAACGATCCGCGAAGGATCGGGGATGCGCTATAAATTCCGGGTCCGGGCGAAGTTATGCGCGTCGGGGAGGTGTAAGTTCTCGAAATTGATCGCGAAGGCATCCGAAGAAACGGCCCTGACCGAGTGCCTCGGACGCAGAATCCGAAAAATGAGCGCTTCCGAACGGGCGACCAGGATCTTTTGGGTCAGGTAGGCATATAACGATCTCCGGGGCCTCAGGCCGGAATATAAACTGTTTCTGGGAACAGGCAGTCGTATATCTTGCCGAACGACAATGCCCAGAGTCAGTCACCCACTCAGCCCCACGGACCCACCTCGATATAGACGCGTCCGTCGAAATCTGGCTGCAGAAACAGAGAGGGAGAGACAACGCAGATCGATGTGTTCTCCCTTAGTTCTCTTCGTTTATTTCCTTTCCGCGAGCTCGTCTTCTGTTAATCGTATGCGTAACCGACGGCCACAGCCGTTTGTCGTTCGATAGGAAAGGTGCATACGTAATTAACACTATTCCTACCGACACTTCACGTATACCAATTCCTACCGCGACATTCCCACGTAAGACAGACTACAAATTTTTCTCAGAAACTAAACAATGAAAAAATAAGTGAATATTGAAAAATGTATTATAAGTATATTTAAGGAGAAGTCTAAAATTTAAAGGCGGTTCGATTACGTTGTATATGTGAAATTCTAATCGAAACTTTAAAAACGGTCATTTGACCGGTCGTGGTAGGAATAGTGTTAACCTATTGACTGCCAGCTACGAGATCTCGTAGTGTGTGCTGCAAAATTTATATTGACTACAAATGACCGTTTGAGTTAGGAACTATTATAAAGGATGAATGAAAAATATTTATAGTATAGAAAACATATTAATTATCAATTTTTATTAAAAGCTATTAAAATTATAACTTAAACGATTAAAATGTTTTCTTTAAAATGAAACCGTTGCATCCAGGGCAAGATGCGCTAAATTTACGTGGCAGTCAATGGGTTAAAAAAAACGAAGGGCGGGACAGGAGGATACACGTGGTTAGGACAAGACAGATCAAAAGGAGAGAATAAAAGTAACAAAGCTAGCGAGAGATATGGAAATAAGGTGGAAGGATAACAAGAGGAAGAAAAGCACTGGGTGATAAGTGACTAGGTACAGTAAGGAAGTAGGAAGAAATAGAGAGATAGGAAAGTGAGGTTAGAACGGTCAGAGAAAAGTGTATGAAGAAAGGGTGGATACACAGAAAGGAGAATATCACAATACGATAAAGCAAAAGAAACATGGTGGGCAGACAACCAAACAATTAAAGAAAACGAACAATTCGCAGTCTTCTTTTGCATTATTATGATTCAGAACAGTGCATTCTCCTGTATAAATTTCTATCTAATTATGCTCCTTTTAGTTTTACTTTTACTTTTATTTTTACTAAATTACTTCTTTATAAAGGGTGTTTACCCCTCAAATAAATATATAAATAAATTCTGAAGATCTCTTTCCACAAGATAAAATCGGATTAAAGATTGCGATAGATTTAGAAATTTGTGAAATCGTGCACTGAAAGCTTAAATATGTAATCGAAAGTGAGAAAAGGAAATTAATGGTAAAGCTTTGCAGAAAGTATCTCAATTAATTCGATTAGAAAAGGATGAGCTCCGAGATAGTATTCACGATTGGAAAGACCTTCCCAAATCGCTTTTAAACTGGTTTAAAAGGTCCCGGGAGCTAATCCTCCCCTTCTGGATCGTTGTCCAGGGGCCAGCATCCCTCTGGAGGAGATTCGCAGAACGGTGGGCGCAGGTGTCGGAGGCTGGGTGTTGTCGCAGCATCAGGAGTGACTGGTCGAACATCCTGGCATCTTATCCGGAAGGTATCTTGTCGTTTGGCATTAGTATACCAGCCAGTCAGCAGTGACAGATTCTTATCGGGAATCGAGGAGACACGCCGTCTCACCCGTGCCCGTTTCTCGGTCACACCTAGGATTAGGATCCATGGATCGCATTACTCTTCCAGATCCATGATTTCACTCTATTCTTCTCTTCTGTTGATGCGCGGAAATTCCATTCCTAATTTAATAAAGAATATATTCCCTTTGCTGTAACATTAGAAGGTTTAGAAAATGAAAAATCTTCTCAATTTGGAATTCTTCATTTTATTTTAACACTTCACGGACCGGGAGCCTATTAACCCTTTGAGCGCTATGAACGCATATATGGGTTTTCACGCAGTCATTCAATGTGGGCTATGAACAGTGCATAGTTTTATAAAATAATGTGGTTTGTCGTAAGAAATAGGCGGTTCAAAGCACACGCTTAAGAGAAAGATAGAGCTTCAAGGGATACTGAAACATTTGTGAACGAAAGCTTGTGAAGGGGGACATTAAAATCGATGAAGAATCTTAACGGTTAACCAATCGAATGAGGAGATCTCCCATTCTTTCCTCTGCCATTTTTTCCTCCCAGAAAATGCATTTGACGAACTGTGAACAAGTTAATTGGGACTGCACTTTCAATATTATGGATGGTAACTAAATTCAAACTAATGTCTTTTAACACTTAGCCGACCGAATAGGGACATCTTCCATTTTTTCCTTGACAAAGCAGCGCCATTGATTCTATTTACTTTTGTTATTAGTTGGTGCTAAGCTGATATCGAATTTATTAAAAATTGTATTTTAGAAAATTTATGAACAGTACTAGTTCAAGACTAACTAATAACAAAAGTAAACAAAATCGATCACGGTACCCTTGTTGCGAAAAAAAAATGGGAGATCTCCCCATTCGGTTGGCTAACTGTTAAGCTTAATTTACATCCGTCTCTCTTTCTCTTTCTTCGTGCACTTCTCGTTTCAATATATTTTTATTGCATTCGCGCCTATTAATCACAACTCATCCTCCGTTATAATCGCCACGTCCGTCCGTCAAACGTTCGTATGAATTACGACAACTAAAAGAGGCGTCGGTGTGATCGCAGCGCGAAAGAAACGATCGATGCCCGCCCGAGGAATCGAACGAGATCGCCGCGTAATTACCGCGAGAGCATTCAGATTCGATTACAATTAACTCGAAACAAGCCCCTGCCCATTGTACGGTAACACACCCTCGGCCTCGGTCGCGATGATTCGTCGGGAACCGGGGGGGCGGCGCGGTGGAGATCGAGAAACACGATCAACGGAGATCTTAATGACCGGCGAACAACGCAATCGTAGCTCGAGGATGCGCGGAGAGGCAGCAGCCGACCGTTTGAATGGAATAATTAGATGATTATCTTTTATTTATCCGCGGCTTTGATCAGCCGCCCCTCCGGCATAAAGGGACGCCATTTGCAATTATCCGAAGGGAAGAGGAAGCGTATCGTTCAGCGGAATGATACCTCTATTATAATCAAGCCACCCATTGCGTCAGTTTCTTTCGGTTTCCTCTCTCTTTCTCCCTTTCTCTCTCTCTCTCTCTCTCTCTCTCTCTCTCTCTCTCGTCCTCCTCTCTTCCCGTGTACGCGTTTACCTGTCCGTGGACGTCGACGCAGAACATTCTGATTCGGAAATCAAGCATGCTACCCCGCATGTTTCCCCCGCGGGGAAAATTACGCGTTTGAATAAGTCTAGTTCGCTCCCTAGCCGCTTCGTAATCAGAAACATCTTCGCTTCGGGATCGTTCGAAGCTAGCTGTCGAAGGTTTGGAATGGTTATCCGTAATTTTTCGAAATTCTCTGCAAAGTACGACACGATGCTATAGTTTGTCCATTCGCTCGTAAAATCTCTGACAATAGAAGCGCCTCAAACATAGACATCAACCTCAAAATCGCGTCTCTGCCTCACCTTGATCCCTGTAACTCGGTGAATCCCACCGGATTCTCTCAGCATCGTCTGAGAAAGGCTAGGGTCGCGCGCACGTTTCCAGGGTGAGCAAGGTGTCTCCTTTCGGAACGAGGAAACGAGGAACTGTTCGCGATAAATTGACAAAAGGATCTCGGTTCGTTGCACGCGGGGCCATTAACGACGATTCCACGGCCGGTGTCGAATGACTCGGTGGAGATCATTGTTGGCCAGCATCCTGGGTGGCTTCGTTTCATTGGATCACGGAGGGCTGGACGAAGTTCTCGCCTGGACAATGATCCAGCCGCGCCTTTTTCACCCCCGTTTCACGACCGATTCTTACCTGGTCGCGCACCTCTTTTCACCGACCAAGCCGTGTTTTGCCTTTGGCTTTTCAACTTTTCCCATCCCCTCTCCCACTTGGAACACCGTCTTCCCTCTTCTCCTAGTTCTGGTCCTCCTCGCCGTGATCTCCACCGTGTTTTCGTGAACTTTTTCTTCCCTCCGGTACATCGCACGGCCCATCTACTCACGATCCTCGAGCTTGTCCCGCCGTGTTTGGGACCACACTAGCGGGGGGTTCCAGAAAATTGCGTGGAAAGCCGCTCGATTTCTCGTTCTAACAGCCGGATAATGGACCTATGGGATTATGGTCGCCTTGCGATTTAGACGTTCCACGGGAACTCACGTTCGATGAATCTTCCTTGCAAAATGGTGGAAGAATTCCACGTTGCTGTGTTTAGTTT
Organism: Tetrapedia diversipes; assembly: GCA_033822845.1. Classification (NCBI taxonomy): domain Eukaryota; kingdom Metazoa; phylum Arthropoda; class Insecta; order Hymenoptera; family Apidae; genus Tetrapedia; species Tetrapedia diversipes. Next base: position 6,058 of record JAOPTO010001063.1, on the reverse strand, counting down.
TGCAACTTGGAGCCTCGATTCCATCGCTGATTAGTTGCCATTCGTTTGCAGCCATGGACAAACGAAATGATTTATAGGGTGAACTCTTTTTTCTTCTTGGGATTTTTAGGTTTGGTTTATTTTTAGGAAATCTGTATATAAACTTTTGTAAACACACGTCTCGTCAATTATTGTCTTTTCATATATTTATGCATACCCTATAACGTATTTCGATCTTCTCTTGTACACTACTGGGGATTTACCCCGTTTAATTATTTATTTAAATAAATAAATAAACACAATTCACTATCTATAGTCGTCGCTTTTGTATGTCTTGTCTATTATATTAAGAATGATCCCGAATATCGGACACAGAATTAACAATTACAACTAGGTATCCAGTTCGCGTACTAGATGTCGCAACTGTCTATTTCTTACATCCCTTAATTAATCGTTCGTACATTTTCCAACAACGGAAACTTTTCTCGTTCCTCGTTCGTTCAGACTAATCGACCAAATCCGTGTTCCCGATAGAGAGTGAAATATCGACTGGTAGACGCGTATCGATGTAATGAACCGGAGGCGGATCGAAGCAGAAGCGTGGCCGGGAATAATGCCATTAAATCGCAGCGTGAATTTCTACTTAATTACCCGCGGACACTCGACGCAACAGTGGAGAGCGGTTGCAGCCGCGCAACAAGCCGCGCAACAACATCCGTATCGGAAACGATCCTACAAACACGCTTCCCATGGACTTCCCACGTATCTTGGCGAATCGAAGCATCTATCGTGTGTTTTGAGCTTACTAAGCCGCGAAGGCTAGCTCTGTCGCACCTAGGTTTGTGCCTATTATCGACGATGTTGAGTTCAAATAACTCCACTGCAAAGAGTGACTGACAGAAGTAAAAGAATTTCATCAATCTTCGGAAAGAAGACCAAGCTTGATTCCATGTGTGTCTGTTTTAAGTACAGGCATCCCTCGACTTTCGCACACAATTCGTTTCTGAAAGGGTGTGCGAATGTTGAATGTTCTAAACTAGAAGGATGTTGATCGGAATAACATTGTAGTCTGATAATTAAAGTCAGATGTCTAAAGTCTGATGTCCCCTGAGAGGTGGCAACCCAGTAGTCAGTTTGAAGCTAGAAGGATGTTGATCGGAATAACATTGTAGTCTGATAACTAAAGTCAGATGTCTAAAGTCTAATGTCCCCTGAGAGGTGGCAACAGTAGTCAGTTTGAAGCTAGAAGGATGTTGATCGGAATAACATTGTAGTCTGATAACTAAAGTCAGATGTCTAAAGTCTAATGTCCCCTGAGAGGTGGCAACGCAGCTGCTCGATTCACGATGTCCCCTCAGAGGGGACATCCAACCGCAAAGGCTTAAGAAGTTCAATTTTTAAAAATATGCGAAAGTCGAAGGGCGCCTGTAGCCTTTTTCTTGGATTTACGAAGTTGAAGTGTGCCATTGGCCACACCCAATGGGAGAAACCTAAGGCGAGTTGAAGCAGAACAAAAACGTAGTCCAAGTCCTAAAGATCATGGACCAAGACGTTAAAAGTTACAAGCCTCGCTCGGTTCACGGTGAAACTACGCCGCGATCGGGAAAAGTCAAGGGACAAGTCGTCGAATGGAAACAAGAAGGGACGAAGGGGAGGCAAGAAGAGACACAACGATGGAGGGACGCTTTCGCGACAGAATCTTCATCCGGTCTAAAATGAACTGGCGCGAGACCATAAATCATTGCGAAGGGAAATCCAACGAAACCACTACTGGCTATAAAAGTTTATGGTGTTTGGCCCTCACTGGCAGCCAGCGAAGGCCTGCGCGCACCGTATATATCCTTGACGGAAGTGAAACTCGCCTTTTGCGGACAGCGGCGACCGGGGAGGTGCAGGGGAGGTCAACGAGCAGCGGTTCGACTTTTAGAGGGGCGAGAGGGGGGCAAAGGGGGGCGAGAGAGCGGACGTTCGATCAGTGTTTCAACAATATTGGTCGTCCGCATTGTTCGGGCACGGTTCTATGGGCGAGCTGGAAAATACTGGGAAAAGGGAAATCGTGATATACGACTTATTACGAGGCTGTGATTTACGGCCAGCTTCTAGGATCGACGAGATCTGTGTCACGTGGTGGTGATGGTGGTGGTCTTTTTGTATCTTTTTTTTCTTGATGGGTTCTCGTCGGCGACCTTCGGAGATCTTTCGTAAATCTCGATGTTTAGGGGTAGTTCGGAAAGATTGGTGGTTAGAAGTTAGTTGTGGGAGGGTCAGAAGTTGCAGGAGTGGAAGATTATGGTTCAGATATTTGGAGTTGTATATTATAGGAGCGTGTGATAATTTATTTATCATCAACCGAAAGGGTTGTCAAAGGTTGGCAAATAAAATGTGTTAGATTTCGACGAAGATATTCTACGGAAATTTTCGTGAGAACCCTAGTCCTTGCTATCTCATAACTCTGACAAATTCGAAATCCCTCTCGAAAAAACTGAGAAACGAGGATTCTTGAAGGACGATCGAAACGAACGTTTCTCTTTGACAAAAAAATGCTTTTTAAGCTCTTTTTCCTCGAAGCAGCATAAAAGAACGAAACGAGCGAGGGGGACGGTGGAAAAGCGCAGCTTGCAGAATCGCGTTTATTTTTTCGACATGCCCGACGTAAATTACTCCCGATAAGGAAGAAATTTACGTCCCTGGCGGGGTAAAAAGGGGGAAAAAAATGTAGAAAAAGGGGAACCAGCCGCGTGTTGCTGGCGATTTACGGCGAGTGTTGCGCACGTGAAGAATTTACGTCGAACGTGCGTGCCCACGTCCACGTGTACAATTATTTTCCGGTGTGATGCATTGACGTGAGTCACGTACACTCGACCGGACACTGGCCGGTCTCTTTTTTCGCGATTCCGCGCTATTATCGTTCTTCCTCGCTCCCCCTCGGTCCCGACCCCCTGATAAATCTCGTTGGCGTTCAACGATCATGAGTTTTCTTAGGTGCCCAACAGTATCGCCACTTTCCGGTGGTGATTCTTTGGATCGTTTTTCGTTTACCATTGTTAGTGTTAAGAACAATTAGTGTGAATGGTTGGTATGAATGTGGTGTGTGAAGGTATGTTGGCAAGAATGAGTGTGTTTCGAATGGATTGCTGTGTATGGTATGATCTTCACTTCGTTTTTGAGATCTGAGAGAGAAAGTAAGTGAGAAAGACAAAACGAAAGTAAAATTAAAGATTGCATAAAATTAAGATAAAAGATAAGAAAACGTTATTGCAATTATTAATTACATCTATGTTATTATTATTATTAAACGTTAAAATCAAAAAGGCTTTCATTTCTCCGTTAAAACTAAAAATGTTGTCCTTGACCACGTCAAAATCCAACAGTTGGGAATAACTGCAAACTAGATCAATAAGATATATTTATGTGGTCAGGCGACGTCTATCGTCTAGAAGACTTATCTCGTATGTATGTATATGGGAAAATTCTACTTTACTTAATTTAGTAGAGTGCAGATGATAGGGTTCAGGTGTGAATATAACAAAAGTGAAGTGCTTTGAATATTAACAACTTAAACGACTTAACACATTGACTGCCAACTACGAGATATCTCGTAGTATGTGCTGCAAGTTTAGATTGGCTAGAAATGACCATTTGAGTTAGGAATTATTATAAAAGATGAATGAAAAATATGTATAGTGTAGAGAACATATTAATTATCAATTTTTATTATTATAATGTCTTCTTTAAAATAAAACCGTGTCACCTAGGGCAAGATGTGATAAATTTGAGTGGCAGTCAATGGGTTAAACCACGTGTAGTCTTTCAGAATAAAATCTTGTTATTCACTGGATACGCGATAGTTTATTTGTTTATTTACAACAAATCTAATTCGTCCGCGTTCGCAGGCGAAGTGAAAAGGCAGACCTGGAATATATCAGCCCTCTTCCACGATTAGAAAGTAGTAAGGATTTCGATTTCACGGTCGTTCCATGGGCATCGGTAGGATCGTTTCCGTCCTCGTCATCGTTGAATCGTTAGCCGATCCCAAATCGATTTTCCCTTAACACCTCTGGGAATTCGAGAGCTGGTCGATGATCTTCTGACTTCGTTCGAGTCACGTCTTCGTGGAATATTGTAATCTGGCGGGGAGGAGTGTCGGTGCAGCAAGAAACCAGAGATCGTTTTGTTGGTGTTTTGCAACTCCTATTTCTCGGATACGTTTTAATTCTTTGAGCTCGAGAGGAGACTGTCATTAGTCGTCAAATAATAGTTTTGCAAATTTTCAGACTTCAGTTAGTTTGTTTATTAGTCAGACTCGGACGTTAAATAGTCGATTATGTAAATTTTAGTATACGATTTAATTAATCTGAATGAAGTTTAACATAAGCGAATCTTAGTAAATATTTTGCACTTGAAAATCTTTTTGAAGTTAATATTAGTGAACGACTAACAGTCACCTCTAGAGTGCAAAGGGTTAAAAGTCGCACTTAGATCTCGTAATATCAAATTTAACACTATTCCTACCGACACTTCATGTATACCAATTCCTATCGCGACATTCCCACATAAGACAGACTACAAATTTTTTCTCAAAAAATAAACAATGAAAACAGAAGTGAATATTGAAAAATGTATTATACGTATATTTGAGAAAAAGTCTAAAGTTTAAAGGCGATTCAATTACGTTGTATCTATGAAATTTTAATCGAAATTTTAAAAACGGTCATTTGACCGGTTGTGGTAGGAATAGTGTTAACCAATTTCTAATTTCTAATTTATAACCTATGTATATTAAAGGATTTAACCGGTACACTAAATAAATAATTATAACGTACCAATTCGTGACGTTTCCTCATAAAAATTCACCCCTTTCAGCAGCGAACGACGACGGGAACTCCTCGTTATCCGTAATCACGAAGGAAACCTCCGTTGTCCATGCATTATATTTTTAATTCGCTTCCATTCGTCAAAATAACAACGTGTCGCCAGCGCGGGATTAAACTGGAAACAATCAGGCAGCTCGAAACTCCTCGATTTCTGTCGCTGGAAATAGCGCGCGCGAATTTACGCAGCACCAAGCTGAAACGCCGATATGACGTCCTCTCTCGCGAGATTGAAAGGCGCGTTTACATGCACGTAACCGAGTTCCCGCTCCGAACTGCGATCATAAAGCACCAGGACCTTCCGTAGGGGGTGATTGGTGACCGTGCTCCGTTTCAACCAGGATCGTATCGTGTCCGCGGATCCAAGGATTATCCGGCGATCGTGTCCAATCGATCGTTCTCGTTAATCGATCACAGAGCCGGTTATGAGGACGTGTCTCCTCTGTCCGCGGCGCTCTAAATCTTCCCTCTGAAACTCCTTTTATCCCCTTGACGAACTCGTTGTTCAGAAATTCACGATATTCCATTAGACATTCAAATTTTTTGAAAGGTGATTCGAAAATCAGCGATCGAAACGACCTTAAATTCAGATTCTACTATTCATACGTCGCAAAGGAAGAATTATTCCAGCCTTCGAATCTCTTCGAACAAACGAATTTAACTACTATCACGATCTACATTAGTGATTCGTAACCGATCTGCCATAATATGCTAACGTTTTATGAAATATTTGAAAATTTGAAATACAAATTTCAGAGGTACTGAAAACAGAGATCGATAAAAAGCATAGTAGATCGTTTGGTGTGCTATAGAGATCTAGTAATTAATTTATACATATTCCTTGGCTCCAAACAAAAATAACTCTCGTTTCCGGTTTCTCTAAAATTGCGCGAAGAATCGAGCACCCAAGAGATTTTCTTCTAATAGAAATTTTAAAAACGGTCATTTGACCGATCGTGGTAGGAATAGTGTTAATTTATACATATTCCTTGGCTCCAAACAAAAATAACTCTCGTTTCCGGTTTCTCTAAAATCGCGCGAAGAATCGAGCACCCAAGAGTTTTTCTTCTAATAGAAATTTTGAAAACGGTCATTTGTCCGGTCGTGGTAGGAATAGTGTTAATTTATACATATTCCTTGGCTCCAAACAAAAATAGCTCTCGTTTCCGGTTTCTCTAAAATCGCGCGAAGAATCCAGCATCCAAGAG